>VXBI01000886.1:0-104142 GCA_013397375.1 Toxostoma redivivum | reverse complement strand
ATAGATATTCTATTATTAGAATTTATTATATTTATTTTATTTATAATTTTTTGTAACTGAATCTGTCTCATTCATGCAAATAAGAAATATCTTCCATTTCTTTATATTTTGAACTGTTTTATAACTGCTTCTACATGGCCATATTTGCTTCTCTAGCTCCTACATAAGTTCACTAATAACTCCCACCACTCCAAACCCCATCCAAAAAAAAATAAGAAGAAAGGAAAATTAAAAATAAAAGTTATTTTTTTATTATTTAGGAAAAAAAGTTATGTATTTCGGAAGTAAAATTAAGGTCAAGTTGCCAGACAAAGTGCAATAGCAAACTTCTAGAGAATATAAACAAGTATTATTTCTGACATCATTTTTGGTTTTTATAAGATATTTTTAATTACAGTTGCTGTTCTCTCACTGAAGGTGATATGTGCTATCTGTAACTGTTAGCTACATGTTCCCTGACATGTTGAGAAAAGTAATTTTCTAATGAAATAAGGAGTATTTAGACTGTTCCAGTGAGGCTGAAAATGAGTTATCCTACATTAATGTGAAAGAAAATACATAAATGATTTCCTGTGCCCAGGAGCACCACTGAGAATTGGAGTGCTAGGTCATTAATTTCTGTGAATGAAGAGTATTGTAAATGTTTCTCCGTTGGAGTTTCCTAGAGATTTAGGGGTTATTAAGGTAAAAAAGTTCACTTTCCCTCCTAGAAAGCTCACACTTTGGAACATCTATGGAAATTATATCTGAAGAAAGATATGAACAGACCCAAAAATAAAATGTTTGTTTAACCATTAACTGTATCTTGTAGGCAACTTAGCAGAACGATGAAGCTTCTCTTGCTCTCTTTTGCAAAGATTCCAATAGAAATACACAGGAATTACAGATAACTACAATACCAAATCCACATTATACATCAACTCTCTGCAGTTTAAACGAATGTTGAAGAATGGGTGAAATAAAACACATCTAGCTAAGAGCCTGATTTACAATGAGTTCCAGAGAATGTCTGCACTCCTCATTTGACATTCACTTCCAAGATAAACATCAATTTCTTCTTCCAAAAAATTAGTTCACATTACAAAATCTAGAAGAAACAACAATGTTTAAACATATTCTGCATGTTCTTCCTCATAGCCATCATCAATGGCTGCAGAATCACACCAGGTTCCTGACAGCGTTGTCCAATGAACAGAAGAGATGCACTGACAGAAAAGGAATTGTGGTGCTTCTGGACTCAGATTTTTCTTAAGTGTTTGAAAACAGGTGAGATAGATCATCTTTGAGATTAGGGATAGGAGGGAAAGCATCTTTTAATTAACGTACCAGTATGGTATGGTTTATTTCAGTTAACAGAAACAGTCTGACCACCATTATTAGGTACAGTGACTACTGAAGAGCATTCACAATTTTCCATTAAAATCAGGAGACATTTTAGGAATTACCAGACTACTGGTTTTATGAAGATCCTGCTATCGTACATCCAAAGGAAATATTGCTCCTTATTTAGATGATGAGGCCTCTGGTTTTTCCCTGATTTCAGTAGTAGAATACAGTGTGTCATGAGGAAATGTCAATACCATTGTTTAACTGGATTTTAGTCAATTTTCTTATATTTTATACATAACCACAGCTCCCCAAACACATTTTTGTACCTGAAACAGTAGCTGCTTCTAATATCCCTCTTCCTTCACAGACCAAATAGTATTAGGTAATAAATCTCCAAATGCAATATTTAATCATCTTTGCACCCAGATCAAGCAGGTAACTGCATGAAGGTAGATGGAATGTAGTTTTTTGTGCCATTTCCTGTACTAAATATTTATTTAATATTATAATTATGCTATTTAGCATTTACACCCTGCACATTCATTAACTATTTTAGCAAAACTAGGACTATACCAAAATCTTGTTGTTCAGTAATGGAAAACTGGCATTATATTTAAGAATCTTTAGGATCTCCAGTAAAACAATAACCAACTAAACAAAAAGTATGCCAGTCAGCTGTAAGATTGCAAAGACTGCAGCAAAAAGCAATTGAATTGTAATCCTTAAACATCACTTTCAATATACTGCCAAACACTGGGTTAATTATCAATGTTATTATGCACCCCACATCTTTCAGAGCTACAAAAATAATTGAATTTTCATGTGAAAATATCAGCTGCAAAGAATATCATCACTAGATATTGAAATAAAAAATTAATTATTTAAATGCACAAGACCAACATGCTCAGACAACAACATAAGTGTCGAGTGAAAAACACATTTATAGCATTTGGATGTTTCATTTTTATACTATATTTAATGAGGAAAAATACATTGCAAGATATCAGCTGGGAAAAAAATGTTACAAATTAATGGCTATTTAATGGGCTTGGAGAAGGAAACAGAAGTGGAAATAACACTTTTAACAGCAGCAAGTCTCTGTGAAACCTTTCCTAAACATACAAGCTCATTGTAAGGAAGGAACTGTTATACAGTATAGATAACTTGCACCCTGGAGTCATCCTGATGACTAAAGCCAATCAAAATAAAATTAGATTAATAATCCCTTTCAGGTAAAAGGCAGTGACCTTTGGAAAAGCCAAATATTTAGATTAGTAATTTACTGCATCAGTGTTGCAGACTGTAACAGGTTGAAGAAGAATGGATTCTACAAACTTCCATTTCCGTTAAGTTTTCATTGTTTTGGAAGCAATACAAAAACTTACCCCTTTCCAACCTCAGGTGTTATTTGCCTCTATAAAATTGCTGAATTAACCTGGTGTTACATTTCCTATCACTGGTCTTTGCTCGTATAGGGGTTTTTTTTGTTTGTTTGTTTTCCTGTTAACGGTGTTTGGAATGACTGATGTACGATTATTTGAAACAATGAAATAAAGTGCTCAAAAAATTAAACAACACAAAATGTAACTAGCACCAATCCTGGATCTTTAACCTGCATCTTCAAAAGGTGCACAGGCACCTCACTTCTGTGTTGGACAAATCAGAACCATGTATGTTTAGAGCTTACATAATTTCTGAGTCTGGAAGATTTCATTGACTCCTGCTGACATTTAAAATGTCATTATTTATTAAACAACTTGAAAACAATTTAATGGTTTAATAAATAGTGAAGACTGACAAGCTTAAGACCTATTACATCCTCCAAAATGAATCCCCTGTGTACTAGAACAAAACCTAAGGGGCAGGTAAAACTCCCAAACTTTTTAATATTGCCTAGAACTACACCACAACATTAAAGAACAAAATCTTTACAAAAGCATTGAGATCAATATAGACTGTGGACATTTCCGTCTCTCAGAGGAGATGGAATAGCTCAGTATAAATATCTCCTGAAGGACAAAAGCTCATAGGGGGACTTTTTTTCTGCAGAAGACTATTGGGTAGATTGTGCCTTGGTATTCCTGCAGAGCTCTCACGTGGACAATCTAGTGCCCAAAAGGAAAGTCTTTATAGGTGTTAACTAGTCAGCTTCAGAATTTTCCACATAACAAATTAATGTGGGTAGTTAACACATCATAAATTCAGCATTGCTTTTTACTCCTGATTATGGCTAAACCCTAATTAAATGCTGCCACCGCAGTTATTTTAGACTATGAAGACACTTGCTTACCGAAATGGGTGAAAAGATTTGTGTTGATTCACATCTGTTATCTTCAAGATATTCAGTCTGTTTCCTCAGTTTGTAGTAAAAGGAGTTTTAATCTCAAAGATTCCAGTAAAAACATAGTTAATCTCACTGCTTTATTGCTTGTGTCCAGCATGAAAGCAGAATTGCTTCCTTAACTGGAGCATTTACTAGCAGACATACCCAAAGAGGACCCAGCTAAAATGTACACAGTGCTCTTGTCCCTGCTGCAGGACTATCACAATTAAAAGCTGGTAGCTACTTGTTTCTTACTGAAATGCACACCTAAAACTTAACTATACACTGGCAGTAGTACAAATTTCCCAGCCTTAAGTAAAACTTTTCTCCTAAGAGCAAAGTTAAGAACCCTATTTTCAAAAACATAATTCTAACGAAAGAATATACTGCTCATTATAGCAATATACTTGATTAAGAGAGTACTGCTGCAGCCAGTAGTCTCTTCTGTGATTTATTTGTGATATGGAATATTAAAAACTTTTAGAACTTATTTAGTGTACTGCAGGTGACATGTGATTGAATATTACTGTAGAACCAAATCTCCCAGAGGGTTTAATCAATACATTTTTCTGTTTTCCTATCATATCTGCCTTGTTTTATTTCCTACAAGCATGCTCTGGCCATGAACGGCAGATGGTTTATATTCAAGCAAATATGAAGAACTGGTGAATGCAATTACTCTTTTGCTCTATTGATATGGAAGGAAAAAGGACCAAAAAATTCTTATTCTTGTAGCATACAAAGAAAATAAGTCAGGAACATAAGTGTAAAATTTTCTTTATATAGAACTAGCAGTGTGTATTTCTATACTACTAGCAAGTAGAAAACAGGTGTAGTCCTTAGGAGGTTCACATATTGTAGCTTTTCATTTTTTTTCCACCAGATGGCAGGTGAAAGTTTTTGATTCCATATAAAAATATAGCAAATTATACCATTTCTACATTTCTAAGTATTATCCTGAGTCACACTAAATGTTTTGATGCACTCAGGGGAAGGTCAGTGTAGGGTTTTGGCCCTTGGATTAGTGGTAATTTAAATCTCAAAATTTAAACGATATAAATTTAAAGCTTAGATATGCTGAACCATTCAGATGATAATGCCTTGGGAAAAAAAAAAGAGAAGAAAAAAACCACACATATACACGATGCATTTCTGTACTCAATATTTTAAATACAGTCAAGAAGAACACACAGTAATTTTCTTCCTCCATTATATTTGCTCACTTGTGGACTCAAATCCAGTGTTTCAAGTTCATTCCCCTTCTAATTGTCCTACATCTCCAATATGGCTCTTAACCTTAGAAGCAAAGTCATCACAGAACAGTACCTCCCAAATACCTCTTGCTCGTATTTTAAATGGAATTAGAAATTCAATAAAACAAACTAGAAACTAATTATTGCAAAATCTAAGCTCCGGGGGCTAAACCCTGTAAAAATCCGTTTTCTCTGCCCACATGAAATGTCTGTCACAGAAGACAAGAAGGGTTCAATGTTACTCTCTTCAGACCAGAGCCTTCTGGCTGGGGCAGGAACAAAGAGCTCAAGGCAGGTTTCCCTGGCAGCTCCCCCTTTTCCCAGCGCCGTCATCCGAGGGCAGGCGCGGGGCAGGAGAGCCCAGCGCTTCTTGGGGGAAGCTGCAGGAGCACGCTGGGTGTTCTCCAGGCGCAGCCAGCCCAGAGCCAGGGAAACAACATTCCCGAGGCACGCCTAGGGTGGGTGCTGCTCATCCCCACCAGCTGCTTTCCCCAGCAGCTCTGCCTCACTCGTGCCCAGCCTGAAGCAATTCACTTGTAGCGACTGAAGTCAACCACAGGAGTCCTGGTGTAGCAATCACTGCTAATTGGCCTGTGAATGTTCAAGCACCCTAAAAAGACATTATATTATCTACTGAGCCTATCCCATAGACAGAATAAATGTTCATAACAAAAATTTCAGTGTTATACTGAAATAAAGAACATTTCTTGCTCCAGTGGGGCATCTAAATTATGCTGTCTTGGCCATTTTTACTGAAATTTATTTCAATGCTTTACAGCCTTTCAATATTTGGCCTTTATCTCCTCTAGTCTGCTACTTAAATATTTCAACAAAGAGAACCTACAAAAAACCCCAGGACACAGAATGGAAAATTACCAGGCTGCTGAACCCTCAACCAAGCTCAGCAATCTGTATTTATTAGATTCTAGACACAAAACATATCTGGAAATTGAATGGTGATATTTATTAAAATTAAAAATATTTTTCAAAATAGATTTAAACTGTATCTAATATTGCTTAATTAGATTAATCCACAGAGAATATTTGTATCTTGGTGAGAAGATACAGAATTACATTCAGAAATCCCTGAACAAGAGGATTTAAAGATACCTTTTGGGTTTTATGCTGTTTTATAGTGTAAGCTATGTATCTGATCATTTCATACATGTTATGTTCCTACCTACAACTCTCCTCCTACAGCTCTGCCTTGAGCTTCATCAAAAAGAGTAACAACCATATAGACAGTGTTTGTCTGGCTAAGGTTACCTAAAGTAGGAATATTTAAGACCAAATTTATCTTTGACACCACATTTTATCATGATATAGTATTTACAGGAGTTATAAAAGACACGTTTACAAATACACTTCAGGGTAAATGCATGACAGAATACTTAATAATTTCAAGGCTGATAGTAATGTTTAAATTCTTTGAATTGTAAAGAAATATAGCTGAGCCTTATTTGTTTTTCCTTTTAAACAAAATCAGCAGAACCTGAGATATGTTATTTAAAGCTTGTCCTTTCTGCTGGAGGTTGGACTGAATTAATCTAAGGTGCTATACAATAGGCATTTTCTATTAAACAAGGCAATCAAAATTTTTTTCATCACCATTACTCCTGTTAAAATATATATATATATATATATATCTGTCAGAATCTGTGGGGGGAAAAAATGCCCAAACTCTCACTAAAAGCATTAAAACAAACAAATCCAAATACAACCAACCAAAACTATCACCCCAAATTATCTTTGCTGAAGTGTGTGCATGTCTGCACACCCAGGTGGTGGCACAGTGGTGAATGCACGTGTAACAAAGTGCTTCATTTCTGATGTCAGCAAATGAGGGACACCAAATTAAGTATAGACCAAATTACTAAAGATTAAATTAGCAACTTATTTCACCTTCTGGTGATCAGGTTAAAAATAAAACTTCTGTTACCATGGCTTTTAAACTCCAGCTGTCCAAAATGTCTCATTGTCCTTCCTCAATAACACTGATGCAGAGAAGCACACAAGACTTTTCCATCTAAAGTTGCTTCAGATATTCAGCTGTATAAAACTGAAGTTCCACACAGTTCTTACTATCAATGCCTGATGGCTTGGACTCAGAGCATTTGATGACCATAAAGATGAAGCCTAGTGATAAGTTTGCTCCTCTTACACTATGGGATCTTCCTTACGATTAAACGTTTCTCATCAAAGTACTCTCAGGGTGCTCCAGGAACTCAGGAACTCAATCTCAGCCTGGGGAGACAAATCTCTTTACCTTTTGTTCCAAGAACAGGGCACATCTATTCATACTGACTTTCATATCAAACATATAAACATAGTGTTATGTAGAAACAAATAAACTCTATCATAGTCATATCTCTGAGAAACAAAGACAAAACAAAGTCACTTTGCTTAATACACTCCTATCAGGTGTAGTGTTGAGCAGAGTGAAGAAAGAATGTGTAAACCATAATACAAACCATCAACAGCACATCAGAACCCCTCGTCCATGTGCAATTTTCTTGTTATTTCTGAGGGGAAAATGTTTTTGAAACAATACCAAATATGCTAAAACGAATTCGTCTTTGATAATGCCTGCACTCCCCTTCCTGCCCACATGCACAAGCTGTCCCACACAATAACATCAACATTTCACACAGCTCTTTTGCAGAGTCTAAGGAGGCCCATTCCATTATCCACTTTGCCAGACATTGCAAACACCTCTCTGTCTCATATTTGGTCAAGCAAGTGAAAAAATGGATGAAAGGCTGGCAACGGGATGCAGAACTTACATATCTCTAGCACTCAGTTTGCTATTTAAGTGAATGAGCAGTTCAGACTAAGCAAAAGTATCCTGTTTATCTCTGAAGGAATAAAGTACGTAAGCAGCTAGAATGGGGAGGGAAAGAGTAGGCAACAGACCTGTGCAGCTTTTCACTGCATCTTGCAAAAAACTTCCATATATTTAGCACTCTGTTGATGCCTATCACAGCGATCTTTCCCTGAAGCCTTGTTTTCCTCCCAGATTTTATCTAAATTGATATGATTTTGTATTCAAAAGAATAAAGAAAAATAACAACGTTACTGAAAAGCAAACAAGTGTTTGTCCTAAAATGCCATCTTTTCAGAATTCAGTGGACAGATGGGTAATTCTGTACCTTTTGAATGCACAGACTAAACTGCTGCTTTGACAGTTCTCATTCCCAAATTAGAATGATTGAGGAATCCATATCACTGAGCAATAATGTTCTGGTCACAGTGTTGGCCTCAATCCCTCCTGTCTACGTGTAGAAAGAAAATTTAAAAAGTCATACAATATAAAAATTAAGTAAACAGAAGAACGACCCCTTTTACTATTCTCTTTATGAAGAAAAAAATTACAATATAGTCCACTAATTCTTTTAGTGTCTAATTTCACACTCTCAAAGTAACCCTAACCTAGACTGACATACAGTAACGTCAAAATAAACAGAAAGCTCTAGTATGTACTGTTGCAGTCTTTCAATTCTTTGGCTAAATAGTGAACCACCTTGAAATGAGAAGAGTTTGAATTTTGTGTATTTATTTCTTATTTCATTGGCACCTTCAAATACAAACTTCATCCCTTCTACAAAATGTTTCCCATCTGAGCTAGCAACACACTTCAAAAGCTGCAGAATTAGATGGTCCAATCTCAAAATCAAGAAAATATATCAATAACTTCACTTACTATTATCACACTTACTTCTGACTCTGATGAAATAAAGCTGAAGGAGGAACTGGCAGAAAGGCATGACTTTTGCCAGGCCATATTTCTTGTAAAGTCAAAGGTGAGAGAAAGTGCTCCAGAGAGTGGACTACTGCAATGTGATACAGGCAGCAAGAAGATATAGGAGCTGAGGGGCAAGGAAGGCAGAATGCTGCAGTTCTAAGATTCAAACAGATTGATTTTGAACCAAAAGAAAACAAGCACTGACATCAGGAAATTTTGATTATAACAGAGCAGGTCCCTTGAACTGCTGTTTCCCTGCCTTATATCTGCAGCCCCATGTCTGTCATTCCTGCAGCTGTGCAGTGAACAGGGTGAACATAACAAGCTGTTCTGTGACTCAGAGGGGATGAAGGTCCTTCTGTTATTCTTGGCCCCAGAATTTAGTGACAGCTTTGGTTCAGCTGAACAGGAAGGCGTGGATGTGGCCCCTAAAAGATCCCACACATGTGGCCGTGTGTGTCTGGTACCTGCATCCCTGCTC
Source organism: Toxostoma redivivum (assembly GCA_013397375.1). NCBI lineage: Eukaryota > Metazoa > Chordata > Aves > Passeriformes > Mimidae > Toxostoma > Toxostoma redivivum. The sequence goes on along the minus strand of VXBI01000886.1, from coordinate 95,014 downwards.
AGTAGCTGTTACCTGCAGCTACGGGGCTATGCAGTGCAGCTGGCTTTTTAACAAGCATGCCATAAATTCAAAAATTCTGGTTCAGGTTCTTATTTGAGAGAAAACCACATTCTGAACAAAGAAATCAGTCACATAGGAAGCTCTGGTACAATTAGAGTAAAGGTGATGGGAAAAAATTTAAACCTTTTGTGTTACAGTGATACTTAAGTGACAAAAGCAGGCCAGTTTGAATCAAAGAGAATATATTTTATCAAGGAAAGGTTCTTAGGGTGTTTTCAAAGGAGCTAAAAGAAAATATATTTTTATTTCAATTTTAAATAATGCAGTTCAGGAGATAATAATTTTTTGTCAAAAATAATAAAAATTTCCTTTGATAAGAGAAGCATTTAGAAATTAGTTCTGTAAATATGTCTCACTACAGATTGAAGGCAGATTGCTGGGTCCAGAAACAGCCAGAATACTTTTTATATTGATCAGATGTGGAATTCAATGCATTTAATCATTTCTCCAGAAAAAGCTTTCAGCACACAAGGTACCTGCACAGTTTCCATTTATTATTACCCAGCTTCACACTCTTCTGTCTTAAAGAACTAACCACAGCAAGTGTAACACTTATGTTTGCTTCAGATAAAGGCAAGATTTCTTTTGAGTGCAATGAACAAGTGTCAAGAAACTTAAGAAAATTTACTACAAGTTGCATGGTCAAACACAGATTGAAGTCCAGGCCTTTTGACATAATATCACTTCTCTGTTAAACACAACCCCAACTGATTCTGTGGAAGTGAGCATTAAGCAGCACACTGCAACCTCTAAATCACAGTGTGTTCACCATCATGGCAAAAAGATTCTGAGAACTTCACCTTGAAATTTAACTTTCAGTGATATGTACCAGCTGTGGTAAGAAAAACAAATATATGCTGAGTGGTGAAACATCTGACTTTTTCAAACTAGATATTTCACATCTCTGAGAGGGACTTGATGAGACCAAAGATGTTGGAAAGTACAGGTCATGAAAGGCAGGTGACTCCATCATATATATCTACAGAAGACAGACAACCACTTAGAAATTATTGTGTTGGTTTGTTCAGTGGTTTGAAATGGAAATTTGCTAGTATAGCAGAGAGAATGAAAGAGTAAGCTTCAATTTGGAAACCTGAAAAAAAAACTGAAAGCAAGGAATTGTGTAGAAAAGTAAACACTGCTGAATAAGTTAGACACAAAAGCTACTTTTTATAAACTGTGTGAAGTGGAATACTCTTGTTTGATTTCCATACCTGTCACTCATAATTACTGACACCTTCATCCCATACAAATTGGAAAGATATTCTCATAAACTGAAGAAAACATGAAGTGGGAAAGACAAAATATTTCCTCAGTGACATCGATGGCAACAACATACACAGAATCACAAAATCATCGAATGAACTAGCTTGAAAAAGACCTTTAAGATCATCTAGTCCAACCTATGATCTAACCTAACACCTCATCATCAACTGAACCATGGCACTGAGTGCCACATCCAGTCTTTTTTTAAACACTTCCAGGGACAGTGACTTCACCACCTCCCTGGGAAGACAATTCCTTTGCCCAATCAAGTCTTTCAGTGAAGAATTTCTTTCGAACATCTAACCTAAAGTTTCCTTGGGGCAGCTTAAGACTGTGCCCTCTGGTTCTGTCAGTTGTTGCCTGCAAGAAGAGACCTCACCAGACTACAGCCACCTTTCAGGAAGTTGTAGAGAGTGATAAGGTCTCCCCTGAGTCTCCTTTTCTCCAGGCTAAACAGACCCAGCTCCCTCAGTTGTTCCTCACAGGGTTTGTGTTCCAAGCCCCTCACCAGCCTTGTTGCCTCCTCTGGACGTGCTCAAGCATTTCAATGTCCTTCCTAAACTGAGGGGACAGAGCAGGACACAGCACTCAAGGTGTGGCCTCAGTAGTGCTGAGTACAGGGGAGGAATGACCTCCCTGCTCCTGCTGGCCACACTACTCCTGATACAGTCCAGGAGCCATTGGCCTTCTTGGCCACCAGGGCACACTGCAGGCTCATGTTCATTCAGCTGTCAGTCAGTACCCCCAGGTCCCTTTCTGCCTGGCCACTCTCCAGCCACACCATCCCCAGCCTTTAGCACTGCAGGGGGTTGTTGTGGCCAAAGTGCAGGGCTCGGCATCTGGACTTGTTAAACTTCATGTTGTTGGACTTGGCCCATCCAGCCAGCCTGTCCAGGTTCCTTTGCAGAGCCCTCCTACCCTCCAGCAGATTGAAGCATGCTCCCAGATTGGTGTCATCTGCAAATTTACTGGTGGTGGACTCAATCCCCTTGTCCAGACCATCAGTGAAGATACTGAACGGAACTGGCCCCAGCACAGACCCCTGAGGGACACCACTGGTGACTGGTTGCCAGCTGGATGCAGAACCATTCACCTCCACCCTCTGGGCCTGGCCATCCAGCCAGTTCTTAACCCAGCAAAGAGTGCTCCCATCCAAGCCATGGGCTGCCAGCTTTTCCAGGAGTTTGCTGTCAGAGACAGTGTCAAAGGCCTGTCCAGGCTGAAGTCCAGGTACACAACATCCACAGCCTTTCCTGCACCCACCAAGTGGGTCACCTGGTCATAAAAGGAGATCAGGCTGGTAAAACATGACCTACCCCTCCTAAACCCATGCTGGCAGGGTCTGATATCCTGGCCATCCTGCAGGTGCTGTGTGATGGCACTCAAGATGATCTATTTCATTGTCTTGCTGGGCAGTGAGGTCAGACTGACAGGCCTGTAGTTTTCTGTATACTCCTTCCAGCCATTCTTGTGAATGAGTGTCACATTGGCCAGCTTCTAGTCCCCTGGGACCTCACCAGTGAGCCAGGACTGTTGGTAAAGAATGGAGAGTGCTGTGTAAGCTCATCTGCCAGCTCCCTCATCACCCTGGGATGGATCCTCAGTGTAATACAGGACAGTTAGACTGGTAACAATCCATAAAAACAAACCCACCATATCAAGCTGATCACTAAAGTTAATTAAGGACTACCAACAGTATTATGAATCTTAAGGAACAGAACAGACACATTTGACTGTCCTTCTTGAACAATACAAGCACAGTTCAGAAGAGGAAGAAAAACCAAAGTCAAAACGCATTATGTTTATTCTTTTGCTGTCTTTTGGTAGAAACTATTGATCCCAAATCAGCAATTGGGTATCTTCTTTACAAACTATAACCAAACCCTAATAATCACAAATCAGAGGGAGGCACTACTTTTAGAGAATATGCCTCATATTAAGAGGTTATATTTAAAAAATTATAATCTGTACTTCTCTACACAATCAAAGACAATATTCATTTACTTCCACTAGGCTGGAACTTGAGCTCATATAGACTAAAACAAAATAGATAACCTTAATTTTTATTTGGGAATAGAGGAAAGTACTCAGGAAAATTCATGAGTACTCAGAAAGCCAAAAGGATGGCATAAAAAAGAAGAAATGTGAAAAATCCTGTGATTTATCTCATAACAATTGAATGCATTGTTAATCAGTGACCTTTGTTACAGTGACAAAGGAAAATGAGAGCATCCTCCCAAACTAAGACATCTATTCAGCCTGCAGACAACTCAGTTCTTAAAAGCTGTCTGAATCTGTGAATTTGATTTCAGTGCTCTTTAGAAAAGCACACTGTACAAGCCATTGTACTGCACAATCCTAGCAAATTCAGTGCATCTATGTCTATGTTATGAAAAATTATTGCTGTAATGGTATCAGAGAAGATCATTAAATACATACATGCTTGTTTTCATTGATTAAAAGACCTCATTTTTGCAGTCATTTCTTGATGTTTTGTTCTGTTGTTTTAAACAACTACTCTGGAATTCTTCCCATACTGCATTTCTGCTCCTCCTCTATACAGGTTAGTAGAATTTATAAAAAATTGGAGAGATATGAAGATTGTCCATGGTAAATATAGACGTTGCTGGAATTGCATCTGGTTATACCAACTCCTAACTTGTTCTACAGTTTTGTGCATTAAAGACCACTGGATGAGGCACCAGAAAAAGCTGGCTACAAGATCAGCTCCTTGTGACCGGTTTTTCATTTGTTCATCCACTATCCGTATATCATGTGATGATGTCACCGTGATTGTTTTAAAAAGGACAAAATCTATATGAAATGCATTTTCTTGGTGCTCTCCCATTTTCTCAGAACTCTCGTTAGCACTCCTCCTTCAAACTCCCAGTGTATTATTTAATATGAATGAAGCCGTACTCGATCCATCACTCAGTTGTTGTACAGTAATTAGACCCCAAATGCAAACAAATAATTTCCAGGCTGCCAGCTGGATATAATATTCATTGCATCTTTTGTTGACATTTGGATTCTGATTTAACTCTTTTCTGTCTAAAAATCAAAAGAGAGAACATATTGGCAGAGGAAGAGAAAGGAAGTTACCGAGTAATTCAGTGTTATGTAGGCCTCATGGTAACTCAAACTTATACATGAAATAGAAGAGTTAGTACAGCATATCTGTCAGGCTCAGTAGCACAGGTGGGTTTGCTTCTTCAAAATTTCTCTCTCTCTATTTTTCTTTTCCTTCTTCATCAGCATATTAATGCTCTTCATCATCATTCTTTGGAAGTGTGACACATACCACATTTCCCATCCTTCTGAGCATATGGTCTGGAACTATTCAATGGCTGCAATATGATGATTCCGGGCTGCTGAGCACAACTGATAGGCACATTAAACTGCTGGGAGACTTTTATCTGGGGCAGACAGGATTCTTTCCTGTGCAGTCCTGAGGGGCCCTCAGTAATGAAAAATAGTAATTCTAAGTCTTTTTCACCTGTCTGTTGCCAGGCATTTTAAAATGCAGTTTCAATAGTTTTTCATTCCCCATAACCATTATTAAAGCATAAGCCAGAAGAACCTGGAGAGTTTCACGAGAGACCCTGCAGTTATCAATATAAGAATAGGTTTTTCAAAGCTTATTTTCCCTTGCATTTAACACTGTAAAGCAATCTAATCTAAAAAAGATGCTAATACATATAGGTGTAAAATTAACTAAGTACATACAGCATTATAATGTTTGCTTAATAATTTTTATTTTTTAATTTTTAAATATGAAATTATGAAATTATTATGAAATTAATAAAGAATAAAGAAAAAGATAATTTCTTTTGCATAGAAACATACTTAGGGAAGTAAAAACCTAATTGAGGATATAAAGTTTACCAGATCTAAAGAGATTCCTTCATCTTTTTCAGTCTCTTCTTAGCTGTGATTACAGTGATAAACACTCATGCTCTTGCCTGGAACAACAGTGAATGAAGTATTTGTTTCCAATTCCCATTTCTTCAGCTAAAGTGGAAAAAAATCAGCTTCCAGACTCATGACTCTTTACAAAATAAGGGAAGGATTTTCTGAGAACAGTGATTGCCTGAAGAATCACTTTAGGAATTGGATACTGATATCATCATCTAAAGTCAGAGCTTTTGTGGTTGACATAGTGGTAATTCAAATGTTTTACACGTGCTGCCTTTTAATTCAATAAGATAATGCTTCACTTCCTTTCATCTGCAAAACCAGAAAAATTCTTTTCACCTCAATATAAGTTTTAGTACTCTTCAAGAGTGACTCTGTTTCTCCTTTCCAGGAGATCACAGTAAATTCTGAATAGATATGAGGATGTACAGGATTTTTGCAGCAGGTATACCTTCTGCAATACTGCACAAAATTAGGTAAATGGAGCATCACTAAGAAGTCTAGGAAATATTCTCAATAGCTTTATGTTTTAAATGCACACAACTTTCTTACTTATGTTTACAACTATAGTAACATTCTTGTACTGGATGACTCACATCACTATACCCTAAATTATAGTTTCTGTAAGGTCATAAATTTACCACTCTCTGTCAAAGTATTTCAGCTTAGAAAATATGGATACAGAAAGGATTTTATTCCATAGGAGTCAGCCATTCATATAACAGCATTGGAAATTAGAGTCCGTACTTTTGAGATTATAAAAAGATACCAGAGAGAATTTAAACTTAGGTTCTCTTCAGAAGTATTGCTAAAATTTGCAATTACAGCCCATTTTCAGGGATTAAATTTTATAATTTTTGATTTTAAAAGTTCTCAAAGGAGAAATAATCACTAATTTTAAGACAGCTAGAAAGAAACCACACACAAAATTGCTTATTTTCACATAAAGAGCAATATTTAAGTTATATGCTTGTCTTTATGCTTCACATAAAAACTGCATTTACATTTGCATTATTCATGGACTCACAAATATTTTTCTTTAGTTTCCAATGTTTATGTGTTAAAAGCTGTATTTTCCTCCAGCATCACTGTAGGTGAGGATCTGGCAATGCTGTTTGCACTCAGCTTGGTAAAACTGAATTCTTTTCAATGGTGTTGCATTAAAGCAGTTGGATGCAGTAACATTTGTACAACTCTCCTGCTGGATATTTGTAAAACCATTTATTTTCATGTTTACCTATAAAAGATAAAATCACTTATTTAGAGAACTTTATGAGAGGCTTCTTGCAGAGTAATCTGCTGTGAGAGACAGAGCTGTGGATCTCAGAAGGACAACTGCCTGACATGGAATATTTTACATGCATAGTTGTACCTAAGGAAATTTTTACCCATTTTACCTTTGTTCATGGCTTTTTATTTCTATACAAGCTTCTCTTCAAATAAGAAAGAGGCAAGAATGAGTTACAAGCAGTGCAGTGACTAGCATTGAGTACAATAAGAATTTGAAGTGGACTGAAAGGAAGCTTTCAGATACTGGGCACAATCTGTACTTTTTTGGGGGCTCTTGGGGAAGAAGCAGCAGTTAGGTAACTCTATCAGGTATGTTCTACTACTATTAGACGTGTAGTACTTCTGTAACTCGGTAGGCAAGTCTTATTCAGCTGTGCATAAACTAAAATAACAGTTTATCAAATTTGTAACAAGCCTCTCATGTTTAGCCAGCTCTTATGTCCTTTTCTTTTGGAGAAAATTGTAGTACAGGTCAGAGGTTACTTTAGAATTTCAGTTTTGGAGTGTTTCTTCCACACAAGGGCAGATGTCACATCACCAATATAATGCATTTTTTTCAAACATAATGTAAATTAGAAGTGACTATGGTAATCCTAAGTGTTCAAGACTTAGAATATCTGTGATACATATTTTTTAAGTAGTCTAAGCTGAATACCTTCTCTCCAGACTCTTGAGGGTTGCTGAACTTTATTTAAAAGTAAATAAAATATCTATTTTACTAAAAGGATTTTGCTGACCAGGTTGGAAAATTAACATTATTGATTTTAATACATTTAATAAAACACTTCTATCAAAAATCAGCAGCTAAACACAAAACATTGTATCTTTTCTTCTTAAGTGTTGAGAAATACTCTTTCATGAAGTAAAGTTGTATATTATTATTGTAGTTTAATGAATATCTTTAATGAAAACAATGTTTAATTATAAGCTATATTGGAATTTGGGGGATACTTAATGAAAAGGAGAGTGTGGTGAAAGAAAAAGTCCTCATCTATTTAGGCTTCTTGAGCTTCTTCCCATTCAAATCTCAGGCATTTTCCTTTTCCCACCTTCACTAGGTATCATGTTCCCTGAATGACTTTAGAAGTATTTTTCCTCCAGTCAAACAGTCTGCCATTAGCAGAAAGTAATCCTTACTATAATGGTCTTTAATTGCCTCTAATTATTTTATATCTGAATTACCGTACACTGCAGGACATTCAAAGCCATAACAATAAAATATCTTATTACAGTGACTTATTGAAATACTACTGGGCTCAGACTTCTGGGAATCATTCTAAAGTCCAGCAGTGACTGTAAATCATTCTGATTTCTCTGTGTAAGTCAATGGGGATATTGCATAAGAAACTCAACTTGAAAACTCCAAGTCATACTAGAACCAAAGGCATTAAATTCCTTCATTCATTGTACTTGGGTTAGGCTAAAGTTCCAAAAGCAAGGCAAACATCAACTATGGCACAAAATCAATGCTTTCTTTTCTCCTAAATACCCAGTGTTGGTGACCCATAAACTCCCTGAAGGGATTTGCCCAGAAAAGTAAGCATTGCACTATAGTTATTAAAGCTACCGCTACACAGGCCATGTCCTGAATTCACCACTTTAAATTCCTGCTTTGAATCTGGAGAAGTTTTAGGGTAAGGTTGTTTCTTGAAAGGCAATGATAAAAGGCAGCCTATTCTCAGCAAGATCTCAGATAGCAAAAAGGTAATTAGAAAAGTTTGCTAAAGGCAAGTAAGTATTTAAAGAAGTAAGTCAATTATATTAACAGCAGAGGGGGGGTTTAGAAGTATTGAATACTAGCATCAGTAAAGCCTTTAAACAAATTGACTAATAATATTTTCTTACCAAGGACAGATTTCCAGGCATGGAGCAGCCACAGAGTCCCTGGATTACTTGTATTGTGCTTATTAGTCTGCTGTTCTAGCTCATACACAGCTCCTCTTCGAGCTAAAATATCAACACCTAAACTATGAAGGCAACAGTGCTTCAGCTGTACGTGGGTCTGGCTGGCCTGTGCTTACGTGGGCTCTGCACTCAGAAACAAGGATTGTCTCTTCAAAGGACACAAAGCAATGAACAAAAGATGCTGTTATCATGTGTTTATTATGCAAGACACAGAGCTTGGTGTTCCTGAGGTCTAGGAGTGCTGAACACCACATGTAACTGCGTATGTACAGAAGAAAGCTGGAGCCCAGGACTTGGATCACCTCACTCTGGCAGCAACATAGCAACAGCAGAGATGGGGGAAACAGTTCTGATTCGTGTCACACAGCAGCTGCCAAATCACATCAGTTGCCAGTGTGTGGTCTGCTTTGCTAACCCGTCCTTAATGCCTTGTATCTGCATGGACTTAAGCAGTCCACTCTTTCTGGGGCAGCAGGACAAGGAAGCAGGCACCACCACCACACCACAGAGCTAAAAACAGCCCAAGCTCTGCCTTCATCACTGTCCCTCTTCCCCTGGAATTTCTCCCTTTTTTCATAACAAGATTACCAACTGAAAGACATGTTGCACTTCCAAATGACATATCACAACTACCTTCAACATGAAGTCAAAACCATATCCCCCTAAAGTAACAGACTAAATTAAAGCACAGCAAAATCTAAAGACATTATTTTACTGAACTTCACTGGAAAACAAGATAGACATGGGAATCTCAAGAGTACTAGACATAATATTGTATAACTGTCCAGCAGTTTCAGATATTCAGACAGTATTTGTAGTGCCACTACAGAAAATAAATCAATAAAACAGTCTGATTTCAAAACACTTTTATGCATCTTGAAGGAATTTATTCAACTTTTGTCTTACTCATCCTTGCAATCATTCTTTTTCTGTCATCAGATACCTCAGGCAAATGTTTTACCATCAAATCTTTTCTATTCAGATGTAATACAGATGTAATATGTCAATATTGTCTCAGAGGATGTGCCCTCAGCAAGACCAATATTTTAATTTTATTGTATTCTATTTTGTCTTTCATTAATAGTGTGTATTAAAAACCACTTATAGAGAAGACAAGCAAGACTTTGCTCTTTGAAAGAAAATGTTTGTTAAGTTTGTTGGCATATGCCTTCCAAAGTAGCACAGCTGAGACTGATAAATAAGAATTTGATTAGCATTCAAATTATAACTTCTCTATTCCTCTCCATAATGACAGCTTGACTGAGATTGTGTTTGTCCATTTTCAGAGATGAATAACTGTGGCATTTAGTAAAGAAGTGAGAAAACCATGTTTGGTTTTTAATTTGCTTTAATGGCTTTCTTGGCCATGGTTAGGTGAGGAATAGTCTAGCCAGATGCCTTTATTTCCCCTTCTGCTAGATAATGATCCCTTGCAAAACAATACTTGAAAATATTTCATCTGAACAAAATTCAGAAAGGGCTACAGAGGAGCTGAAAGACAAAAAAGAAATTGTGCCAGCATCACTAAGCTACATTCAGGAGAATGATTTATGCTAAAAAACCTGGATAAAATTTGTCCTCAATCTTCCTTATAAATAATTTGATTTTCAAACACAGTCTAGCACTGGGCTCTTCTGTTTCTCTGTCCTGAGGCATGAGGCACTATGGTATTAGAGACATTTTCAAGAGTATGTTGCATTCTGCCTTCACAACCCACAAGAAAGAGAAGGGAATTGCTTTCTGCTGTAGCTCAGGGATGCACCCTGCACACCTGTACAAGGTGTGTGTGAGTCACACATGAATGTGACTGCTCAGGGAGCATCAGTTCTGAAATGCAGGTCCAAAATACCTTTCTTAAAGTGCTCTGCATATCAACCATCCTGTACCACACCCACTTTGCTAGAGCAGTACAGGAAGGTGGTAGCCCATCCATGAGGGTTTTCTTAAAACATTCTCTCTGTTCTTCATCCCAATGAAACAATATTTTCAAATGTATCATTCTCTCACTTTCCACAGGTCATACAATAATCTAAGTTATTTCCATATTCTTATCCCATCTGGTGTAATAGGAGTATTTGTAACTAGTGAACACTGTCAAATGGCAAGACATGAAAAGTTGAATTTATCAAAGGATTTGCAACAATTCTTAGACTATGTATGCTAAGCAGAATTAAAATCACCTCTGCCCAGTTTTGTTGGTCTTTATATGAAGTGTTTTAGACAATTGTTAGTTATCACAAAAATCAGAAATCAATGGGTATTTCAAAACTGTTCTTCAATGTCCTTCTCTCTTCTGTGCTTTATTAATTTACATGTACAATATGGATTTTTACTCTCTTCTGTTACATATTCAATATTACATGCCAAAATAATTCAAGCTCAATTTCTCAAATGTGATTAACCCATTTAATGATATTTAACTAGTTTGTCAAATGACTTACTTGAGATGCTGCATGCAAAAATGTGCTATTTGAAAGAGAACAATTTCATTGCTAAAAAGAAAAATCAAAGAGGTGAGGCCAAAAATCTCAGGTGTCTCAAAGGGTTTTCTCTGTTCATTAATCAGAGTAGTAAGTCAATGCATCATGCAAAATGAAGTTTATATAAACATTACACTATCCAAAGACCACACTTCCAGGCATAAGGTAGTACCATATAATTAATTGTAATAGCCCCCTTGTGCAGTTATAGAAAATTCTATCCTACTGAAAATTCCAAGATTAAATAAAGCCAATAATTTATTATTCTAAATATATATATATATATTTATTATTATTATTATTATAATATTCTTTTCCCCAAAGTAGCTGAGGTTTCTGCTTGGACAGAATAGTGCCTGTTTTCACACAAATTCCTGGCTTAGCAAGAGCTCCTAATGTTACAGTACCTCTGGAATAATACGTGTTAATGGGCCAAAATTCAGCCGAAGTTCTGAAGCCCATTCATTCTGAGGCTTTCAGTGTGTGGGAAGTATTACATCCACAAGCAAGCATACTCTATATATACAGAGCAACCTCAGGAAAAGATTTCTGGACTGATTTTTTAAATTATATTTACATAATAAAATTGAATTTTATGGTCAATAAGTTCTGGAGATTTTGAGGGAATTGATAATTTCAAATGAACTTACTTCCAGATTTCATCTTACTATTGAAATTCATATGTCCATGTATGCATCCAGAAACAAAACTGCTTTACAGATCTGTGACATTTGAATAACATGTTTTTATTTGGAAATTTACTGTGTTCAGTTGATAATTTCTTCTTTTTACATCTTTTTGACATATTCACACTTCATTAGCATTTTCTCTTTCTCCACAGTTGTGACAGGATCAGCTGAAAATTAATACTCTGAATAGTTTGCTGAATTCACTTTCCTTCTGTGAGCTACAACTAATTTTGCATGTGTTCCGTTAATGCTTCATAATTATCTTATCTCATCAACTGCTGTGCCACAGCAACAATGACTTACTGCTACTGGTATGGATAAGGCATTTTCCTTCCTATGAAAGCAGATGTGGAATACTCACTGCTCCCAGCAGGCTCCTGGGGACAGCTAGACACCCCTTGAATATCAGCTCTCATATGAAAAAGACTTTTCTACAAACTTAGAAATATGTTAACAATGAATACTTGATGAGGATGTCACAGTGGTAGATAAGAGTGATACTGAAGACATTAAAATAGCAGCTGTCAACTGTGCTCTTTGGTGAGCCTTGCTCTTACAGTTCCTCCGTGTGAGGGAAGACCAGAATTTAACAGCACAGCCCAAAGCAGAATAATCCCCTTGTTCTCAGATGAATCACCAGCACAAGTCAGAGTCAGCATTTGGACACAACACAGCCCCTCCTCAGGTGGCTGTGCTGGGGGTGTTGCCCTGTGGTGGGTGTTGGATGAGGTAAAATAAAATCCATTCTGTTCTGCAGTGCCCAGGTTTGGGGATTCCCACAGCACCTGCTTAGACAGAGCTGAAGTTTTACAAGTGCAGCTGTTAAACACAGCTCAACAGTTCTATTAGTACAGATTTCAGGAAAGGATGTTGCTGAATTTTAAATATGACTTTTCCTTGAAAAATACAGAAAAGAAAAAAAAAGTACTTTCCCTGGTATATAAGATGTGATGCATTTGCAGCAGGTGCTCTGCTTGTAATCCCACCTGGCCCATTCTGTTGGAAAATCATTATGTTTTATGATTTTTTTTGGCATATTTGTCCATGCTTAAAAAAAGTGGTGCAGCAGGACTTAATGAAAGACACTGAAATGGTGTGCCTTTAACAGACTCAATACTTCTTAATCAATAAATAAAACAAATAAATGTATTTTTAATATTAAAAACCATAAGGATGACTACTTTTAGTGTACGTCTTTTCAGTAATGCCTATATTTGTATAATTCAAGATGCATTCACAGCTGTTCTGTACTACTGAGCTTAATATCTCTTGGCTTATGAAAGCAAATTCTTAGCTGATAAAAATACTGATTGTTGTATTGATTCCCTAGAGCCATGCTAATTGAAACCTGTCCAGGGATACAGTTGCACAGATATCACTGTAAACTCATCTGCATGGGCCTAAATGTGCAGCAGAGCAAAATTCACAAGTACCTATCCTGCTCTATTTTTACATATTTCCTCTTGCCTTGGAAGACTTTAGAAATAGAAGCTGCAGTTTCACATGTCATATTTTGAAAGGGAACATCAGAACGAGTCAAGAAAAATGATTTCTCTGATCCAGATCCTTACACTTCACCATTACAGAATGTAAAGACATCCCAGTGTCACTATGGAGCTGTCTGCACTCATCAGACATGCTGGATTGAAATATCCCCTCTTCCACAGATTCAGTTCACCAAGGGGATTCAAAATGAGGGTGAGAGAAAAGGAGAAAAGAGAGAGGAGGAACTGAAGCTCCACTTCATACCATCTCTGTCAGCAAAGTAGCCTGTAACTCCAGTATTATTAAAACATGAATGCAGAACACTCAGCAATGATGTAGGGTTCTATTGCGATCTGATCCAAGACTGAGCACTGCCCTAGCAGTATATCCATGCAACTCACACACTGCATCAAAAACTGAATGTCAGGTATACAGCATCAAGAAAGAATACTGCTAAAGAGATAACTTCCTATTTGCTTTCTTCAAGATTCACCCTTCCTCTGATCACATTTTACAAACTCTTGTTAAAATTTTTCTTTGCTTCTGAGAAAGATGAATTGTATCTGAAGCCACTGATAAATATACATATAAATTTTAGTACATAATCAGAGACACAAGTACACCTTGACATGAATTTATTAGCAATACAGAACTCTCCTCACATCTCTTACAATTACATTTTCACCTGCCTAAGGGGATATTGGCATTAACGTTACTTACTGCTTATAAGCACTCCCAGCCTGTAGATAATCCTTATTATTTTCATTATTCCTACCCAACATTTCATTATTTCAATCTGATCCTACTTCATATGAAGAGTTTATGAAATCACATATATTTGTATAGAAGCTGGGGAGAGCTGAACTATTTTATACCCATAATTTTTTAACCCACAATAAATTTTTTTAAACCACAATTTTATGCATTTGCTGGTGTGGTTGACCAAACACAAGAAAATAAAATCTGGACATTTAAAAACTCAAAAATGGCTGTATCTTCCTTGAAAAAAAACAAAACCAAAACCCCCATGGGATTTTTCATCTGAATATTGTAAAGTCCTTTCACAAAAGCCTAATCATCCAATTTTCACAACTGGGAGAAGCAATGATAAAGATAGGTTCATTTGCTGTTAAGTACATAAAATAGTTGAGACTATAGACTTAGACTTGGTTTTGCTCTGCAAGATCAGAACAACCTTCCCTGTTCTACAAGTCCTCCATGTACTATCTTTTGGCACAAAAGATCTCAGGTAAGACATTCTGGAGAAGCAGCAACCTTCTTCTAGCACTGTTAAAATCTGTATTGTCTTCTTTTATCTTAGGTGAGACACCATTCAGCATTCATTAATTCCCTTCTCATGTGTTTATTAATTTCTTGTCCTGGTTCTGTCCTGGTTACACTTAAATCCTTATGACTCCCAGTCATGGAATTATCTACTTACATCACAGTTTACTGGGTTTCACGTTACACATATAATCCAATTACCTCTACCTTTGTTTCCACTGCAGTGAAATAATGAATTTTAACACCTGGAAAGCAATTTTCGTTTAGAATGGAGCTCACTGCAGTTGATGATCCAGTTCAAAACAGTGTTTGTTGTGGGGTGGGAGAGCCTTAACAGAATGCATCATTACCTTATTAATGAGAAAGAAACTAAGCAGGTGTGGAAAATTCACTGGCCTTAAAAATGTAATGAGTGGCCACCAGGCATAAAATCCTAGCGCACAGCACCAACTTCACCTATCCCAGAAGATGAAAAACAAACACGAGAAAGGTATCATTAGAAACCAGTATTTTAAAGTTTAATTATTGATAAGGATAGGTGGATAAATATTAAAGCCTAATTCAACCTGGTTAGAAAGTGATACCTGATAATAGCTAAAAGATACCAATCATCTACATCAGTTTTAAGTTCAGTTCTCAGTATTAAATTGAGTCATGCAAAAATAAAGACATGTAATTGCTCCTCTAGCCTTTCTGAGAGGAAAAAAATTGGGAATCTTATAACATCAGACACTACTATCCTTGAAACAGTCATTAAGGAACAGTTAAATGAAATAACCAGTTTTGAAGTGCCTTCCTCTTTAACTTGATTTGCAAAAGACACAGTAGGTGACAAGGAGACTGTTAACAAGAGTGTGTTAACAGTCATGTGTTTTGCATTTCAGTACAAAACACAAGGGCAGAAAAGTCATGAAGCAGTGACACATCTGTCCACATCTGTCCTGGCAAGCCCTCCGTGGCATCACAGTCCCATCTGGCCAGTGGAGCCCTGCAGTGTCAGCCAGCTTCAGACTCAGAAGCAGCCTCGTTAGTGAGACGAGGCTGAGCAAGAACCGTTTGATTTCACTTCGTATGCCAGGGATGGGGGCTAAGCATGTTCCTTTTTTTTTTTCAAAGAGACCATGAATTCCATCAAGAGAATTAAATGCATTTCTTCTTTACCCTGTCAGGTCACCTCTTCTCTTGATTGCAGAAAAGATAATCCAGGAACACCAGTCTGCTGCATTTCAGTAAGAATTATTTTGTAAGTTTACTTATTTTCCCTGCCTTACAAGAAGAGACAGACAAGGTCCCTCATGCAGCATTTCTTCAAATGGCACCTTTAATCATATCCCCTATGAGCACTTCACATCCAGTACTTTCATTTGCCTCCCTACTCTATTTCCAGATGTGGCTGTTGGGAATTCACATGTGTAAATAGCAGTGAGTTCACACAGCACTTGTGTGTGTGAGTAACAGTCCAAGGTAAGCACAGTGACTTTTCTGGAGTAAGGCAAGGCCACGGGAAGGATGTTGGGTCTGCACTGAGGGGATGTGTATGGATACCATCAGGGAGGAGGATCTTCCTTTTCTTCATAAAAGAAATGCAGAATTTTTTTACATATGAGGCTTCACCTGTCATTTCATATGCTAAATAAAGGTTGAAGTTTAATTTTAAAGGGTAAAAAGGACACAAATCCTTCCTGTTTATCATAAGACATTATGGCAGTTTGTATGCAGTGTCTTTGCCTTAGTGCATTTTTAGAGAGTTGGAGCCCTCAGTTTCCATCTATCAGGAATGAGGTGTGTGGAGAGGTGCTAGTTTCAGGGGGATTCAGGATTCAGAAGAATTCATCTTAAGAACAGGTGGCATTATTAGGCTGTGGAGCTGTTTGCTTATTTAAGAGACCCATAACCTACTTAGAACTCATTAGATTGTAACAGCAATGAACAGGATCATCTGGGCTCATATTTGGGCTTAACCTTCCAAACAGAATAAAGTGAAAAAACTAAGCTCAGAGCTTGCACTGAGCTTAGAGTTATCTAATACCATCAGCAATATTTTATAAGGAAAGGAGAGCAACAGGGTTAATGTGCACTCATAAAACATGATTTCAGTTTGAATGCTTGCTACATTTGAGTGAAATTTTCACTCTAGCTTCAGGACGCAAAAACCAAATTATTTTGTTGTGATGAAACTAACAATATGTCTCCAAGTAAAAGAAATTTAACAAGAAAAAGATTGGTAAGTAGTTTCTGTTCCAAATTTTTCTCCTTGTATTTAGCAAAATATGTGCATAGCACCAAAAATGTTTGCCTGTTGTCAATAAAACACATTAACAAGGTAAACATTCAAAAGGATTAATGATCCAAAAGCATCACGGTTTCACAAGCTAATCATTTGTGGCAAGTGTAATGTATTGACCAGTAAAATGCCCCAAGGTTTCATTCAATCTGAACTTTAATATATTTATTAATGGCAGTGCAGACGACTAACAAAGCAGCAGTATTTGCAAATAACAAATTAAATTCAGGGAAAGCTGTGAGGAAGTCTGGGGGAATTTTGCTGTACTGGGTGAATAGGCAATGGGTAGAAGTGCCAAGGGGAAGAAAAGAATTTAAACTACTTACACTCCTGATAGGTTTGGATGTGGCTGTTCTAACACAGAGGCTCAGTGAGAGCATCTACTTGAGCTGTTATCGCATTAAGATGCGATAGGTATGAGTGGAAGATGATGTGCAATCCATTCTAAGTCTGCCTCCTCTGGAATGCTACAAGCTGCACTAAAGGAGGACAATAAAAGCAATACAAGCATAGAGAAACTATCACACAAAGAGAGACTGCAAGACTTAAACTGTTTATCTTGGAAAAGAGACAAATAACAAAGGACACAAAAAGGGCATATTCCAAACTAAAATGACAGGGAAGATAGATCTGACATTACTATTCCACACACATCATAAAGCAAGAGTAAAAGAAAAGCTAATGAAAGATGGTGGAATTGAAAACACTGAATAAATGCTTTCACTGTGACAATTACACTGTGAAACTCCATGTCACCAGGTCTTGCAGATGTGAATACAGGAGTCCATCTTATGATATTTGGGATTGGACATTTATATGTGTATAGGAAGGATATACTGAACTACAATCACAGGAAAGAACAGTAAAAAGAGAATTCTATCTCATTCTCTAAGTTGATATCTAAGTAGGGCAGTTTAAAATCTGACTCAGGAACAAGAAGAGTATGAAAACTTTATTTTACATGTATCTACTCTGCAGTCCCCCAGTGTCTGCCATAAGCTACTATCAGAAGTCAAATTCTGAGTAAGATGGACCACATTTAGTACAGCAATTCATGTCATGATTAGCTTTCCCAAATAAATTATGATTTTATACATTTTTAAACAGCATATTGTTCAGTCACTGCTCCAGCAGACACTTTCTGTATCAGAAATTACTCCAGAGAGGAGCCAGGATGTCTGACTCCTCACACATGTAGGCCCACCAGACTCAGAAGGCAAAACAGGGAGGCTTCACTGCTTAGGGTTTTGCAAATCTGCTTAGGCCAGCACAGCTATGTTTATCCTGGTGTCTATCTGGGCTGTCTAGAAACCATCTCAACATATCCTCTGATCCCTCTGCAAATAGGTACATAGTATAACACTCACAGGCAGAGGTCTGAAACCAGAACATTGAAAGATGCCATACTGTGAAGAGTTGCACTATAATTATAAATTACACATGCCAAACCCCACAATCATGTACATCAAGTGACCTTAAAGTTTCTCATTAAAGCAAACAAAAGAACAGGTTCTATTTACTGATTCTGATTGTTTCCCTTGGCTAACAAATTTAAATCAATAAGACTAAAGGGAGTTTGCTATTTCTGTTTTGATTCATTATAAAAATCATACAGAAATCCCCATTCCCCTTAAGCAATCTCAAAAACAAGAAGACACAAATTTCCTGTATCTTTTCACTTGTTCACTTGCTATGATGCAAGTCCACTTTTTTTCCTTCTTTTTTTTTAATACTGTAGTGTAATGCAGAGGAAAATGTTACTGCAGAAAAAAATAGTCTAATAACCCCACTGCTTTATGCCTGAAGTTACTCTCCAAGAGAAAAGGCTTTCACTGGAAACATAATTTCAAACTCCTTCTTCTTCAATGACTTTGAGAACACTCCTTTCTCGAAGGGACTGTGGCTAAGATGTACACAACAATAATGTTATCATCTTTACCTACATACAGATGCTGGATATTCTTGTATTACCACCTACCGACTACTTTCCATTTCAGCAAAAGGCAACAAACTAAGAGAAAAAGAAAGAAAAAAACAACTCAAACACCCCCAAACCCCCAAAGCCCCTCAATCTTCTTTGCCAGGTTAAAAGATGACCCAGTGTAACACTGATTTCTGTAATGCTGTTAAGGTAGCAGCGAGATTATGATCTTCCCTTTCATATTGGCCACAAACCCATCATAAATATGTTGGGCCACCTTTTTCATTTGCACACAGACCAGCACAATTTCCTGCACTTTCAGGGAGTAACTAAGCCTAGTCTGTTACTTCTGTAACTGGGAATCTGCCTATCCAAATGAAACAAATCTTCTTGCTTTCCTAGTACAGTGATTTAGCGCTCACCTGGCCATTGCAAGAGGTTTCATCGGGAGAAAAAACAGCCCTCCAAGAAAACCAATATTTTTGAAATGGTCCCCAAATCCATGCTGAATTAGGGTTTTTATGTTGGAAAAGCTGAATTTATAATTCTCATTTAAATTGCACTTTCATGAAAATGAAAGTCACTACAGAGGTGAATTTTCACACAGCACAATCAAAACTGAGCTTGGCACCTTGGTCGATACAGCTTAGGTTTATTAGTGCAGCAACTAAACTTTAAACAGTGGCACGTTTGGGATGGATAGCCATCATTATCTATTCAACTGGACACAAAATAATTTGTTACAGCCACTTGGTTTTATCATTACTTGATATTGAAAACTGACAAGCATCATAACTCACTGGCATTTTGAAATCTCTTAATACTTTGATCCTTCAGAAGATTTGTTTTCAGTAACAAATCTAGGTCTGGCCTGCTAGGCTTATAATTAGCTTCCTAAGTGTATATACTACCTCAATGTGTCTTATGGCAGGAATGAAAATGATGAAAAGGCTCTGTCATGGTTCAAACTAATAAGTTTCTCTAACCTCTTTGTGAATTCTCCAAGCATATCCTCCTCAGCTGCTACACTTCAAGGCTTTTATCCCAGGTAAATCACAAGAAGCTTTCAGACCAGAAAATGTCCTCCTGATTAACTGTTCTTATCATGAGGGCAGCTCTCTAACCTTATTTATTTTTTTCTACCATCTACTGCCTCCTCTGCATACTATATTTCTCTCCTTTACTGGTGCAGAACTCTTTAAACAAAGAGCCCCTGATTCCCTCTGTCCCTGGGCTCTCTGCTGCCAAAATCCTCTGTCCCCCAGGCTCTCCCTGCGTTTCCCAGCTACCCATTCCCATCTTCTCTCCCTCTGCTGTCCTGTGATCTGGCTCCCATCCAGGTTTGACTTCTTCAGTGCACCTGCACCCCTCACTGCTCATTCCTGCCCTGGTGCTGCCTCTCATTCTCTGCTGGCACAACTCTCCTGTGGGACCAAGAAGGGACTAAACATGGGAACTGTTCCAGCAAAAACTGGAAACTCCTTTAGAAGTTGGATCAATTCCTTGATGTAACACACCAGTTAATGAACATGAAAGCTGAGAACAGAAGTTGGAGCTGCTTCAGGTGGATGAAATCGCTGTTGCCAAATGAGATACCACAGCCCTGGCATTCTTCATCTCAGTATTTAAAACAAGGGATCCCTGAAGATACCTGACAAATGTGCCTTGGTCTCAATTCCTGGAGGACCTAATTTTTAAACAAAGTCCTTTTTCCACTGTGTTCACTTAATTCGGCTTTCAAATTGCCAAATGTACATGTAAAACCACAGAAGATGAAGGGAAGTATTTTATGAATGCTGATACAGACACCTTGCTCCCTTCCCCTTCTAGAGTTGCTAGAATTATTCTAGAGCACCTAACATTCTAAAAACACCTTCTGACCATTCAGAAAAGTGAATAATTAGAGTATTCATAATTTCACTAAAAATTTATCACATACAGATTCAAATCTAAAGAAATCATAGAATAGCTTATCACATCAGAACTTACACGTTCCTTCCATTTTGAATTCAAGCAGCTGTGACGGTCCAAAGTTGCCAGAAAGATCCCCAAAATGTTGTGGTATGTTCTGTATGGGATGCTACTTCCCTCTAGTGTGCAGCCCTTGTAAAGCCCCAGTGATAATGAACTTCATAATCCTTAAAATTTACCCCAAAACAGTATCAGCTGCAAAGCTGTTGAGCCTTTAAAGAACACCACCTTGTAACATAATCTCATTTCTTTGCAGACTGCAATCAGAATGTAGCCTAGCATCTTTTTAATCTTTTGAGTACAGCCAGCATTCCTAAGTATGATAGAGCCAATGTGAAGTTCAGGCAGGAACTTAAAAACACAAGTCACCTTTATGACACTGCAGAAAACCCTGACTAATGTATCAGCTAGTGTTTGTATGAGGAGGTGGTCAGTAATAAGTAACTGATTATTCCTTGGATTCACTCAACAGACATTTGTGATAAAGTACTTTGTCAAAGGAAATTTTAAAAGCCTGTTTAAAAATAATTTGTTACAGTCTCACTCAAAAGAGGTAATTGTTTTGAGTAAATTTGCCACCAGCTCATAGTTAATGCAAAAGTCTGCAGTAAACGAACACAATCATTCTGAGCATTATTTGAATCAATCTAACACATTTATCATGTTGACAATTTGACTTTTGCCTAAATGGTAGATAACGGACAATAAGCTTTAGGGGAAAGATCTATTTCTGTCATTTCAAAACACAATTGGGTTTCTGCCCTTCCTCTGACTGTTACGGGTATTATAGGATACACTTTCAGAAACAGTTATTTAAACTGAGCATTTGAGTCCCCCATTCACATGCAGAAAATGAACATTAAACTTTCCTTTTAGACAATCTCTCAAAATTTTCTTTGAATTTTATATTCCTCTCATTTCAAAATCAACCATTAATGCACTATATGAACCTGCCACTGGCCATAAGAGAGGGGACAGACAGGGAATGTGTAGCCAAAAAAAACCAGTCCCTGCTTTTCTCCAACTTCAAATGCTTCCCTAAGCAAAGGTGACATTATCTTCAGGTATGTTATCAGCTGCCCATACTGGATGACTGTCAAGTAGCTAAACAGATACAGATTAATTTCTTCCTTTGTCAGTCTGCTTTCATCGGCAACTCACACATTCCCTGAAGAGAAGTCCCATGACTTCTCTTTAGCTCCTCTTCCACTAGCTAGTCAAAGACCCAGTTGCATCTGCCACAGCAGGTCTTGGAGCAGGAGGGGAGCTGTGCAGCTGCACAGTTTTGTAGCCTGGAGAGAAGCAAACAATTTTAAGTAAACAAGTTTGATAACAACCGTCAACATTGCAGTAACTACACAGATGCTAAACTGTTAATAGCAATTAGATAGAAATTAACTGTACATGGATACATGTGGATTCTTTTACTATTGATGCATAACATGAATTTCCAGGGTCCTTGACAAATCTGGGAACCATAAAGTATGAGTTTATGTATTAACAAGAATATACTAAGGCAAGCTGGAATCATTCTGAGGGAACAATAGTGAGATTCTGCATTCTAAATAAATGTAAATTTGTCTCTGAAGGAAAACATATCCTGATGGCATTTCTGAAAACTGTTGATTCACAAGATGAACAGGTTATCTAAGCAATAATACATTGATAGATAGGCTGTCTTCATTGAGAAAACCACTTAAACTCTTACAAGAATAATTTAATTTAACTATGTGAGGAATCATTAAAGCTGATCAAAACTAATGGCATGAGCAGTGTCATCTCTGTGTTGACTCTAAGAACAGATCAAACTCCAACAAGCTGCTCAGGTACTTCTATTTTTCTGAAGAGGGCATGCAGAACTGTACTTCTGGAAATCACAATTGTATTTTTTCTGTGCTGCTACTTGTGTAAACCTTGCTCAATTATTATCATCCAGGCTGGAATTCAGATGCACAAACAGCAGTAGCAGAGCATGAGCACCCTCACTCCTCCAAGGTGTAGGCTCAGAGTGTGTGGCCTCTGGGAGCTTCTGGGTTTGAACATTCTGCTAATTAAGTCAATGCCTTCTTCCACTCGCTCAAATCCCTTTTTCTGTTCTCTCAGCTGCTGGATGGGGAGGAGAAGCAAGTATAATGGAATACCTTTCACATAATGTAGGACATACCCTCAAAATCAAGTAAAAATTCTTCATACCTTATCAAAATATTCATAAGCTGGGGGAGCACAAAGGCTGTTCTTTTCATCCATTCTAGTTCTCTGTCTCCACTAGTCTTGTATGTGGGAATGAACAGCTCTATTTCTAGATTCATCACTAGTGCAAACTTCGGTACCACAGAGACAGGTATAATCACTGCATCTTTTCAAACCACTTCTTCCCACTCCCATTTTGGGTGTAGGTAAGCCAGCTCTGCTTTCCATTTTGGCCATTTACTCTCACTTCTGAACTCAAGCTCACTGCCACCAAACTTTACTGATGTGGTCCAAGTTAAAAATAAACCTTTAAAACCACAGCAGAAATTAAAAAAAAAAAAAAAAGAATGAAAGAGGGGGGAATGCACTACATGGCAAGTGTTCAGGGAAAAAGGTGAGAAATTTTTCAGGCCACAATGCCTGGTATAACATGGCCCTAGTCACCCATGGGATTCATAGGTATTATAATACAAATAATTACAAACTAAAAGCAAATTCACTGTTTAAATCTTCAGGGTTTCTTTCCTGTTAGGTTCTTTTACTTCAGTTGTTTCACCTGCAAGGAACTTGGATTACTGAATGCCTAACTTCATTTTTAGCAGTGTAGCAGAAATATTTAATGCTTGTTGCACATTAAATTCTGAAAATACTTATTAATAGTACATAAAACATAATAAGCCTTAACACAATAGACCAGTTTGAATGCATGTATTAAATTCAGCCTCAATTTTGAAATTAACAAAAATATCTTTTTTCTTTTCTCATGGAAACCCCAAGGTCTTTTGGGGTTATTTCTGAAGACATGTAGTTCAAAAACAACTCTATAACAAGAGGAACTCTTCAAAAATCATTATATCTTACTTCACACACCTATATTTAAAATAAATTATCACTATTTTATTCTCATGTATTTTTTGCATCAGTTTCTAAAAAAGAGCCATGATCTGACTTGTAATAGTAATAAACTTACAGATGTCCATCTGTCTCCTTTTTTATCCATTCAAAGTGTTTCCAGCCTGTGGCTGTGCCTGAGGCAAACTTATATCATCTTGACACAAAGAAATACCAAGTTTTGCCTTGGAGATTCCCTTGCTTGAAACCAGCAGTACTGTAAAAGCTCCACGGTGTTACAATTAAATCAATTAGTTATACAGTCAACTAAAAATAATTGTTCAGAATTATTTTCATCAATATATCAAACCTTTCCTTGTTCATCTGCATTTTTACTTTCAAATTACTGATTAAAATTCTGTGTTCCTTGCAGAAAAATCGTATCAAGTGTATCTTAAATACTGCCATGGACTACAAACCTATGAACCTTGTTATGCATATATTTAAAATGCATTTGAAAATGTATCAATCGATATGCAGATTTTCTGACCACTGCTTTGGGCAGCTGAATACAATCTCTCTCTCTAAAAAAAGCTAATATCTTTTTGATAACATGCAAGAAATTGAATTTTAATTAAATTACGCTTTTTTCATTATTTGATCCTTTTTGGGTATGTATACAAATGTGGCATATAATCAGACACATTGTAATTAAAGAAATAATTAGCACTGCAGGCTGGTAGCACAAACATTTAGGGCAATTTCAAGCTTTTACCACCATGTCACATCAGCAAATTCCTTCCCTCATGCAAAGTCTGCTCAACAAAACCACCATCTCTTTAGTAACTTAAAATGAATAAGGTATATTAACAAGAAAATGAACATTTGATCTTGTTGGGAATGAGAATAAAATTATTTCAGCATAAATTAAACCGCAGAATCAGTTCTACATGGACAAATTATAACAAACAACTTGCTTTTTATGGACAGCCTTATTTTACTTTAATTAAATGACAGACTCAACCCACTACAAATAATTGTGGTGTTAATCTCACTACATCAATTTGAGCAGAAACTGAAGAAAAACTGGTCAATGTTAATCAAGTGCCTTGGAAAAAAGACAGTATTTTTTTACAGACTTGCATAATTGATGAAGCACAAAATGAGATAATTGGGAGGTGTTTGTCCTAGCAGGTACAAAGTTCGCAATTACATGCAAAAAGTTTAATTATATTCTTATATTAAGTTCTTTTCATGCATGATCAGGGTGTGTTCAGAGAGAAACTTAGCAAAGAAGGGGGCCTTGGTATATTGTATCCAATATTTAAAACTATGCTTACTTTATTATGCTAATGAAGGCCTTAGTCAACAGACTTTCACCTTAGGCAATCTTCAGCAAATTNTATTTATTTTATTATTATTACTTTATAATGTTTTTATTATTATATATTAAAAACTTGCATAAATTGAAGTGGCTACTTAAGTCTAACTTAGAAAATTCAAAATCCCAATACTTACTTTTTTCTTTTACAATGAGCCCTAACATTACTGCAAAAATATATAACAAAAAAACCTGAGCTGTAAAAAACAGCATCATAGAGCATCATTTTCACAGGAAAGTAAATTGCTTGGATAGCCTGTTGGATGATACACTCTATTATCAGAAGCAAGAAAGTAGAAATTTTGGAGATGGTCTAAAGACCCAGGCTTAAAGAAAAATTTTCCTCAGGAGAGTAAGAGCCCTTCTCCTTTCATAAAGAGATTTTGATCACATTCCTCACCAACAGATTCTGGGTAACATTAAGGTATTTGCTCTATTTTCACCTTCTCTATTCATAGGAAAAAATAAGCATTAAGAAGACCCTATTATGTTATTTCATGTATAATTATAACAAGGATTTGGAACCATTTTCCTAATACAAAATCAGAATGCACTAACCCTTTCAATTGTAGTTTTTTTTCCCCAATCTTATGTTATAATAGTAACATAAGAAAAAATGATACCTGGATCATAACACCAAACATCCCAGGGGAACTTTGCATTTCTGACAATGAGTTCCAGCAATATGAAACTGGAATTAAGGTAGTGAAAAGCAACGTGTCAAAGTGCAGCACTTGTTCCAACCACATATTGGATTCAGTAATTGAAATTATTTGTCTGAAGCTGCAGAGCAACTTGTTAAATTTTGGAAGTAATCTTTAGAAAGAAAATTTTAAAAAGCAAAACAAATGAAGGTGAACAAAGAGATCTCTAAGTCCATACCTGAATTAACTTTCAAGGATTCAGCAGAAGTTTTGGTTTCCACTACAATCTTTTAACTGATGTAAATTCAGCCCTCGCTCAGCTAATAGCAAGTAGTTCCTATTATAAGACAAAACTGCAATGCCTGAGAAATTCAGAAGCCTTTGCATGGGGAGAATTTAACAAATTTTGCAAAAAGCTTGAAAAAGTTCTTATCTATGGCATGTTGCAAGGAATATAATCAACATAACAAAATAATCACATTTTACTAATGACTCAGCTGTGGGGAGCAGCAGAGCTTGCTAATTTGCATCTAACTTTTAACAGCACATCAAAGCATTTTCCATCTTCATCTTAGTGCTATGTTTATTAAACTTTTGGATTGCTTTGTAACTTATTTTCTTGGTTTTCTGCCCATCTTCAAAGATACACATCTGTAGCCATCAACACCTAAATTGCATATCAGAGTTTCTGATGAAAAAAGGATGTCTTGCCAATAAGAGACTGTTTTGAAAGCAAGCCTGTTTGTCAATAAATTATAAGCTTTATTGCATAAAAACTCTAGCAAATTGGACCCACTTCTCCTTAACTAAAAGCACAATGACTGCCGCAGTATTCCTCTCCTGGAGGAACACCTATCTATAGGGGGGCAAAGATGGAACTTTTGCTGAGATGTGCCACTAATGATAACATTAACTTTACATATTAAAGAATGTCTGAACATTTCCGAAAATATTAATTTCCACCTTCAACTATGCTGTTCTGATTAGTTACTGTACTAATGAATTCTATGCATTTTAACTTTTCTCTCTCACAAAACTGCACATTAATTTAAGGACAGAAAAATGTTTTATCTTGGATTTATTTTCATTGGCTTGCAACTTTCCACTTCCTCCAGTAGAATAATCTGTAAATTGAACTTGCTCTTGACCTGCCCTACACTTTGAGCAAATGTAGAAAGAATATTAAAGAACTACTCTGCTGTTATTGAGCTTGCCAGGCTTAGTTTTTATTTCTAAAGAAATTTATTGTGTTTCCATAGGCTGTTGGAAACTTAATTATAGGAAGCACAGAGGAAAGTCTGCTCTGCAGTACATGACATAAAGCATCGTAGTGATAGCATTAATTAATGAAGGCAAATATCACATTAGGGTTTCCAATCACTTACCACTCTTTACAAAAGCAATCATTTGGTGCTCTCAGCCAACGTCCCAAACTCACCCTGCTAGCAAGGAAGTTCCTGTAGGTGTGCAATGAAATGCTCTGCCCAGTGTGAAAGAACACAATCACAGCCCCGCCACAGTCTGAAACCAGTCCTGCCCCAGCACCTGCCCCTGCACATATGTGCTGCTGT
Organism: Toxostoma redivivum; assembly: GCA_013397375.1. Classification (NCBI taxonomy): domain Eukaryota; kingdom Metazoa; phylum Chordata; class Aves; order Passeriformes; family Mimidae; genus Toxostoma; species Toxostoma redivivum. The sequence continues at coordinate 67,847 of VXBI01000886.1, read as the reverse complement.
AAGACAGCATAGAAAATATGATGTTAGCTCTGTCAGCCTTTCTCCTGGCCTTTTTTATCTCATGAGGTGTTTAGGAAATATCTATTGCCAAAAGTCTGGGTAATTTGCTTTGATCTGGGTAAGACTCTCAATTTTGCTATACATGAAACTCCCAGAAGAAACCAAGTCTTGAACCACCAATAAATTGAAACAAGCCATGAAAACATGTATCATTGGAATCTCTAAAATCACCCTTTTTCTAGCTGAAATGTATTTTTTTTTTCTTTACAGAAACCTCCGGCATGGAAACGACAGTCATCACAAAAGGGTGGAAGGTATAATTCTAAGGTGATTGTAGGATATAATTTCTTTTTGAAAGAATATGTATTGTAGAAAAATTTCAGACAAAATGATACTATGAATATAATTTGGAAAGTAATTACTAGTCGTGAAAGTCATATAGCTCTTCTTCCTTTATTCAGTCAAGCCTGCTTGATTTTCTCCTGTGATGGTAATTTATACTTTTAAACAAAATAAACAACCCCAAAGCAATTTCAGAAGTTTCCTTAAATATCAAATAATACAGTAAAACATTATTTTAATATTCTTTACTTTCCAGAAGTATTTTAGACTTTGATTTTTGATTCTAACTTACAGAACAACCATAAAAGACAATTTTAAATATAGATATCAGAGTAAATATATCATCAGATATCAAAGTAAATATAAAATAATTATTTATTTCAAAGGGAAAAGATCAGATCCATGTAGTGATATCATAGTGATATCAAATGTGGCTTCTTTCTAAACAATACTGGACAGTTTAAATTGGCAAATACATACATTACATGAAATTTAGGATCTTTGAAATTATTTAGTATTAGAAGTTGTTTACTAAATGTATGAGACTTGGGAGACAGCAAAAATCTTGTTGCCCAAAGAGGGTAATAAGAAATACAACTAAAGCAAAATAGTCTGTCTGCAATAGGTTAATGGACCCTTGACCAATCTAAATTAGAGCAAAATGAAATCCCTATGCTAAGAGATTCTTTCCTACCTGGTGCTTCTCTTCAGACCCCTGGAGCTGACTCTACACCCGATGCTGTGGCTGCTTCTCCTGCCAAGTCACACTGCACCATGCAACTGCTTGACAAATTGGTTTGGTTTGATAAACAAAAAGAAGTCTTCCTGAAAATGTAAAACTAAGAGAAAAACAGTCTTAATTCCTGGGAAATTTTAAGCCTCATGAAAACCATGGATTCTGCTAGGACATTTAGCCTCTTGTGAGCCTTTCAGTAAATCAGGTCCTCCTGCATGTTTCATTTCCTACAGTTTCTCTCTAGCATTTATTCCCCTGTACGTAGTACTGCAAAGGGACCAGCCCTTGCTTCTGCTGTTATTGTTACCCACAGATGCAGAAGTGCAGAAGGTTGGAAGATTATTTCCAAATTTATTTCTTAATCTAAATTTTATGGAACTTTACTCCCAAGATTCCAGAAGGCCCTATATCCTAACAGCATCTAGCAGCTCATTTTTTCCTTTTTTTTTTACTCCAATCTCAGAATTCACCTTAGCTCTAAATATTTTTAGCAGGCTTATACTAATTGTGACACATGGTAAATGCAGTTCACAATTTCCCAAATATAACAGTAATACAAAGAAAAAGACTGTTAGTGATGAGATTCAAAGAATCATTATCAGGTATTTTTTTCTACTAGGTATTTAAAACTGCAGCTATTAAAGATATTTTTAATAGAATATTTTCCTTTTCTCTGTTTTCAAATTATCTAAATATTTGGACAGTGAACTGGGAATTGCCAAGAAGCAGAAAGTGATGGAATGGGCTTCATGAAGCACAACCAAACTTAGGTCAATTGTGTAGCTCTTGTTGCACTGATGTAGCCACGCTGAGGAAGGACAGGAGCCCAACTGAGGCCCTGAGTTTGGCTTACACGGTGGCTGTACTGGGGTCAGCACAGACACACACAAAAAAACTCTCCCAGACCAGATCTTTAATATACCACAATCAACACAAAATTAGGTTGAACTCACATCACTGCACAGACAAACCGTATCTGTGACATCTCTGGCTCATCAGAATTATAATGATCAGACAATATGGACAAAGAAAGGTATTCCAATTATTTGAAGGGTCTGATTCTATAATACTGCAAATAACATGATCAGTAAAAAAGACTTGAGCTGGAAAGTGAGCTGAGGCAAATAAATTTAAAAGCTTATTAAAAAGATAATCTTATTAAATATTAGGGTCATTCCACAGTATTTATGTTTACTAAATATCCATTCAAATAACTTTTTCACTCCTGTTTCTGCAGGTGTGTTTACACCATTATTCCTGCAACTCAAACAGATTTTTCTCCTGGATCAGTGGCAAAGTTTCAGCTTGCCAACCTACCATCTTTACTATCTTTTCATAACACCCCTCCACAACTTTTCCTGGTAGACAAGGACATTAAAAGTAAAAAATAGGCAACAAACTGCTTCTGTCTTTTTCAAGGAACTCTCCTGGCAACAATGCTATGTGTACAGCCCAGATAGCCACAAAGACTGGCCAAACAGGATCCTATTCCATTTGGTCTTTCAATTTGGTCTCTGCCCCGAGAATATTATCCCAAATATGTGTCTAAAATGAGAGGGCTGATTTGTGGCGTTCTATGACACAGAAAGTATGGGCTAGCTGGGCTATGGTGGGATGTGGGAGAGCAAGAAGCAGTTTGGGATAACCTTAAGTAAGAATTTTGATCCAAATCCTGTGCAGATTATACTTGTTCAAACTGGTCACAGAACCTGTTTCCTGGTCTGAATTACTCCATGGTTTTTGTCCAAGTTTTCATGCCTCAATTTCTTTGTAAGGCTAAAAAATAAATCCATACTTGGAGCAGAAAGGTAAAAGACAAAGAGACCCGAAGAATAATGAATGTGTTCAATGGTGTTACAGAATGAAACCAGGCCACTCTTCCAGAAATTCATCAGAGACTTTGGACTTTAGCAACTTTTCTGCGAAGTCTGCTACAAGCACTGGCGTGTCCGTGGGATCCGAAATAATAGCCTGGCAAACAAAGTCTAAATAGTAATGGAATTTACATGTCATTGAAATACTTATTAAAATTTTAGAACCCCCTGCTAAAATAACTGAGCCCTTACTTTGGTAAAAAAAGCCACAATTTTACTATTTCATCATCTGTGTTACATGGGCAATTGCTCTCTGAATGGCATGTCATATTTTGATTCCATTACAATATTGTATTAAATCTGAACAATATTTAGGAACAGCCCTTCATGGATTTATACTCAAAAGAGATTAATCTGTACCAAAAATTTTCTGCAAGCCTTCCAGAATATTTCTTTCCTGTCTTCAGAAGACTTTATAAGTTAAAATCTAGACCACAGCCCAGCAAGTTGTGTATTACAATGAATAATAAATACATTACATTGGCACTTCTAAACTTTGCTGTAAGTTAGGCAAAACAAATATCTGCATTTTAGCTAGGCTAAACAAATATAATTAGTTTTTGCTGAATAAAGGTATTGTTTATTTAAATGCTGTAAGCTTTATACTATATACAAGACAGAAGTTAATTTGATGGCACAAGTAAATATTTCAAAGCAGTTTCATCCAAGTTATCTAATTTAGATTTTTCTCTTATTCCTTCCTCATAAAATTCACATTTACATAATTAGAATTCTTTACAATTTCTCCTGGTGTTTCCTACAGATTTATTAATAGATCTTTCATAAAGCAAAAAAACAAGAACAGGGAAAAAAGAGTAGGACTTCAATTAATTTATGAAAGATTTGCTGATTTCTTGGTGTGTACACATTAGATCTATATGCAGATGTGATAGACTGAAGAGAAAAAGCAAATCATACACCTGAGATTTCTGATCTCCAAACATCCATGTCATCCCTAGGAGATGGTTTAACCACAGTCTCTGATTAAGGTCTAGTCCATGCTGAAATCCTTGGCATTTTTAAGTTCCTCAATCTATTAAAGCTTTAGTGCCTGTGAAACACTAATCTTAAAAGTTAGGATTTTAGTTAAAAGTTAGTTATTTACTAGAATTAATTAAGAAGCAAATGAGTAGATAGGCCTTGCTGAAAACAGTTAAAAGTTAGAAGGAAATCGGGCTTGAGGTAGTTATCTGAAACTTAAATAATTGCTTGTCTGTCATCTTATGTTTGCTCAGCTGTGCTTATAATGAGAAAAGACAAAACTACTAAGCGGACTCAAAGGAACATAGACAATGCAACCAGAAACCCATTCTTTGAAGAACCTGGACTATACCCAGAAATCATTTGTATTGTCATTGATAGAAAAGGTCGAAACTTTAGGGGGAGGAAGATTCATTTTACTTCCTCCCTTTAAGACCCCTCCCCACAAAAACGACCCCAGACTTAATTTAAGAAGCCGATCACGCATGCTTAATAGCTATTCAAGCTAATTACCACAGGAAGCAGGAAATAGGAGGGGCTATGATTATGAATCTGTTTGAAGCTTTTGTCAATAAATAGACTCTGTGATCACCTGTGATTTTGCAGTGCGTATTAGAGGATTACCTCACGCTGCTGCCCAGCGCTGAATAAACATAAACTTTCTAACTTTAAATTGTTAGAGAGTCTTTTGTCCGTCACAGTTGAGTATCGGTATTAGACAAATACTCATATTTTGGTAAATCACTTGACTGATATAGAAACAGGAAAACGCAAAGACTCAAGTGTTACTTTCGAGCTGTCGTGCCCCCTAACATCATGCACCCTGACCTTCTCACTGCATCTGAATCCATCTGTTGTGTGAAGCAGAGGCATGAGGTGTCTCCATATTTCTGAGCTGCAGTGCCTCCACTACAGGCAAATTGCACCATCTGACAGGAGAGAGAATGAAAAAAGAGAAATGCATCTAAAAGGTCAAAAGCAATTCACTTTCCCAACTTCTGAGCACTTGTGACGTGTTACACAGAGATTCCAGCCATGAACCATGACCAATCCACTTTCAGCAGCAAGAAAATGAAATTTGAACCATGCTGAATCTTCCACTACTTATTAACATCTGAAGTTTTTGACAGCCCATTCCTTTTAGCATCTACTAACTGTGCAGGGGAAAAAAATCTTTAACTGGAGATAATCACATTCATGCGTTATTACCAAGGATGTGAGAATCACCTGATTTAAATGCCAATTAATATGTACCCTGGCTAGATAATCAGACAAGCACACAAGGGAAAAGCAGAAGGTAAAAAATTTCATTAAGTTCTTTCCAAATATCCAGTTCTACATTTGTCTGTATAAAAATCTCTCTAGCTGAAGGGATGTCTCACTGCTGAGGTCTAACAATGCAAACTTTGTCCCAAACACTTGGAAAGGAAATAAAAATTAAATGGAAAAGGTAAGAGTGAAATAAAAAGCAATTCACCTTCATCACCTGGGACATACTGTTTTTTTTCACCTTTTCTGGCATTTACTGCACTGGACAATAGGCTGATTTTGAATAAGCACTTCAGAGCTTTCTCTTCCTCAGAGTGTTTCCAAGGGACGAAGGCTATCATATTTAAATCTTCTCCTGACAATTTTGCTTCTATTTTTGGTGGAACAGCAATCCTATCTCAAGAGCGCAGAAAGCAGACCTCTTTGCAGATCCCATTATTGAGGTATGGTTTTCTGCCCATTGGAATCCATCTTACACTTTATCTACTTGTTTTAATTGGTTTCAGTATTAAGAGCAAGTTTATATTTATGTTTCTATTACACTGTAATTTATTTATTAATTATGAATAATGTACTAAAGTGCATTTGGAAGAGGCATTTATGAAATGTACAGAGAAATTATTGTTTCTCAGAACACAATGTCCTTATGCAAAGGCCTTGAAGTCAGAGTCTGAGAACTAATTTCTTTAAATAAGATCTGGTGAACCTCAATCCCTCCAAATTAGAAAACACTTCGAAAATGGGCTGGAGCTGACTGTAGCAAGGTGAAAAACAATTAAATCTGTCACTACATTAACTCATTAATATGAATTTGCACACTGCTGCTAGTACAGGAAGTCAATGGTCTCTCTGTTTCAAACAGACCTGTTCCAGCTACACATAGAAGAAGCACTGCAGTTAAAGAGGGTTCTCATGCTTTTCATTTGGCAGTCAGGCATGTAATTAATCAATTTGTAAATGCTGGGCTTTGCATGTGCATATTTACCATCCTCAAACACTATTTCAAAATTTAGACCACTCAAGTAAATCTATTTGGGGGATTATTATCTATTATACAGATCTATTATGCATCTATAATCTGCTTCTTGTCCTTTGCTGTCTCTTTCACAGCAGTTTAAATTTTACATGCTGGTTTGTACTGAGTGCTTTGTTTCTTTGCATAAATAAATAAAATGCACAAAAATAACAACAATCTATTTCCATATAATAGCAAACAATTTCAAGGCAAAACAGCAGCCTTCAACTGACATCAGACCTACAATGACACTTCAGAACTGAGGAAAAAATTCTCTGTTGTGCAGCTAAAAGCACATTTAATAAATGTATTTTTTTCCCAAAATGATATAAATAAAACAATTTTATATCAAAGGACAAGCTAAATACACACAGAGGCAGAAAAACAGGTCCTATAGTACTTCACAAATGAGGAAATAGTTGTTTTACAAGTAATAATTAAAAGGCATTTTTACTAAACACAGGTGATAGCAACTGTAATTTAACAAAGAAATGGGAGCAATTCCTCTGTGTCAACTTCTATCATTATTTTAATTTTGGGCCTCATCAGTTTATTTTCTTGCATCTTGATTTATAGGCAGTATATTACATTTCATCTTGCAAGCTGTTTATTTGACCATGTAAGAAAAAGAAATATTACTGAATTTTTTTAATGTATTAAAATCACTTTGTAGATCAGATAAGCATTCCCTAAAGGAGCAGGAAATAGCCATCCTTGTTCCTCCCTCATATAACTAATCATCCAAACACTTTCAGTTGCTTTTTTCTGTTAAACTAAATCTTCTCAAAAGTCAAAATGCTGAGTACAATTGACAGTCACAAAACCAGGAGTGCCATGTTACAGGAAAGAAAGACACGGATGCTTTCAGGCTCCTGGAGAACTCCAACACTGTTGCTGTGTATTGAAGTCACTACATGGAAGGAAATGAAAGAGTTCCCAAGTCTGGATGAGATATTTTACTGTTTTCTTAAGCATTCTGACCAGAAAAACAACAGCAGCCAGTTACACAGGACTTTGGACTTAAAACGAAAAATGCTACTCATTTGCTGAGTTTTGAGAGTATTCAGCACCGGAAACATGGTCACAACTCATTAGAAATTAGAAATATGCAAGACCGCTTTATATTTAACGTGGTGAACAACAAACAGCTGAACTTCAGACATTTCTTCTCTAACTAATTTTCATTTTAATAAAGCTCCCTTCATGTTTTTTGGAACTCAAAGCCTATTCAGGGATTTTATGCTATACAGACTGGAAATACAACATTCTGCAACATGACCTGTATTCATTTAAGGTACTAGAAAAAGTCCTAGATACTTAAATAGTTGAAAATCAAATCCTTCTTACTGTAGGCCCCAGCACAGCTAAGAGTGCAGGAAATCACTCCAATCCTCTCTTTTCTAGAAGAAGTGCTCTTCTCTAGATCACTTCCTTATCTCCTCCTTTCCAAAGTTTGTCCCTCTGCTGTATGACAGCAACGTGATCTTTTAGTTCTGCCTTACACAATGGATACACCAAGGACAGTGACATTATGTATAAAATGCTCTCCCTAAACCTTTTTATGTTACCTCTCACTAGCCAGCTTCCCTCTAGCTCCAAACGAGCCATTTAGATCCTAGTAAGAGCAAGAAGAAAGCATCTAACAAATGTAATTATCAGTTTAAAGGGATGCCTGGAGCTATTTGGCTGCTGAAGTAGTTGCTATTGATTTAACTAGAAACTTCTTAGCCTTGACTCAGTCAGCCCAGTATAACAGAGTTCAGTCTTTCTCTTCTTTGACCTTCTTGGCCTAATTCCAGGAGAGGTTTAAGGGAACACAGGATATCTGCTGACTGACAGCCCACGTCCACCCAATCACAATTCCAAAGCAATTCTAACATGGACTGTTTAACTTTTTTTTAACATTTATTATTTACTAATTAAAAAATGCCAATCACACAGAAGGACACTCTTTCCATTCTCACTGTTCCCTAGCAACACTGAGAAATTGAAGCATGTGCACTGTCTCAAAGCAGCACCCTTACAGCAGAGCCACATCTGTTAGCAGATCTTTCATTTTTCAGACTTAATCTTTCAGGAAGCATAATTGTGCTAGAGTTTGGGTTTTTAGAAGCATTTTGAGACCTACATAATATACAAAATAAAACACAAAAACTTAATTGGTACTTTCGCTATAATTCTCTTCACAAGAAAAATGTATTATTTTTGACAATAATAGAAATTTTAACTGCTTTACTATCATTAAGAAAGAGTAAATATGCACATGTAAGGTTTCCAGACGGAATTTCACCACAGTCCTCAAAATAGCTCAGCAATCCAGAATAATCCTTAAAGGTCATTTCCATAGAGGCCATGGATAATTACTACAGGCCAAATACTCAGATGCTTTTCAGGAAAGTTCTCAATCCAACACTCCCAAAGTCAGATATTTAATTTTCTAATAGTGTGTATTTCTTCCCCTTCATGAGGGTTTAGAAATTATATCACAAAGGGACCAATGTCCCACACCACCCACATGGCTGGATTCAGGGTGCTTTGGGATGGAGAACTGGGTCCAGCTTCCTTACAGGCTTCTCATAACAGGTAAGTTTAGATGACATCAGAGTACCTAACATGAGTGAGCCAATAATAGGAGCAGTAAAAATGTGAAATAAGAATTATTTCAAAGCTCCAGGAAAAAAAAGACCAAGTGACCTAAGAAATCCTTCCAACAGGAAGGAGGCTACAGGAGGAATCTGATCTACAAAACCAATCTGCAAGAGCACCAGCAGTATAGAGAGAATAGATTTAGATTAGTATAGGTGTTTTTATCGGATTATGTGACAGGTGTGTGAGAAAAATTACTTATAATCCTGTTACAGAAAGCTAATGGCCTTCGAGATGCCTAAAATACAATGGGAGATGTGAAGAAAATACTGGTGGGTATGAAGCTGATTTGCATGTTCTTGATCGTGTAGATTACTCAGAATTTTACAAGAAAAGAAGCTTCTGATTTTTATATAATGTGGTAGCACTACCACGATTCTACCACTGAGACAGTATTTAAAGTGAGGAAATTTATTTTCTATCTCACTGGCAGTTAGAAAAGGTGTTTTGCTAGTGCCTCCTGGATTTACTTCCACCTGAAGGAATTATTTTTCATCTAACATCATTATGTTTTGGGTTCGTGTATGTAATTCACTAAAATATCAAAAATTCAACATTTATATCAACAGCTGAAGTTTTGACAATTTATCTTGATTTCCTTACAGTTTTCAGTAACTCAATCACAAGATTCCTTAAGATGAATAAATTTTTCTTTAATAAGCTACTCCTGTATAGTTATACCAATCTTAATAAATAGCAGAAAGAGATTTTGAAAGGGCATCTGGATATGGCAGATGAACTTCTTGTTGTACTGTGTACATTGTGAGGTGGGAAATTATTACAAAAAACAGCGAAGTCTTAAATGAGACATTAAGCAAATCAGGATACAAGTTCTTGTAAGGACACTTAGCCACAGTGTTATAATCCCTTCCTGCATTTTCAGAGCAAAGGAGTTGGGAATCCTTAGGACATCAAAAATAATGTCTTTACTACCTGCAGTTGTAAAATCTAAGCAAGATACAGACAATATGTCAATAGCATGTAATTATCTGGGTCTGCAGACAGTTTTATAAAGGGGTGGTAATGACTTTATTTCAGATCCACAAACCTTCTTGCACTCTCGTTTTTATTCATGGTATTGGAAGTATCCACATTTATGCACAAATGCCCTTCATGCAAAAATGTTACCTTTTAGAAGAGTATGTCCATGGAAGATAGCACATTTTAAGATCCTTGCTGGATCCAATTATACTTTAAAATCCCTTTCTTCTTTCTTACAATTACAAATATTCAAAACATACATCTAAGGAAATGTCTTCTTAGTATAGTGAGAAACAGTTGAGAAGTTTATCCCTCTTATGCTTGTTACAATTATTATCACAAAAAGAGATTAATGTTGTGCTGTTTATTATTTATGGTTCTCATTATATTCTTTGTCACAAGACCACAGATTTAGAATTTTAATGCCTCATATATTTTGTGGAAGATAATAGTAAAGTGTACTGCTCTGACCTTTTCAGTGTCGCACAGTTTGATTCATTAGCCATTCCTATTCTCTCCTATTAACAGCATCAGTAACCTGGGAAAAGGTAGCTCAGGCTCAGCAACCAACCAAAAAGCAGAATATTGAAAAGGTTAAAATCTAGATTTATAAATCTATTCAGAGTTTATAATCCTTTCCAAACTATGCTTAGTATAAAAATTGTATCTTGGTCTTCTGGCAAAGGCTGTCACTGCAATACAAGTAGTGTAAATAAACTACTTACAGTCACTTTTGAGATTGAAAGCCTTTCCTTTTTAAAAAGAGTCATAGGTGAATGAGCTTATTATACAGTCGATTTGTCACATACCATGTCTATCAATTTATATCCAGGTTATAGGAGCAGTTTGAGGAAATACTGTAACCATTGCATTGTCATGCAGTAATGATATTATAAGTACCAGAGAGAAGTGCTGCTTGCAAAACATTGTAAGGAAAATATATTGAAAAACAAACTTGTATTTCATTTCACAATAAAGAAGATTTCAAGTAGAAAAGCTGAAGCAGCTTATACACAATTATTTCATGATCAGCAAGTATTCTCAAATGATTTCTTAGGCAGTGTTTACTTTGCGATACAACTAGACTCTTGAGTACAATAAAAATGCATTCCTATTATAACAAATATAATGATGCTAAGAGCAAATGTAGAGTATAGAGGAGAGGTAAGAAATGCATTGTATCACCATTCCATTTTACTACTGCATGGTCACAATTTAAAAACAAAATGAGTTCAACTTTGGTTAAAAGTTAAACAATGGCAGTAAAGCCATATCATTTATGTGCTTTTGCTTAGCTTAAAATAAAACACATTATATGCTGTTCTGCATATAGAAGATTCTACAGTTCAAAAATTCCCTAAACAAATAAGGATTTTATAAACTTTGGTTATGCTATATTTCCCAGAACAGACGTATTTCTCAACACAATATAGCATTCTGAATGGAAACTATAAATGAACCAATGAAGTAAACAAATTCTATAAACTCAAAATTTCTTTGCCTAGCTCCTGTGGGGGTGTATGTTGGGCTTTTCACCACTTATTAGTGGTTCGTCATCAGTCTCATCTGTTTTCCCTCAGAGTCAGGATTAATAGAAAGGTGATTGAGATGATTCTTGTGTTCGGGCTTGGATGTTTATTAAATCTTATCAGAAATTACAGAAAGTATGACAGCACCTCTAGCTCCTTGCTAAGAAGTGGGGAAAATGGCCTCTAGCTGAGTCTGCTTCAAGGCCTTTTAAAGCTAAACAAACCAGTAAAAGTTTAACACCTACATTATTTATCCTTTTGACCCAATAATGGATTCCCATGACCCTTAGAGTGACATTTGACTGACCAACCAAAGACTAGTACCTGAGTTCCATGAAGAAGATGGAAAAAGAAGAACAAAGAAAAGGCACCACCCAAAATTTTCCATTTTGTCCCATATCCACCACTATACTATAAAAACCTCAAATTTAAAACCTATCACCCAGTGAAAATACACACATCTAACGCACTACACATTTGTGATTTCTAATTCATTATTCATATTTACAAGCCTCCTCCATGGTTTCAGGTTCAGAGTAGTGTTTTCTAGGGGGTCTGTGCCTGGAAGCACAGAAAGCTCAAAAACTCCAGATTTCTGGGATCCAACAAGCTCCTATGAAAATCTAGTTTTACTGTGTATCCACAGATAAATTAAAAGAAACATGGGACATTATCATTAAAAAATTAGATTTGTTAGAGCAATAGGCCCATGGAGGCTTTACTTTCTATTTCAAAAACTTGACCATAACAGACACGGATGACTTTAGAATCATGTACTTTGTCCTCTTTGGTTATCTGAGAGCTCATGGTTTCCCTTTTTCACATTCTCAGCAATTGCGTAGTTAACAATTTGCAGAGGTGAAGCTAGGAGGGATATACATGTTTTTATTCAATGCAGTCTTCATCAAGGAGCCAATAAATGTGTTTTATTGCTCTTCCCATAGTAGGCATTATTGCCTCTTCTATGTAAAAATGGCCATGGATTTTGAGTCCTTATAGTCACTCAGTGGCTAATCAGGAACTCATACTAATATAAATGTCTATTATAAAGACAATGCATATTGTCACAGGCTGACTGCTGACTATTCCTTAAAAAGAAACTTCTGCTAGTAATAGGTCACTTGTTCAGTATCATGGCTAACTCTAGGCATAAATTGTTTTTTAAAGCCAAATATATTTGTATAATAGAAATTCTTTAAAGATCAACAATAAAACATAATATATTTACACAAATCACAGGATAAAAATGTTTTCCATGTACTAATTTAATTCCTTGCTTTTTCCTGGACTAGTGCATAGACTGTATGATGCTGCCTCTACACTCAGCACAAGCTCATCTTGTGTTTGCAAAGACTTCTGTACCAAATTTGTTTTCTTTTTTAATCAGAAACAACATTTCCACATAATGCATGAAACACCTTATACAGAATACTGTAAAGATTTTAGTAGTTTCCTATAGGCACAAGCCTTTTATTTCACGTGAGCTGCCTGCATTTGCATTTGCAAGTGCAAAAGCTTGCACTGCATTTGGCTTTGCCAGTAGCAGGAGAATTTGCCATTCATCCCAAGGCACTAGAGCCCTTTTTGGTTTGTCTCTCCACACCTGGCACTGTCCTCCCCCAGCTGGTGCCCCTTGGAGAGCCCTCAGTAAGTACTGCCCTAAGAAGCTGAGCAGCATTTTTCACACTCCAAGCCAGCTCCCTGCAATCATTCCTGAATAGCTCTGTAACAAGGTAGAAATGAAGCCATCCAAATAACAATCCCACCTGACAAACTGAGCTATTTAAGCTCGAAACAATGAACTGTAACAACATCACATCTGGTGAGAGGTACTACACCCTTCCTGCCCATCCATAACGTTTGAATTACATGAGGTTACAAGGACATTTACTCCACAGTTCCATGATACCCAGGCTCCATAGGGATGTTTCCACTCTCCAAAAGGCAAACCACTCTTCAAACAAATGTGGATGAGATATGTGATGAAATTTTCCTTGAGCTTCTTTAATTATAAAGTCAGAAATGCATGTGTCCAAATTCTGACATAACTATGAAGACTCTTGTATTTTCTATATACTTTCCCTCCTCATTATTGTAGAGCTCTGTCTCCTTTGTTTAGTCAAGAGGTTACATTACAAACAAAATCACATAGAAGAGCCATTGGGATGTCCCCAACTGTTAATATTATTCAGCTTTCCTTCTCACCACAACCATCATTTAAGTGGAATATGAGAACCCCTGCAGACTATAACACTGAGCTTATGTTGTATCTTTGAGAAAAGATAACATTAGCTTTTGAATTATTACAGATGAAACGTTTAACTATTAACTCAACTGCTATACATTCAATATATATATATGTTCAGAGTAAGGATCAAGCCATAGCATTTTTAAATTTCATATTTTATCCTAGAAAGGAAGGATAGATTTACAGTAGAAAACCAGCAAAAGCTGAACTAATTTTACCCCCAAGGCTTAAACCATCATTACAATATTTCTGCAGACTCTTTCATGTTGCACCTGTCCCTAACACAGAATAAACAGATGTTAGAGAGGCAAAGTAAAACATTTCAGAAATATTCACAGCCAGTGTGCCATAGAGGAGTATATTTCAAGTGTACTTTCTGGAGGAAAAATAATCATGGTCCTGAAATATTAAAGCCCCTTTAAAACAATTTACATGTAACTGCAGTATTGTACAATGCTACATACTGGATTTGCAGCAAAAGGATGATTAAGAATGAAGCCCTTTCCTCCTCAGTGAGGTAGTTAGAATCACAAATAAGACAATATAAACTTTCTGTGAATTAAACAAGTTTCTTGGCAGTCGTCTTTCATTTGCCACACTTTGAAAGACCCTGTGTGGCACACAACTCCTTAAACGCAAATCCATCGAGCACTGCAGCACTATTCCAATTTCAAGTGAGGCAACTTATTTAACAATTTCTTAGGCAATATCTCTTGGGTTTAGCTGTAGGCAGGAAATGAAGCGTAATTAGCACTTTTATATGGCATTAACAAACAATCGTTTTACTTCATTACTTTTTAATATTTGCACCAGTCTTCTGAAAGCAGATTAAGACAAACTGCAATTTCCATATGTGAGATTCTGTGACTGTAAAGCTCAAAGAACCTTCACTTTAATCAAAACACTATGACATCTTCCACTAATTTTTTTCCTAAAAATAATTTTGAAAACTAAGCTTTATGTTAATAAAGTGCTAATCTGAACAGATTATTCACTTGAGTATGATTTTTCAATTCACAAACATGGCCAGGGTCAAAATGAAATTGTGTGTATACCAGCAAAGAGCTAAATCAAATTTTTAAATGGAAAAAAAGTACAATATTAACAAAATCGCTGAAATGGAACAAACAAACAAACACACAAATCCACATACCAACATAGATATTCTGATTTAAAGACAGATCCGATCAGGGAAGTTAAATAATTCATCAGGATTTCTCAGCCCTCTACCTATAGGAATATTTCAACCTTTGAGTTTAATTTATTGCTACAGTTTAGATTCTGGTATGTGGCAGTTTCTGTCCTTATTATGTGGATTTTGAGGAACACTTTCCCAAAACACTTGGCATATGTGCCCTTGGGGTGCTGAGTAAAAACCAGGGCTAATTACATTTACTAAACATGCTGTAATGTGTAAAGCATATGCTTTCATGCTGTAAATGAAAGCATAGTGAATCAAGGGGTCGAACACACTCCTGCATCATTCCCTACAATATGCAGAAGAGGAGGAAGTTTGAGAAATTCTTTAAAAGTTTAGCTCCATTCTGGTGTTAAATAAAAGCTTTCCTTTCTAGTAGATCGTGCTGCAAAACAAGTTCAGAACTTGCATTTAAACGGAAAGTGGCAAAAGCATATTAAAATCTTTGTAATATATGTTTTCCTTAGACTGGACATTAGGAAGCATTTCTTTTCCACGAGACTGGTCAAACACTGGAACAGGATTCCTCAAAAGGTAGTTGATGCCCCAAGCCTGTCAGACTTGAAAAGGCATTTGGACCATGCTTTAACTTTCTGTCAGCTGTGACTTGCTCGGGCAGTTGGACTCAGTGGTCACTGTCACTCCTTCAGTGAAACAGCCTGTTCTATTGACTTCATTTGCTTTGATCATCAATTCAAATTACTCAATGTATTCTTTTGGAACATAGGGTATTATCACTGTAGTAACAGAGAAACCTAAGTAAGTAATTTTTTTTTCTTTTCTGGATTGCCGCTTTAGGCTCAGGTTTTACACTGATTCAAGACCTTTATATTCATAACACTTTATGTATTAAGGTTTATATCTCATTATAAGGAAGTTACTTTTTCAGGCCAAAATCTACATCTTTGATTAGTTCCCTTTTCTTTTGAGTCACTTTGCCCCCTGCTGTACAGAGAGTTAAATACTACAACAGGGATACAGCCCATGCTAGGCATATGTTAGAGAAGCCATCTCTGCATTCCACATAAAGCATCTCTTTTCAGAACCTGCTTGTTCTGACTGCATGATCATTAAGATGAATGCTGTCACTCTGCATTTCAGACCTAGTCACAGCCTAGGACTGCTCTGTGCTACCTTCTGTTGAAGTAAATAGAAATACAGACTAACAAAAGAGGGAAAGGAAACAGCAGGTCACAGCACCTCTGTCATCAGTGAATAAGGAAATTAGCCATTTATGTGAGAAGTTTTAGGCAGAGTCTGGTGAAATGTGGAAATACTTATTCTTTGTCATATGAGCTAGAACCAAATATCCAATGCCACTGTGAAAAATAAGGTTTATTGTTTTTGGGAGAATTTAAAAGGTTTAATAGAAAGATAATAGGAGACAAACATAAAGCAAAGGGTTAAAACGGCCGGGTGCTTGGCATGCTGCTAAGAGCACGTGGGAGTTTTGGGAACACCTTTTTAAATACGTTTTATAATATATAATTTGTTATATATTTATAGACTTTTATATATAGTTAACTGTTTTTGGGAATTTTTTAGCATGGCTACTTTTTGGGTTTGCTTTTTTAGAGCATGCGTGTTTCTTGGCTTGTGGTTTTAATCCTCTTCTTATCATCTTATAATTTGGGTGGTGGTCCCGGCCTTTGGCAGCCAGTGAGTGTTGATAATTGTCATGTCAGCTGCAGGATCCCCACCACACATTCATGGGCCGTTATCTCAACTAAGCGGGTAGTTTAAGCATACTATCTCTAAAAACTTATGTCTAACTTTTGCTATTAGCAGAGAGAAGAAAAAGAAGAATAAAAACTATATCCATAAAGAAATGCTATTTTAACATTACACATATAGCATTTATCCCAATATTTGCGAAGAGCCAACAACATGTCATGCACTTATAACACCACCAATGAATGGTATGGCCTGTTTGTAAGTAAAGTTTTAGTAAGAGTTGGGTTGTTTTTATTTGAACAGTGTACTTCTTCAAAAGGGTTGATCCAGATATTTCTTTGTCCAGAGAAAACTGGGTTCATTTTCCTTTCACCTTGTCCAAAGCAGAACTGCCTAAATCCTTTCATATACTCTTAGCAAGTTTGGCTGGTGACCAGAGGCAAATTTTATCACCTTGTCAATGCGGTTTATCTCTGAAAACTACTTGGGAAAAACACAGTGTCTGAAAAACCAAAGGAGCAGCATGGTGCAGAAATATATACATACATACACATGCATATATACTCACATACTTTAAGATAAAAGAAAACCATAACAAAATAAAATTCATAGAAAAAGAAGCCCTAGATCCAGAAACTTAGATGCTTCTAATCTTAGCTAAAACAAGGAACAAGAAAAACCTGAGACATCGTTCTGAACAGGCAGGAATCAGGAAGAATTTTGTTTATCCACCAGAGAAAATGAAGGCACAATAATCAAAATGTGATGTCAAGGCCTATATGACAGATTTAGATGCTAAATAATTCAGATATTAAATAGTTCAATCTATTCAATGGATTCACTGTTTGTTAGACATCCAGAACTGTATCTCAGCAGTCACAACTGCATGCAGTTGCTGACTGTACAGAGTACCCACCACATTCTACTTACAGTGGGTTCTTTGTGAAGGCTGGCACAACACAACAATAAATTGTAGTGAGTTACATTTACAGTATTGGCTTGAAACAGTTACCACTGACCAACCCAGCTCAAAGGTTCCTTCTACTATGGATTTTAGCTGGATTCTTAATGGCATTTGAACATTTTTATTGTGATAGCATTATATACTAGCATATTAAACATTTACTGCAGGCATTTTCTGGATGTGAGGTGAAATACTTCTCAACACTTTTAATTCTACGTTTTACATACCAAAGCTGGCAAAAGGACACTGCTGCTTTCACAATGTCTTTAATCAATATAAGCAGTGATTTAAATGATTACTGAGGTTAAAGTTTCCAGATTTTGAAAATATTTTGGGCAACACATATTGAACTCTTGAACTCTGGCAACGGATATCATAATGGGAGGCACTGCTGCTACTTCAGTGCAAGCTTGAGGTTAAGTTCCTACTCGGGCACTTAGAAGTAAAGTTGAGCTCCTGGTCATAACTGCAGATGGTGAGCTTTTGAAAATATGGAATTGCATAAACTTTTAAAGCAGTGGCTTGGCTTCAGTGCCCACTGTATGTTATAAGAATAAATAGTAATGTAGTACATTCTCCAAGCCAAATCAATACACAAAATAATCTAAAGCAACACACTGTCTACCCTTTCTTCTTAAAGTAGTTGAAATGTGCATATTTTTGAGCATGGCATGAGATATTTAAAACACATTTCATGCATCATCTTTCTCTTTCCTAATATCAGCAGATGAGCTGATTTTATAATCAGAGGCACTGTCAGCTTGTTCCATTCTGCAGTTCAAAATGTCAGATGCACTGTAAATAGGCTCAGAGTAAGCCAGACACTTTAGAACAGAGGGGCTGCATGCTGAGTTCGGATGTAGTGAATAGATGAACCCTCTTTATATTACACAGAATAATACATGAGCCAATACTTGTTACAAGGGCAAATTTCCTTTGAGGGATTATGATGAACAGGGTAACTGTGGGCAAAGAAGTACCTATCAATAGAGCCCTAGTAGTCTCATTCCTTTCCTCTCTCAATTATCCTTTTAGAAATGTGCACGCTGTATCAGGATAAGCATGCTAAAAGCTGCTCATTTCAATTAATTTTCTGTCAGTTTTGGGGGTATTCTCCATTCTTACCCCCCTAAAGTGTTTTAACACATGAACAGTGGAATTGGCTATGAGTAAATATATGGAGATTAACAGCTATACAATCACGAGTGTGAAAAACAACTATGAAGTCTTGTATGGTTTTGGAGGAATCAGGAAAAATATAACACCATATGGTATATAATTTGTTGAAACATAGTAATTTTCTTGTTTTTTCTTTCTATTCAGTTGGAAAGGTTAACTTACCCTTTGCATTAAATATCTGCCTAAGAGCTACCGGATATGTGGAGGTAGTATAAAAACCAGCATTTGATTGTATGTTTCAAAAGATCCCTGGGATCATCAAGTCCAACCGTTAACATAACGCTGTCACATCCACCACTAAGCCATGTCCTTAAGCACCACATATACATGTCCTTTAAATCCCTCCAGGGATGGTGATTTAGCAAAGAAAAACCTTTCTCTAAAGCAAAGAAGCCTGAATTAACCAAAGTCTGTTAGAATAAGAATAATTTTTTTAAGAAAGTGACTAAGTTATTATAATAACTGCACTAAGCCCAAACAAAACATTTTCATCATATTTCCTCTGAGACCAAACAGAGAAATAATAAAAGCCCCACAAGTTTGTTTTAAGTATAAGAGAACACATCTAAATTAATCATTGAGTCTTTCTACTGATGCATTGATGAATAACTATGTCCTAGAGAATAAAAGCAAGATGCCCGAAGACTTGAAAGCAGAGAAGCTGGACTACCACTCGTCAAAGGTGCTTGAGCACCTTTTAATCTACAACAGGAACTCTGAAGAAAATAGAATGGAGTCCATGAAGGACTTGGAATACCAACAAGACTCCCTCTGTAATGTAGCATTAATTAGCTGAAATGGTGGGAAGGCTACAAAGACACACAGACATGCATAAATAGATCAGAAAGACACTTTGCATCTGTGTCACAGAAAGCTTATTTATACTTCATGCTTATACAATATTCTTTAAGGGATACAATGCTCAAGTCTGCTTAAAAAACTTGCTATGAGCAATCTCGGGCATCAATCTGTACTGAGACCACTTTTCACAAGGGTAAATATTAAGAAAGAAAATGCTATTGATCCCACCTCTGGCAATGTGGGGTTTTGCTGTGCCTTTCTCAATCCCTGTAACTCTTGCTCCAAAAGTACTACTATCAATATCTAACATTTTTATTCTAATGGTCACAATCCATTTCTGTTAATACCAGCAGGTACCACTGACTCAGGCTGAGTTAACTGAGCTCTGCTCCTCACTCTTGGCCAAGCCCTGAAGTATTACAATCAAATGTTTTCTTCTCATAAAGAATTCACAGGAAAGATAATTCTCACTGGTTTTGTCACTTCCTGACTTACAAGCCAAGACTTCTCAAGGTTCAGGTCATTAAGTCAAGGGAAAGTGGAGAGAAGAAGGACTGTTTGGGGTAACATAATCTGATTAGATATTTCTTTCCCCATTGCACATATATATTATTATTATTATTTGTAATACTCCCATATATTGGTACTTTTACCATTTCTTAAAAGAACTTTTATTCATTTAACTTGTATATTGTGTCCTTTTGTCCAGTGGCATCATTGTGACACCTTGTTAATTTCCATTCTGAAAAGACTAAGCTGCATCTTACGTGATC
The DNA here is from genome assembly GCA_013397375.1 of Toxostoma redivivum. Taxonomy (NCBI): domain Eukaryota; kingdom Metazoa; phylum Chordata; class Aves; order Passeriformes; family Mimidae; genus Toxostoma; species Toxostoma redivivum. The sequence goes on along the minus strand of VXBI01000886.1, from coordinate 47,637 downwards.
TCTCAAAAGCAGTTTATTTAAATGTGCTTCCAAGAGGATGATCTCAAATCAATAGAAACATGTTTTTTTTCAGCCTAGGCTTCCTAGGTGGGAACTCCTAAATTAATCTCTAAATGACTTTTGTCTACAAATGTCTCTCAGTTTACTACACATTTACTGTGTAGTATAAATATAGTAATATTTAACTCTGTGAAAAAAAATGAAACAGTAGTATAGAAAGAAAGATCTCTAAGTATAATGATCAGATTTTATGCATCCACTTGATGCATAAATACTTGATAATTTTCTGTAAGTGCAATAATGTCTACATCTGAGAAATATAGTGGCCCTTAAATCACGATTTCTGCACAGCTGCAAGATCTGGTAAAAGTGGGGTAACAATGAAACCTCCGGTAATTGTTACCTGACAACAAAATACTACTCTTCTTTAGTGGCAATATTCAAAATTTTATTGATACTAACACTGAGTTTTTTTCTTCCGTATGAAAACGCCGCAATATCTAGTTGGTTGCCATTATTAATTAATCTGTCACCTGGCTAATGAGGAATGGTAGCTGTATGTCACAGAATTTCAAGGATAACTTCAACTTCTCAAGGATTTCAAGCTGAAATTTTTCTGCTGACAAGTGGTCTAATTGAATTTTAATGAGCTGAAAATCAAGTCTTTTTAGACTTTTTAATTTTCATATGTAGCTTTCTTTGTGACAATCCTATTATAATTACACATAGTTCAAATGGTTCTACATCACATATGTCCCCCAAAACAAGTCTTCCCAAATCTATCACCTTACTTTTGAAATCACATCATCTCTACTGCCTCCTTAATGTTTGTTCCTGTTGGATTTGTGTGGTCTATTTTACTAGATCTGCAGTGGGAAACTTGGAAGCACTTCCAAGCATCCATGGCTCTGCTTCTGAACCAATTTTAATTCCATATGGAGTGAATATTGAGACTGCCTTCTAAGTCATTCTTCTCTCCCAGCCAGTGCTCAGAAAAAAGAAATCTGAGTGCCTGGGAGTTATAGCACAATCCCCAGCTTGGACTAAACAAATGACAGGATTCCTCTCTGCCCTATGATCCAGGTCATTCATAGGTGTCAGGTGAAGTCTCTCTGTCTCTACTGCATTACTTCATGATAGGTAGTTACACCAGTACATCCCAAACTAAACTCAGCTAAATTAATTGATTCTTTGCATGATGACACTAGCAATACCTGTAGCTAATAGCAGTTGTTAACACTCCAGTTTCTTCTTCAAAATAGAGACTTTTCTTTTTGTGCATGTCCACAGTCAGTAATAGCAAGGCTTGTTCTCCTAGACATCCTTACTGAAGTGCATGCAGTGTGTTTGGCACTCAGGCACAGCCTGCACTCCAGTCAAACACAAGCTGTGGTGCTGCATCACATCTAATACTCCCCAGGGCTACAGACTGCACATGGAGACAAGAAAAAATGTTTCTCCCAGATTTCTGTGTTCATTGGACATGTTTGAAATTGTACCTAATACAGTATTGCTACTCAGTATGAGCTGAGTAGGAGCAACCTTCTTGATGGAGCAATGCATTATTCACAAGAAGACAAACAGTGAGCTGGCTCTGTGCTGCTAAGTTAGTTCATTCCCTTTCCAAGAACACTGCTTCAGTTTAACATCTCCCTTACCTCAAGTTTTATCACCTTGGCCTTCTAATTGGCACTTCCCAGTCTCTTAAAAAGAAAGCCAAAATAAAAACCAAACCCCTCACAATCACAGAAAACAAACTAAAAGAGGCAGTGTGTGGCAAGAAGAGTCTCGGGCAAGCATATCCTCCCTGGGACAGCAGCATGTTGGAGAAGACAGTGGGGAGGAACAGTGATGACTGCTGGGAGTGGATCTGAGTCACTATTAATTCAAACCAAGGAAAGCTGGGTAAGCACCTGCTTTCAAAAATGTCAGGTTGAAACTACCTGATTGCATATGCAAACAGCACTGAAAATGCTTCCTGGGGATGAAGGAGACGAGTGAGTTCAAATCAAAGCTGTTATTTAGGTATGAGATACTGAAAAGATGAGTCAGCATTTACACAGAGTAGTATCTCACTGATTTGGGGAATATTCAGAGCTCCTAATTTTAGAAACATGCAGACACCAAGAAACATTTTACTCTTTTTAATGTTTGAACTTCAAATTTTCTAAGATCTGGCTTCTTAATTAGCTAAACAAGGACAGCCGTTACTAGCACTGAAAAATCAAGCAGTGTCAAGTTAGTTCGTTCAGATAAATGTACATCACTTCCCTCAAAGTCAACTAAAGCTACTTTTTTATAATCTCATGTTTAACTCTTGAGAGTGTCTTAGAAACGTCTTCCAGATAATTTCTTGAGTTTTTCAACCACTTTAAAGGCAGGGTTGTCTTTATATTAGCAGCTAAACAAACATCAAGATATTCAGAGCTGAGAGAAAAACACAGATTCTGCTCATGCACAGAAAACACAGGATATCTGATGTAGTTGCCCCCATTTCATTATCAATTATGAACAGATTGAAAACTTTAGCTAAAGTTTCATTCATCTGCATAGTCCTCTGGAGCTACCACATTTAATTGTTTTTAAGATGGGACTGCTCAGTCCCTCGGGTGTTTTTCTGGAGTATAGACAGGTTTGGCTCGTTGGTTGGGTTTGTTTTATGATCAGCAGCTCTCACACTTATTATCATTGCAAAGCAGAAGGAAATAATTATTTTACTAAAAGATCATGCAACTTTGAAGAGAAATTTAACCCCTTAAGTAATCTTTAAAGAGTAAGAGCAGATTGTGACAAGACGACAGATGACAAAAAGTGTCTCTCAGGTTATATACAACCTGATTAAATAAGAACTGTTTGTCTTTACCCACTCCCCAAAGCCCTTTAGGAGCAAAGGCAACAGATGTTTGTCACTACAGCCAATCACATGCTGCAATTTCACTCTAGTGAACATATTTTAGAAACAAGCTAATGAAGTGATCTGCAAGAAATCCTTTTGGTCCCCTTTGGCTAATATTTCATTACTGATGTCATTAACCATCTATCATTAAGCAGAAACAACCTGTAATTACTTTATAGAAAGAAATAAAAAATTAAGAATATTCTCTAAAATGTGTCCTAAAAAGTCAGATTTGCACAAGTACATCTAGTTCTTCATACAACAAAACTGAGAAGTCAGATATTCAGAAACACGATTTTCCCATAAAAATTTGAATCACTTTTTATATTTTGTTACATTGTAATGTGATTTCTTTTTAGCTTGGTTCTCTCCACTGCACTATGCTTTCTGGAGCGTCCCTTTTATCAAATTTACCTATCAAGCACTGTAAAAGTTCCACTGATATTTCCAGAAGAAATTTGTGACTGATTTAGACTATTCGTTGGAAATTAGACTTCTTCTAAGGATAGAAGCTCCTTTTTTCAATTATTTCTAATCATTGCATTAAAAAAATATTTTATTCTATTGATTACTGCCATCAGGATTCAAGATAAATTTTAATTGCACTATTGAAGACAGCTGCTATTTTGCATTTACTGGCTTAAACTAGACCCTTTCTCTTCTCTATAAGCTACAAGATTGAAAAATTACCTGAAATTTCTAAGCACTTTTGCCAAACTGGAGCCCTTAAAGCTTTAGGAAGTATTGGAGACAATCTTTAACACCAATTAGTCATGGTGAGATCCTGTTAAAAGATAAAACCAGGATAGCCTTTACCTAAGATAATTATTATTAAATTTGCTAACAGAATTTTAACAACATTACAGACTGCATGGAAAGACATTTCGAAAAACTTCACACAATTTCAGCTTTAATTAGGGCTTTCATTTCTGTACTCATCATGGCAAAAAAGACAAAGGAAAACAAGAACTTAAGAAGGAAGACTAAATGAATTTGTATTCTAGTGTACTTTTTTGCTAATGACTTACTGTGCATTTCTTTAATGAGATATTTTCACATTTACATCTAGTCAGTTGAAAGAGAATTAAAAGTAGCATCAAACACTACACCCACCCCTGGCTCATTCTGTCAAATTTTGTGATTTTACAAACTCATTTTTTTCCAAATGTTTCTCAGTCCTTTGCTGCTGTGTGAAATAATCAGACATAAAACAGACAAATTGAAAAAGTCTTTCATTTATGATCTAGCTGTCATTTGTAACAATTGTAGGGGAAAGACTTATTGGAAGGAAGTATAATGTTTATGTAAAAGCATGAATTTTAAGTTGGATATCAAATAATTTTCCATTTATCTGCAATGGGGTTAGAGAACACTCATAAGAGCTGAATAAAAAATTCATCTTAATGGGACAGTAACTAACACTATTGAGGTGTGATGAACTGAGCTGCAGTTTTCAAAGAATCACAGAATATTCTGAGTTGGAAGGGTCCCACAAGGATCAATGAGTTCAACTCAAACAAGTAGCCCATACCAGGATAGAACCTTTTTTCTTGAAAGAGAGTAAGCAAAAAGAGATTAACACTCAATTGGCTTCACATATATACTGTACAATTTGCGTCTAGTGAGGTCAGAGAATGAATTTGCAAAGTCCAGGAGTCAAGATGAGAGGCAGGTGATGGCAACACCACCACATCCAGAGACTGTCTAAGTTATGTTGTAAATCAAACCCTGGGAAGCACCAGCCATTAGGACAGCACAGGATGGCTGAACCAACAGGCAAACCATGAAATCACCACTGGAACTATCAGTATTTCCCCTCACTCATGTTTTTCCTCAATATTTCTATTTTTTTATTGAGGTTTTTGGTTTAACATCATTTAAAATTAATACTTTAAAAATGGTACATTAACCTAATTAGCCTAAATGCTCCTCTGTTTGGAACCTGCTGCTCTACTGGTAATTGAAGGTACACAAAACATCACAGAATCAGTCTGTTTGCCTAGAAACAAAATTCCTAAAAATCACTCTCAGTCACTCCCACATGACAACATCCAAAGATTTGACTCAGAAACATGATAGCCATGACTCAGCAAACACCACTTTGTGAAACAGCAATTTGGGACAGTCACAGCTCTGTAAATATCAATATTTTAAGTTATACTCAGACCTTTAAGATCTATCCTGGACTAAGCAGTCATGAAAGGAAATAAATGGTCAGTAATGATCAATTGCTATTGCAGAGATACGACAGACCTCTAAAATATTTAGATTCTCCCTTACTTCCTCTGCAATGCACAGCCCGTGAGTGTCATTGTGCGCTATGCAGCAATAGGGAATACATGGCTTCCACGTAATGATATCAGTTGTTTAACCTAAAGCAAATGATGACATTACATGAAATAAATGGGATAGATTGACTGATTGAGATATTAACTGCTTATACTACAAAGACGGTTTAAAAGTTCATAAGATTGCCAATTAAAAATGCATTTGCAAAGCAAAAGAAAGGGAATAAGAAGTGAGTACCTCCTGAAAAAAGGAATTTATCAAGCAAAATTGAAATCTATTAACAATTAATAATACTCTAGGACTTAATAAACTTGTGCTTAGGATGATGGAAATAGTCAACACAGTTTCCATAAATTTAAATTCCACTCTTGGGCAGACACACTAAAGTGAATAAGGTTTCACAAGTCCCTGATTTTATCGTATCTAAAACTACATCTGTACCCTTCCATCAAATACTCGATAGACTGCACAACAGCTAAGAAAGTAACATGAGAATTTATAATAAACAGCTCAAGCCAGGTTAGATAAAAATACTTCTAATATCCAAGAATGAAAATAATTTAATTTCATTAATTTATGATGTCCTAAAATATATCTCTAGAGCCTTCTAAGCTATCAACTTTTAAATCTAAAGAAAAGAGCTAGAATTCTTTTTAATAATAAAATTTTGGTTCATCCTCTGACATTATTTACAAGTTTCTATCTTAAAATGTTTCAAGTTTAACAGTCATCTTGTTTGATATCAAATGAAATAAGACCCTTGGAGTTATTAATGTAATTTATTTACTGTTTATTAACTATTTATGTAATAGTTATAAAATTATTTTTCAGCATGTTTTTCACTTTTTTCTAATTAATTCCAAACCTTTTCACATAATAATATTCCTGCCTCTCATCTTTATTGCCTTTGATGCATATGAAGATCCTTTGAATGTTACTATCATTAAATGCATAATAAAGTCAATAGAAAATTGTGGAGGCCAAAAGCCCCACAGCAAAACAGTCTGCCTTGCTCCCCTGGAGGGAATGCCCTTAGGTACTCCCTCCCATAATGGTTACAATAAGGTTACTCCCGGCATACCTCCCAGTTTCATGTAAATTGTTTGTATTCTATTGGCCCTCCTCCCCTCGTACCGCCCCTGCACTCTCAGATGATTGGTTAGATTCTCTACCCCGCCCCCTGGCTTTCCTATATCAACCCTGCTCCCTCAGACCCCTCGAGCTGCTCGTCCCTGGTTCTCTCCGAGGAAGAAAATCAATAAATTTTGCCTTGGATCACCATACATGGCTCCCATCCATTCCTCCATCGTTGGCTGAATTGGGGACTCACAAAAGAGCTGGTCGCTCCGCCGAGGAGCGAGGACATGCCTGTACCTCTAGGACATCCTTCTCAGGACGCTTCCCCAGAAGGTCGCGGCACTCCACCAGCACCTCCTGCCATGACAGTAAATGAACTCTTAACTGCAGGCACTTTGCATCTTTGCAGTTTTTTCTAACACAGTATGGACTCCAGTAATTATTTCTCTTATGTTTTTCACATTTTTGGATGTGGTCTGAAGGGAACTCAGTCTTGGTGACACAACTGAGAGTACACTCATAGTAAACTCGTAGTAAAGACTTACGTTGTCATATAAAATTGCCTTCTTGATCTACAGAACATCACTGTATCCTCTTCACAGCAGCTTAGGAACTTACTTCTTTTCTTACAGTCAAAGAGTGGAGTGAGTAGGGTGAAACAACAAAACAGAAATTTATGCTTTAAGTACTTCACCATATGAGTTTTTGCAAAACAAGGGACAGAGTAGGCAGGTGTCGAAAGAGTACAGTAAGTTAATCCTGAATCATAGAACCATTTAGGTTGGAAAACCCTCTTAGAGATCAACAAGTCCAGCTGTTAACCAAGCACTGCCATGTTCACTAACTAACCTTGTCCCGAAGTGCCACTTCTGCACTTCTTTTGAACACTTACAAGAATGGTGATGCCACCATTTCCCTGGGCAGCTGTACCAACACTCACAGCCCTTTCCACGAGAAAATTTTTTTTAAAATATCCAACTGAAAATTATGCAGCTATTCATATTGAAAATTATGGGAATTGAACATCCATTCTTAAAATGTTGGCTATTATCAGATGCCTGACAAATCTCTCATTAGGGGTATACTCAGTGTTGTTATCTGCAGTGACTTACATGAGTTTATCTGAAAATAGTACTGTTATTAAAGAAATTTACTAATACTTACTAACCTGTCACTTTCAGTTTGTAGTTGAGGAAATAAATAGGAAAGAGGGATCTCTCAGCTCTAGAAAGCTGGGAATCAAGGTACACAAGTCTATTTTCAATTGGTTCCAAAGTTTTTAATAATAACTTCCTAGAGGAAACTTGTTTTTTTACAGCCCAGGTCTAATACTGTCACCAGTGGGCACAGCTTCTGCCCAGCTCCTGTCCCAGCACAACTCTGGGCTGACAAATGTGTGGATCCTTCTGGTGCCTGGCTGCCACAAGATTAAAGCAATACTCCTACTACAGCAAGATGTTTACACTCTCTGACAACTTTCCTTTTAGTTGCTGAATTTTCAGTATAATTGCATATATAAACCAAACTTTGCTTATTTATGTTCTCATATTTAATGACATAGTGTTGCAGTAACTTCTGAAATTATGATGAATGATGTTTTAAATTACTATTCCTGCCTATTTCCATTATATATGTACTTGATAGAATCAGGCAAAGCTTTATTATTTCATAAATATTCAGAAATAATGTTTTTTCAAAAAATGCAAGCTGAGGAAAAAACTCATCTATAAACTGTTCCAAATGCCTTCTTAATTAAATTTTTAACTGCAAATAATGTAATAGTCAAGCCATCACAAGAAGATAAATTGTATTTATTTTTTCCTATGACAAAATGTTTGGGATTTCAACTGTAGCATTTGAAACATTTTACAAATTTTATGTGTATTTCTGAGCATTTTCAGTTCCTCTACAGGGTTTGAATTTTGTTTTTCTTTTACTACCTTTTCTAGCTCTCTGTAATTCAGCCTTCATGTAGACCAACTAACTTAAGGTGAAAGAGTAGGTCCCCTGCATGAGCTGCCCAAATCCTTAACTGCTTTGCTTAGGCCACAGCTTGGATGCCATAAGGGCTGCCTATAACATTTGGATACAAAGACTGTAAAAAAAAATTCATTGATCAGCTACTAATTGATATTTGCAGTTTCTACATAGCTGTCTGAAACAAACTGAAGATATACTGAGGCAAATATCACTTTATTCTTTTTTAAACATTCATTTTGGGGTTTAGTGAAGGTTATAGGAAAATTTTAGTAACAGAAAAAAGTATTTCTTTTAATTATTGATCTGGACTATCATAAACTAAATGCCAAATAATACATAAATGCTAATTTAAACCTACTCTCACTTCCATGCAGAATGCAGTGTATTGAATAAGTAATAGACTCTTCTCCATAGAGCAATATACTCTTATCAGAAATCTGAGCTGTATTTCCTCCCTTATTTTTAGTCCAAAATACGATTCCACATAGATGGTATTAAGTTATAACACCTTAGTCCTTTCCAAGCTCAAGGCACTTAATATGCTGAATTTTAGATTGCTTTTTTATATTCTGCCTGTTCCTGCCTTCCTTACTGTACATTAAGGTATTAAAATTGCCTGCTCCAATTTTCCCTTTTCTTAGGAAGATATGACAGAGAGATGAAAAAGACTACCTTTCGTCTTGAAAAGATAAATAGGTCATAAAAAAAGAACCAGTGGAAGTTAATAGTGCCTTACCAGTTTACATCATGCAGCCACTGAAAATACACTAAAACAAGTCTGTGACATAGCCCAAGTCCTCAGGTTTCTTCCAGAAAAACTACAACTGCTATTCCTCATATTTTGAGTTTCTATTAGAATGCGCTGATATAAAAGAAATTCTATGGAATTAATCTTTTATGTTATTAATAAAATTTAAAAAAACAAAACAAGAGAAACATCTGAAAGGTTATTTAGCACAGTGAGAGCATCAGTTTTTAAATTTCATTCTACTTAAAGTTATTAATCTTGACTGAACCAATCTCCATTCTCATAGATTTCAATGCTTAAAATTGAATCCTGGCAATACTTTTATGTGTAATTCTTGTTGTCTTGGAAAAATGAGGAAGAATCAGGTTTGGATCTCTATGACTAAAGTACTAGATAAAATATCTCTGTTGGTGGAATTTGAAGTTGCAGTATATAATTCTAGAGATTGTTGCATCACAGATAATATAATTTGTGGGGGGAAAAAAAGAAACAACAGTTTTTACATAGATTTTTTGGGTTGGAAGAGACCTTGAAGACCAACACACACACGAAGAGGAGACTACTTCCCAGACAGTTTGGGACAAATGACATTTGCCACCACCGACCAGGAAACACTACTGCATGTCCTCAGGCCTTCTGCATAATCAGGAACTTCCTAATAGGAAGCCATGAAAGCCAACCTCTGAGCTATCACAGTTTGTACATAGCCAAAAGGCTGATTACGTTCACTCTCATACAACTTCAGAAGAAATACTGAGCCATTAGTAATACCAAAGGTAAATGAAATTATTTCAGATCCCCCCAAAAAAAACCAACCAAAAAACAAAAACCACTTGATAAGACTCATTATACTAATGAATTGGCATACCAGCCTGCATCAGCTGGAACAGATTCCACACGGAAACAGCCCAAAGCCCAGGTAACAGAGGGCTGTTCCATTGGATTGGCATCATGGAATCAGACTTCGTGTTGCTAAACGCAGCATTAGTTCAACCCCACATGCTGGGATCCACTGAACTGCATTACCAAACAGCTGCACCAGAGAGAAGGGGCCCACTGAGTTTCTCTTCAAGCTTAAGAAGCAGTTTCACAGTTTTTCCTCAGAGCTTTTGCCTCTAATGGTTAACTGAGCCTATTCCCCCTTGACTGTTCAGCAAAGCCTTGGCAAGGCTCAATGGCAGCTGGTGCCTTGAGGCTGGGGGAATCTCCTGGCGTTTCTGGAGAGCTGATGACAGCAGCACAGCTGATTTTATATGATATTGCATTCCTTTTATGCTAACATGGAAATCAAACATTGCAAGACAGAATAATCAAGCCATCTCCCTAAGTTAGACATTCAGTTAATTACCCTTTTCCACAGAGGTGAAAACAGTGATGCTTCAGATACCTCTGTAAAGCAAGAGAACATAAGTAATAATTTGAAACAAGTGACTACATCAATTATCCTTATTTTAGATGTCAATCGGTGGGAAATTTACTGTATAATTAGCGGGATGGTTTTTTTCAGACTGAGAAGATTATTACTTAGTGAAACAGTTCTCCTATGTTGACAATAAAGGGGGGAAAATTTTCACTTAAGAAACTTGGAACATTTTCCTACAAGCTCATTTTGACCCCATGTCAGTGGTTATGGCAACACGTTCCAGAATTTTCTCTCACATAACATGGAACAATCAAAGTAAGTTATTTTTCTGCACAGCAAAAGCAAAATAGAAAAAGTCAGCACCTGGTCTGCATTCCACAAGCTGCTTATCTGGACAACCTGATAAGGAGAATTTCCTTTTAATCAGCAAGTGAGAAATGCTAATATGAATATGCTGCCATAGGATAAAAATCTACCCATCCCATACTGCACAATGACATACCTATATACATTCAGGCTAAGAGTCAGCTTAAAAGGGGAGTTACTCTGATAAAAAACTAATATGGTCTCCATGTCATACAAAGAACAATATTTAGCAAAAGAAGGAGCAAAAATGAGTACAGTAATCAGGGTGATTACATATACAATTATTTTGCATTCAAACTTTTTTTCCCATCTCATAATGTATTCGGTCAGCCATGTTGTCTTCCTGTGCTAAATCCTACTTCAGAAAAAATTACAAAAACAGTAAGAAAAATAATTAAGGAATTTACCTTGCAGACATAATACAAACTTTTTGTACAAACAAAGTTGCCATGCAAAGAACTGATTAAATCCATATACTGCTAAAATAGAAGTCCACTAATTGTTTAGACAGTGGGCTTTTGAACTAGAAGAGAAATTAGACCTCAATTTAGTTCACCAATTAAAGTACAGTGAAAAACCACAGTTCATACCACTGCAACATGGCCTACTGGAGTCCGGGCAAGCTCCTTATGTGCACACTGGTGCTGTGCCAGGTGTGGGGAACTGCCCCAGGGTAAGATTTCCTGGAGGCAGAACATTAAAAGCCAGTAGCTCTTCAGTGTGGCTTGTGTCCAGGATTGGGTAAAGGAGGCGAGGGAGTCTCTCAGCTTCTGACGTTCCAAAGGATGTGTTGAGCTTGAAGCATTTAGAGGCAAAAGGCCCCAAACACTTATGCACTTGGGATTAAATACAGGGGTTGAGCAGGGGGTGGGTACAAACAATTGACCAATAAAAGGTCCCTAGGGGAGGAGTGGAGGACAGGTCTGCCAGAGTTACAACCAATGAGGGAAGCAGGGGGAGGAGAAAAGGTCACATGGGCCAATGGGCCATCGAGTAATAGAGGATTTCCAAGGAGGTGGAACAATTAGGGCTTGGCCTAGGGTGAGACTGACAAGGAAGGTGCTGGAACAAGGGGCAGGGTTACAATGACGGACAAGGGGTGGGGGATGCCAAACAAGGTGGTTTTAGAGGTGGATACAACTTGCGGTCAAACCAACTGGGGAAAACATGGGGGTACATAGGAAGAAACTATTATAATAATAAACTGAATAAAATAAACATGTGCCGCAACACCACTGGACATCCAGTTGATGATTTGTTGCACATTACTTGCAATAACTTGAAGGAGTTATTTTGGATGGAAGCTTTTATGTATAGGATATGTAAAAAATTCTCCATCTTTTCTGCCTACAATCCCTTTAACTTCTGCATGAAGACAGAGTACTTTGCTGTGACTACTCTTGTAGAGAACTGTAATAACAGATCTGCCCAACTACTTGGATCAAGACCACAAACTTTGGTCTGAATTTCCAGTAGGAACACACCTACCTCTCCGGATGTTTAGTGAATTAAATGCCCCATGAAGTAAGACCCAAGTCATAGCCAAATATCAACAAAAGTTGAACAAATTAAGCAGTGTTTTGTTAACTGGATTCTATTAAAACAGCCTGAAATAAGGCAGTTATAGTAAGCAGAACTGCATTATTTTGTTATTTTAGTACTTTGAAGAAGTAAATAGAGTGGTAGGAGTTCAACACAACCCCTGCTTTCATAATGTTCTTCAAAGCCCACTTATTAAAAAATAAATGTTCACATAGCAAAATCCATCAAATAGTCAGATTGTGTAAACACCAACAATTCATTACCACCTATATCCTGCTTTTGTAAGGATTTTTTATTCAACCTCTGCTGAGCACTCAACAGATGTAAGAGAATATACATGATAAAACACATAGAGTAAAAGGGAAAATTTAAATATCTTAATGTTTGGTAAAATAAATTTGGTGAAATCTGTAAGGAAAAGTATATGGAAACAAATGAATTGTCATGATCATGAGCTTATGTTAAAAATGTGAAACATGTGGAGAGATGAAAAGAGAAAATAAAAAAAATGCTAAGCTTATCGCTACTGATTTAGAAGTGACATGTTATCACTAGCAAAGTATCATGGATTTACAACAGCAAAAATTTCCTCTGGTATCAATAAGAAAATAATAGAACAAGGACAAACCAAATTATTATTCCTGTTCTTATATAGCTTGACTATTCCTTTTTAATATCAGCTGATGACTTTCTGATGTCTAGGACATGGTATTCCTTATTTTGCAGTAAATTTAGGGGACCATATTATGCAGAAAATATTCTAAGAAGACTACAGAAACACATTTGCAATGCCTTTACTGAACTTCTTTTGGAAAAAAAAAAAAGCTCTCCGCAGAGTTCTCTGCTAGAGAAATCCCAATTGAAGAGTTTCATAAAATCTTAAGAAATGTCCATACTTAAACACCTTTTGAAAGAGCCTAACTGATGGTTGTAGGAACTTTCTTGGCAATGAGTCTAATAATGGAGAGCTTATTATCAGGGAAAGTAGATACAGAAATGATGGCCAATAGTGATTTCTTTAACATATCTTGAAAGGTGTTTTCGTCCTACACTAATAGACAGCAACTACTATGCAGAAATAAAGGCAAAAATCTAATTCTTACAAGCAACAGAATTTCTGTGTGAATCATAAAGTTTGAAAGATGTGAAGTGATTAAAAAAAAGATCTTTGCTATGTGGCAGTGGTGCAGGTGTCACATGAGCACTGGTTCAAGTATGCAGAAGGAGGAACAGTAGCACTGAAAAGGGAGAGAACGTGATGCCAAGAATATAACTGCTATTTTTGCAGTGTATTTTTACTCTCTCTCAACTAGTCCTTTGTCATCCCACAAAGCAGATGCAGTCTCCAGATGGATCATGCAGCTGTGCATATTTGGCTCAAAGGTGTGTCAGCTCCTATTTGTTCACAAGTCAGCTAGCAAGCTCTTGTCACAGGACCATGGGAAGGATCAATACAGATGGATGCTAAAAGGAGCAAGTCAGTCTGGGTGGGCAATGGTGCCCATGCACAGCCCTATGTGACTACAGGAGTCATGGTCTGGGCACCAATTCTTTCTCAGGTTTATCCTCCTACTTGGTGTACTGGAAGGGTAGAATAAGGACCAAAAAAATAATAATCAAGAATAACCCAAATGGAGACTTTACTGTTTCAGGATGTGGGAAATGGTATTTGACCATTTCTACAGCACCAAATACCAGTAAATTAATATATTTGCATTTTTCTAGATATTTTTAGTTTCATATTTCATATTTCACTTTAAAATTGTGTTGATTTAGCTTTATCAATTTTTTTCATTCTCTGATATTTCAAAATTGCATCCGATTTCAGTGTAAATTATTTTGGCATAATTGAGCACTTTACTTCTTTCAGTACATACCATAATCCATATAATTATTTTGGGTGACCTTACCGAGGCAGGAAGCAGCGATTGTCGGTCCCCTCAGCCCATTCCAGCAGCTCACTCATACTGCAGTGCTCCAAAACTATGAAATTTAAGATAGTCTCAAGGTTACCCTTCAGTATCTATGGTAGCTACTAATGTTCTTTTGAAATTGGGCTGCTCCACAGAGTTTCTTGTCCTCATATACATAAAGATGACAGCTCTTGTCATCTCTCTTGCAATTCTCATTTATTTTAAAACTGACTCCCGTGGTCACCAACTGAAAATATCACTTTTGATGGCGTTTTCTCGACTGCAAGATTTTGGGGAAAACTTGAAAATGGAAATTCACCTTTATCCAAAACATTGATGTTGGATGAATTCTGAATTCAATATTCAGAATATTTTTTAATAACAGTTCTGATTCAAAGTCCATCTCATAGCTTTTAAGACTAAATTCACTGTTTTTAAATTCTTACAGCACAAACATTTTTATCTACATATAAATAAATATGACCACCCTGTCAGAAAAATATGGTCTAGATGTGGTTGCTCAGCCTAGGACTATTTTGTAGCTAAAATTATGAGGCAATATTTATTTTACAAAATGGATGTATAGATATGAGTGTCCATACTTTACTAGACGTACATATGACAACCTAATAGGTTATTGCTGGTGTGGCACATCCCTCACAACCCATTCACTTCTCATCTACCCTTTCTCAGTATATTTGTTGATACACATGTTGCATCTAGACTTCTCATTTTTTCTTCAAAACATAATTGCAAAGCTGAGGAAAAGAAATAAAAAATAATAACAAAGCTCCAAGTGCAGCAATTCAATGCCTAGCAACCTGTGAGAGACTGAAGGAAAAAATCACAAATTATCTGCAAGAGGCAGTTGGAACAAGGGTTTGGAGTAAACAGACACACAAACAACACGTCAGCCATGATAAAGAGTGTAAATTTGAACAGATGTCACTTCCAGAGCAGCAGCAGGCAGATTAAACTGAATTGGCTTTGGATGAATTCCAAGGAAGAGTGAGAAAATATGATGCTTTCACCCTGAGCACTTACAGAAATATAGTCTCCAGAACCTCTTTTCTTTAGTAATCGTAATTGAACTGGGCTAAAAATAGGAAGAGTCTTCAAGAAAAGCAGTTTAAAATAAATTCATTCATTGCACATACATATTGTTCTGTAAATGTTTCATTCTCAGGTAAAAAGAACAAAAATCCCTGTCTGCCATGAAAAGTACTAAATGAGGAGCCTTCAAGTTATGATAGTTTACAGCAGCAGAAATGTCACCAACATGCTACTTATGCTTAACAAATCTAGGCCAATACTCTGAAACAAAACATAATGTTGTAATCTTCAAGTTAAATCACACTCATTATAAATTTTTGCTCTATTCATTGTTTCTTGAATAATTCTGATTACCCGTGCTTTGTGCACGTATGTTTTAAATCACTGCTCATTCCTATTTGCATATTTCAGTTTATCATATAACGTATATATATGATGTATGCCAGCAGGAACAGCAAGAACACAGAGCTCTGAATACCTGAGTCAAGGAATAAAAGAAATATCTATTTGGATATCTCCTAAAAACATTCTAAACAAACTTCATTTTCATCCTTGTTATACTTTCCAAAGCCCTAAAGATGGACCAATTACATCTCTGTCTGTAGAACATAAGATTGTCTGTTGGGTTTTCTTTTGCCTTTGATGCTTTTCTTCCCCTGGGACTGCAATGTCTTGGCTTTGAGAATGCTAAACAATGAAACAAAACTTTATTCCAGTGGCCACAATTTTAATAAGCACATCCCCAGAAGAGTTCTCAGTTATTCCATTTAGAAGTGTACAATTATCCTAAGAATTTCAAATTGTAACACGAGTAGAAGTAAATGCCAATAAATGTCAACTCTCTGTGTTTCCACACTTTAGAATTGACAAAATTATATCTAATTCCCATAAATAATTAATTCATCATAATCAGCAGCATTATTATCATTCATTGTTAGACACTAAAAAAAACCCAGCATTTTGAGAAGTGGCAAAATAAAGAAATACATTGCTGAGCTAGGTTATCAAAGCACCTGAATTTTCAATTAACACTGAAATGGACTCCACCATGTCTTTAGATCCTTGAAAAGACTGGCTTTCAGTACAGACCACAGAACTGCACAGTTATTTTCATGGAAGCAAAATGAATGACAAGTCATTACTTCTCAAATTAATTAATATCAGATCTCCTCGTTAATACTAAGCTCCACGTGGAAGAGATAAAAATCACACACTTTGTTTAATATTCACAACTGATGCCATCTCCCCACATTTGAATAGAATTTTCATATTTGTAAGTCAGTATTTCAATCTGAAACATTGCAGGCTTTTTTAAGTCAGTAATACAAGCCTACGAAATTAAAATGCACTATTTGTGTGAAACACAACAAAATAATTGTTTACCTATCTTTAATAAAAAATAAATAATAAAAAAGATTATAAAATAAAAAGATAATAAAAAAGATTAATGATACTGATGAATAATGAAACAATCTGCCACAAGGCAAGTTGCAGAATCTAGAGTGAAGCTCTGGTAAAAATACTTAGGAAAGCTTCAGTTTTCTCCTGAACACATTAAGAAGTCCCTTTTATTACCAGGTGACATTTTTACATCTAAAAGAGAGTTGATTTTCATGTGGTTCTTAAAGGTCAAACAGTTAATCTACCTCTGTAAGAAAAGCGTATTCCTCTGAAGAGATTTCTAGGGGACATCAAATCAATAAGAGTCAGACTCAAAAAGAATAAAATCTTTCCCTGTTCTCAAGCCAAAAGCTTATACCAATCCTAAAGAAATTGGATCTAGCTCATGAAAAAATCAGACATCATGCAGCAATAAAAAGTAGCAACCTTTAGAGTAGAACAGAGTTGTAAAAGATTTTTATATTAATAATTCTGAAGAAAAAACCCTATTCAGAATGGAATCTGGAAAAGTATCACACATCATCTGTGTTCCATTTGCTATTGCATTTGTATGTGGTAAAAACAATAAGAGAGTGAAAAGTTGAACCTACCACGGTCTTATACACTGGAATGTTCAACAGTGTTTTCTTCAGCTCTCTTGGATGTGACACAAACACCCTGTGTTTCTGCTGGAGGTAAGAGTAACAAAAAGGGAATCCCAATGAGAAAAGGACAGTTCAAGCTGTACCCTCCAGCTTTGCTCAGTTTACTCAGCATAATAAGCCTATTTTTTATCTTCCTGAGGAAACTGCCATTTGTCTGCATACAATGGCTTGAGAAGTTCATTGGAGGTGCCTCAAATGAAAGTAAAATACTGAATTCTGGAAATTGTCATTTCAAAAACATTTTTGGGTTTGAAAGTCAGAAAGGGTACTTGTGAATGTGCTATTTTAGACTGGGATTCATAAGAACTGGTGTACAAGGCTCCATACAGCCTTGTACAAGTTTTTGGTTTCAGTTTCCCATTTACACCATGATAAGAACAATAACATCCATTTTTAGTCTCTTCCACAGATCAGAAACTCTTCAAGACAGTGACTTTGCCAAGATAGGAATTGCATATATAAATATATACACACAAGTTGAAAAGAAAACTTATCTTAATATCCTAATCTCACTTATAGCTACCAGGCAACTCTGGAGCACAAATGGAAAACTGCAAAAAATAAACTCAGGTTTTGACCTTCACTATATGTGCAGAACACTTCTGTGCTTGAAAGGAAAGGAGAATTATGTAGAGATATTGAACCATCCATGAGGACTGCTCTTTAATGTCTTTCTGCAGATACAAAACAGCACTGGCTATGATGGCTTTGCTTCTGAAGGAAATAAAAAAAAATACAGGGAAAACACACTGGAAAAAATTCAAAAATAAGAGAAGAAGTGATAATAAAAACTCAGTGAAATCCAAAACTACAAGATTACATTATATAGGCAGCACTACAGTATAATTATTTAAATTGTTGGAAAGTAATTATTCAAGTGATAGAAAAAAAATACAGCTGCTTAATCTGTATCATATCTTGAGGAATTCACCTTGACACTGACATTGTAATTTCTGAGTTTTATATTGAAGTTATGGTACATACATTTTTAATTTTCATTCCAACTTTAGCAAATCTAGGATAAATCTCAATCATTACTTTGCCTAGCTTACTTTCAAATACAGGAATAAAAAATCCATAGCCTATAGACTTTGGTGCTATAAATTTTTTGTTTATATGTTAACTGCTTTTAATTACCATTTTGTTTGCCAAGCCTCTTCAGTGAAATTTAAAATGCAATTATTTTTCACTCAAACACACAGTAATTTGAATGAATTTTATTTTGATGTAATTAAGGTAAACCTGATCATTATATAAAAAACGTTTTATAACGTTTCCTGACAATACATTATTATTATTTATCTTTGAACTCACATTTCATTCATCATTAATTTTAAAACTGTTTACAAGGTGAACACAGATTGGAAGAAAATTGTATTTTTCTCTTATGTCCTCCCAATACATACCATTCCATTAACTACACTACACTTCAATCTTGTTGCAGACTCAGCCACAAAAGCAGTTACCAGGTTTATATATGTCTGAAATCTGAGCTAACAAAGGACTGTGAAAAAGGTGTGGGAGAAAGATACCCTATATTCCAAGGGTTTGGTGAGATGGAAGTTTTGGGTATGATTTTGTTCACAATGGAAAAGTGAACACACAGTTCCTAAAAGAATACAGCACAGTGAAACAATTCCATCTTTTAAACAATATAATCCTTTAGTTTGAAAATCTTCAAGGAAATTATTTTTCCTTATTATCAACTTAGCTGCTTTATAACATGGCTTCCTGAAAACTGCATTCTGTATTCCAAAGGACCAAAAGTTCATACCACACATGTTCTTTTCTCCTATGCTTAAGTCAAGAGATGTATTAAAACCCTATCCTTTGATAATTTTAAGACCTGCCCTTTACAAAACTTACAGAGCTAAAAAATGTGACTGAAAGCACTCACAGACTTAGAGTAAATCAAGCTGACACAACCTTTTCCCTTTTCCATCTTTTAAGCAGACCAGTCTTACGGTGAGATTAAGGGTTCAGTTCCACAAGGATTGTGAGTAAATCTAAATTTTGGGCTCTCTCGGTCCTCCTGTTCTCTCAACTCCTCATCCTCTCTCAATTACATGTTTCTTGCTCAGTAAACTTTGAACTGGTTCATCACTGGATTGCTAAGATGAGTTGAAGCTGTTTTACCCTACTTTCACTGCAGCTCCTTCTCCTTCCCATCACTGACAGTCATGAGATCAGCAGATGAGCCAGCCAGAGGAACAGAGTCAGCTGAAATTGCCATTAAAAACATCCTAGACTCCAGATCAGTTTTGAGCCCATCCATCTTGCACAGAATTGGGTGTGGATAATGAAACAAGATCATCAAAACATAAAGCTAACACTTAGTAGAAAAACTCCCATCCCTTTTAAACATTAAAAACTACAAAATAATTAATTGTAACAGCATTTATTATATAAATGTATCTCTTTGCAGGCTCACAGAGAATGTCATAACAAATTTTTCTGTTAACGGACTCTTCAACGAATATTCAGACTTAAATATTATGCCTTGTGAGTAATGCAATATAGCCAATATGAAGTAATTATTTCTTGTCAGGAAGTTAATACCTATTAATAATCCACTGTTCAGTGAAATTTTAGTGATAGAAAATAGCACAAGGACTAATATGACTCTGATTACAGTATTTTTCCTGATGAAAGCAATAGAGAAACTCTACAACATAGAAGTCTATATCCTCTGTAAGAGGAACCTGGGGTAAAATAATACAGGGATAATGCTGACATTCCTTTTGAATGTAAAATGAACAGGGACAGAGATTATTGGAAGACAGGACACAGAAGCAGAATGAGTGGAGAAGCTTCTGGGGTGGATGAAAAAATTGCAATTTAGCTACACCAGCTGATATGGAAACTGTTGAACAAACCACAGAACAGAGAGTTGGAAGGAACATCTGGAGATCACCCAGTCTATCGCCCCTGCTAAGGCAGGGTCATCCTGGGCAGGTGACACTGGAACACATCCAGGTGGGTTTGGAATGCCTCTGGGGAAGGAGACACCTCAGCCTCTCTGGGCAGTTGTTCCAGTGCTCTGCCACACTCAAAGAATTTCTTCCTCATGTTGAGGTGAAACTTCTTGTGGTTTAGGCAGATCCATGCAGCTCATACAGCAGAGGTACATGTGTCACCCTCCTGGTGACACCAGCTGGCAGAGGACACATGTGATAGCAAGAACAATCCCAGCAAGAGCTGCCTCCCTCCTGACTTGCCCAAAGCCACAACAGCAGCTGTGAGGGTTGCAGGGTTATTCTCCTAAGGGCTGTCTGGCTGCTGTAGATACATCAGAGCATGCCCTGCCCTACAGCCCTCTGTCCCTAACTGTGGTCAGAGAGACATCTAGTGAATTAGCTTGGAGAATTATTTCTCACAAGTTTGAGTTTTGCCCTGTTCTCAGGGTGATAAGAGAAAGTTCCCAAGATGATAAACATGGTCAAAAACAGGTTGGAATTCGGAAAAACAAGTTGGAAAAATAAGAAGGAATTCACAACAAGGACAGACACCTGGTGTTTTTTCCGTGGGACACATCCTGGGAGATGTTTATCCCTGTGGACCAATGAACTACGGTTCTGTTCCGTGCATCGGAACATGCTTTAAATATGGACTCTCGGTTCAATAAAATCGGCTTCTTTTCCCAAAAGGAGTCCGTGTGCTTTGCTGTTCCTTTTGTCTCTCTTTCCTTTTATTTAGGTCCGATACCACACCTAATTTCTCCAGTCATGAAAGAGTGTTGGACCATTTGGAGTGTAACAAAATAGAGAACAAGCAGGATAAGCAATTTGGAACAAGTGATTCTACATTCTTCTTTAGATAAGATATTTGGAGCTCAAATATTGTCTCTCATTTTATATTTACATAGGCCTTACACCATAAAAGGAAAGAAGAAACAACAGATGCTTGAGAATTTGAATACTCGCAATAATTTACAAAATTATTACAAATGAGACATGACATGAGTTGCACACCACAAAGGAAAGACGAGATCTCAGCTACCAAAGCCTAAAAGTCAGAAGGAAGTTTAAGCATTACTTATTTCAGAAGAGAGAGGACCAACTCATTAGGGGAATTCCAAATACACCTTTGGATTAAAAAGTCTGTACTATTTGTGCATAGTATAGATCTTTTTGTAATTGCTAAGGAGAGTAGAGGTGCCTTGGTTAGAGAAAAAGGGAAGTAGATCAATCATATGCACATTTTTATGATGCAAATTATTTGAATCCACTGGCTGAGCAAACACTGAATTGGGTATAGCCAATGTATATTGAGACTTGCTGACTTGTTCGCCAGTGTACAACTGAAAACAAGTTTTAAAAGATCATACTCTAAGAGATAATCTACCAGAGAACAAGGTTTCCCAGGCCCAAAAAGCAATGGGCATGACATGCTCACACATGGCTAAATCTGTCTGTACTCTAATTTCTAAAGGAAATTAAGGAAACTTTTTTCCTGGCAAAAAAATCATGCAAGTCCTAACAATGGATGAAGAGGAGCCAATACAGATTAACAATTATATTTGGAGCAGTAAATTTCAACAGGAGAATAATGCTTTGGAAATTAAGATGCCCACATGGCATCAGTGGAATTGCCCAAAAGACTCCAGTCTGAATGTTTATTTTCACAGTTTAAAATAATTTGTGCCATGCCCTTAATTCAGCCTTGAAGACAACTTCACCAAGGAGACAGGAAACTGCCTTTTTATTGGAGGAGATAAGGGACATCTGACACAACAAATCTTGCTCTGACACCCCAAAAGTCTCTTCTATTTGTTGTATAGAGCCATAATTGTTGTAATTTTCATACAAAAACAGTATATAATTAAAATTATGTCTTTGCAACGCAAAAAGGATATGGAATGAAAATTCTGTTCCTATGCCCCAAAAAGAAGGTCTGCAACAGATGGGATTCAACCATTTATTGAGTAATCCATTATACTTAAAAACACAGAGAAATCTTAAAAGTTTCACTCATGGAACTTTAAAAACATTTTGACAATGATTTTTTTTTTCAAAACGTCCATGTGCATTAAATACATTCCAGCTTTCACTCCTTCCAACACTTCACAGCAGTATTTTTAGTATGCTCACTTAAGATGTTTCTTCATGTTCTAAAGGTCATCATAGTTGAAGAAGTATGTTCTATATTTGAAATGTTCACCAGAGTTTTAGAGTTATTAATAGATATCATTATATTTTTCATATATATCTCTTAAAGTTTGTTTTCAATTTTAAATAACTAGAATTTTGTAAGGTCAAATAAATAATGAGGTGTCTCATTGCAACAGGAATATATTCACTATTGCCATAAGGTTTTTCTATTTAGTTTCTTCTGGGAAAAAAAAAACAACAACTTCGCTCTATTGCCTTATTGCATTAAATTCTCATCATCCTTATCATTACAGAATATAAAGTATAAACCCATGTTAGACAGAAACATAATAAAATCTGTAGTGATGTTTTTTCGTGATAACCTCATGATAAAAAATTAAAATTTTTTTCAACATTTAAGATTAGTACTTCACCACCACCTATAGCATCATATAGTTTTTTATTGTTGTTTGTTGGTGACAACAGTAGAGACTGCAGTCTAAGTTCCTTGCCTAAGATTCTAGAGGACAATGAACCTTTCTGTGTGTGACTACATTGCTTTGAAATTGATACTCTCCTGATTTAAAAGGCACTGGTCTCTTTTCCCAGCATACTCCTCTTCCCTAGCCATTACTGACACACCTGGTGCTCCACTCCACTGATGACAGTGAGAAAATCAACTGAATTAAATAAATTACTTTCATTTCTGATCCAGACAAGTGGCACATCATTGTGGTGTCCCATATCCATTTATTCTTTCTTCACTATATTATATATTCTCCTGTCAGCTAACAGCTTTATTATATTCATTATACACTTCATAATTGGCGAGTAACTTTACTAATAGGGAAAAAAAAAACCTGTGAAGAAATTATTATCAGCAGCATGTCTTTAGTTTTTCATATTAAGCCACAAAACCTAGAAGCTACCTGAACTACTTCTAGGAGCAGAATTTCATAATTGTATAAAGCCTTTTTGTACCGGCTATCTGGCAGAGCACAAAAACATCATGAGGTCTAGACACTTGTCATTCTTTTGTTCATTTGCCTTTCTTGAGGAAATCAGTCTTTCACAACTACAGCTGCACTTCTCTTGTACAATGAAAGAGTTGAGTCTCCCCTTTCACATGCTTGTGTAGTGTACTCTAAAGCTCAGAGCCTTACCCTAAGCTGAATCCCTAAGTACCCAAAATTAGGATTTTACAAGTAGGTGAATGAACACTTGGACACTAAGGTCTAATAATTTAAATCAAGCTCAGGGAAGCCAAGGTCCAAAAAGGATTTATGTAAGTATAAATGAATATCTGACTATCCATAGCAGGGACTTGAAACTTTGCTCTCTCTCTCCCCCCAGGGTTAGAATCAGCAGGTTGGGTATTCTGGGGGATTGCTCAGTGGACTGCCTCGTGAGCTGCTCTATTATTTTGGAGAAGTAATGTAAACTCAATTTTTCGTGATTTTATATTACAGACTTGATTTTTTGTCTTCACTGGAAGTTTCAGTTGGAAAAAGAATTCTCACCAGTCCTATCTAAATACTCTTATCACTGGGCTAATTAAATATTCTGAGGACCTCTCTTTTTTCTTATGTAAAATCCAGGCAGGAAAGTACATAGATTCTTAGGTTAGTCACATGTTCAACAAATGGTTTTGCAACACAAGGAGCTCAAAATCTGTTTGACCACATTGGTGCAACTCAAAATTTCTTTTTTTCGCCAGGAGCAGCTCCCTGCAGAATTAAATCAGCATCTCTTAGTAAATGATCAGTAAGAGACTTAGGATTGCATTTGATTGTAGGATATAACTCAGTAACTTAATACTTATTTCAGAAAGTACTGCTCTGAATATTTTTATATGTATATTCATACATACATACACATACATACAGATATACACATATATATCTCCTTCCAGGAAAAAAATGCCATGTGGTTCTGTGAAAATTTCCATTAGATAACTACTTTCATTTATGTAGCACCATAACCAAAATATTAGGGTGGTTCTTAACTGAACATTCAGAGACTTGAGTGTAGAGGCAGAAGGCCTGATCGAGGCCGTGGCCCTACCCTAGAGGGAAAGCCCTTAAGCAAAAAAGGTCACAACTCTCCCTAGGAGATAGAATCCTTAGGCAATATCCGCTCTCGGTCATGGTGAGAGAAAGATCTGTCCCACGATGCTCCTTGGTTTTATGTAGATGTTTTGTACCCCATTGGCCCTTTCCCTTTTTTGCACCCCTGAACCCTCAGGTGATTGGCCCTGTTGCTCTAATCCACCCTTGTCTTTCCTATATTACCCTGGTTCCCTCAGACCCAGTTGGCACTTCTTCGTCCCTGGGCCCCTTTGAGAGAGAAGAATAAAGATCTCTGTGGAACCCCACATGAAGATTCCCATCCCTTCCTTCTGCATCGTGCACAGCGGCACTCCCAAGAGAGCTGAAATCCCTCAGGTGAAGGCAGACATGACTGTGCCTAGGGGTGTCCTTCAAAGACGCTGCCCTGAGAAGGTCGTGGCTCTCTACCACCCTTGCTCACTGTGACACTTGAGTAGTAGAAACTAGAGTAAAATCCAAACCTAAATCTTGTTCAAGTTTGTGTGTGTCTGGAATGAAAGGCAAAGACCTTCAGCTAGAATTTTCAAATCTAACTTTTAAGAGTGTTTAGATACCCTGCACATGGAAGTCTCAGAAGCCAAATATACGTTAGCTTTTACAATTCATAACTTTTAAAGTAGTTTTGCATTCTAGTGCTTTCTGTTTAGCTGTCTAAATACTTTAACTGTCATGTAGCTTTCTACTTGCTAAAGCTCTCTGTTAAATTTAAAGCTGCAGAACATAAATTTAACTCAGCTTTGTGGTTTTTTTAATAATTCTGTTAATTAATATCTGTATTTTGTTTCTTTCCTATAATTGTGTAGAAAAGCCTTGAGGCAAAGGAGAATGTAAAAATCAATAACAGTTTTACTAAGAGATTGAATGATTGAATTTAGATAGACATTCAAACTGAACATTAATGTACCTATTTCTTCTGATATGCAACTTCAACATAAGATTTATTCAGAAATATGCTGAGTGAGACAAAATCATTTGTATTGGTGAACAACAGTTTTTCTACTTTGAGACTGTTTTAATTTTTTTTTACACAGCTACAATATGCCACAGGCTACACTTTCAACAATTCAAGATCTTCTGTGCTCACAAGATCAGCTATTTACAAGTCTTGTCACTTAGCAACTTCTGAGAAGCACCAACACTTTAGTGAATGACCCATATGCTGCTAGTCACTAAATTATTTAGGAGATAATGTAGAAGGATGAGCACAAGAAGGACCTGTTAAAAAGCCCTCAAGCCCTCAAGTTTTATTCATAGCTTACTCTAGTGAATTAGGAAGCAGAAAAAAATAATTTCATTATTTAAATGCCTGCACAGAAATAACAGACAACAAAAAAAGTTCTGGCATTGTTGTAATTACAAGAAATATCAGAATGATTTAGTGTTTATTCTAATTAGATTGAAAAAGATGAACATCATAACTGAAGGCTCCAGCTCTGCTTTTGTGAAGTTACCACACTCTACTCCAGAAGCACAAGGAAGGTCTCAAGATCGCAATAAAGTAAAACCCCCACACTTGTATTGGAGTATGTCAACCTGCATTGTGAAGGGTTGGATAATTCTCAGTTTAAATGAGTACCATATTTTGCCTCCAGCAGAGTGTAAAGAAACCCCAAAAGAGGTACCAGAGCACTGATGATCAGATTAGCTGGACTGATATGAGGACATTTGGTAAATGAAGAGATTCAGAGAAAGACTTTCAGCCAGTGTCATATAGCCATGCCCATCCTAGCTTCCAGAAACTGCTTGGATTATTTTTCATTCCTTCAGCCTCTCCAGACTCTGCTATGCCAAAACTTTGCCTGTGAATCATTCTGCTTTGTTGAGGCCACCCTCCTACGTCTAGATGGTACTATAATAATTTCACAACAGCAAAAAGCTGAGTGTTCAATCAGGCTATCACTCACTGACATAACACATTTAATCACAGAAAAGTTAAAAGAAAATATGCAAAGAGGTTTTTCCTTTCCTTCACTTTCAAGTTTCAAAAAAACATGAATAAACTGTCTCACACTATGCCAGACCTGTCTAACTAGATCTCTATCTCTGGGAGAAAAAGTCTGATGCAAAATAGAAAAGACATAAATTGAAATAGATAAATAATGCCCTAGAGAATGTTGATTTTATTCTACAACAAATTGATCAAATATTTCCAAGAAATTCAGTCGAAAGGAATGTGTGGTTTGAGCTAACATTCCTTTGACCTTTAAGAGTCTGAGATTAACAAATACTTCATTAAAAAGTAGAATCAGTATCTGAATGCTTATGAGTTTCTAGCTAATCATGTTTTAAACTTTTAAACTTATATAACACAAACCAATGGTGAATGTATATATTTTCTCAAAAAACATACAAACCACACCCTATAGGTCAATCTCTTAATAACATCCCTATTTCAGATATGATGGTAGCTACAAAAATAGATAGTGGTGAAATAAGAATCATTAAACATTTTTGTAAAAACAAAAAATAATTTTCACAGTAAGCTCTCAGTGACTTTTTATTTCTGCTGTTGTTCCAGTTGAGTTGTTTTACTTACTTGAAGTCATCATATCAAGAAGAAAGTTTGGGTATTAGGAAAAATTTATTCACTGAAGGCTTTGTCAAGCACTGGCACAGGCTGTCCAGGGCAGTGGTGAAGTCATCATCCCTGAAGGGATTTAAAACATGTCTAGATGTGGTACTTGGGGACATGGTTTAGTGGTGGGCTTAGAAGTACTGGGTTAACTGTTGAACTTGAAAATCTTAGGAGTCTTAGAGGTCTTTTTCAACCTAAATAATTCTATGCCTCTAAATGCATCCATTCTAGTGCAATCGCTGTCAGTATTCCAAATTCTTTGTTCCAACTGGGGAAAACCATCCCACTCATTGACTGCATAGACTGTAAATCATTAGATTTTAGGGTATAGCTATCTGAAGATATTTTGTTTGATGCATAATAAAGTTAACAGTTTAACTGAATTTTCATAACAAATTATATGATATACTATTACACAGTTCCATTAGGCAGCCATGAGAAAATCCTAATATTTTTGAGTTCTCAAATGTATTAACTGAATATAAGAATTACCTATTGCTTTAATCTATTTGCTTGCCAGGTTTTTAATAAATAATGTCTTAGCTCCATCTTCAGTATTCCATCTTTAAAGTTCTGTTATGATATGCTGTATTCAATTCACTTTGTCCAAATTTACTACCAGCCTAGAAAATTTAGAGCCAGAGCTCTGACACATCAGTCACACAATCAGCTAAATTAGGCTACTTCAGTTGGTTTAACTGGCAACTTTCAAGGATGCAAAACAAAGCAGCAAGGTTTTAATGGTTTAAACCCTCCAAAGTGGATCATAATACAAAATGTATTGCTCATTGGCTGGCAGAGAAGGCAAGGAATGCCATATGCTTTGAGTTTCATTTGTGTTGTTTATCTTTAATACTAAACCCTAATGCAATATACTTTCTATTACTCTGCCATGTCAATCTTTTTTTATGTGCAAGGGAATCTCCTGATCAAGACGATATTGGTTTCAATAGTCACAAGCCAATACAGACTCTACTAATTCAAGGGTAGCTCAGAGCTATGTAGTAGTAAATTACTACTCCATACATGAATTAGAAAATACAGTTAACAACACAGTCAAAATATTTATTTTGATGGCTAGCTGATGGGTTGGAGTTAATGCTTAGACAAAACAAAACAGCAATAAGTCAAAAATATGGGAGAGCAACTTGAATTTTAAAGCATTGGTGCTAGAGTTAATTTCTACACATGTAACTACAGGCTAACCAGTATGTGAATAAGGGGGTTTCCTACAGCACTGCATTCATAGATATATGAGGCCACTTTTTCCACTTACGATGGGGGACAAATGGCAGTGCCTTGGTGACAGTAACTCACCACATTGCAAGGCAAGAAGTCAGTATTTATGAAAAGCCAAACTCCATGTGATCCACATCCCTACCAGGTTGCTAGTGTTTTCTTCTATCATGCTCAACACACCATGCGGATGCAAACATCCAGGTAGAGACAGGCAGCAATCAGCACCTCTGAAAGCAAGTTTCAAAAGGCAAAAGATTTAATTCCAACCACATTATGGATTCTTAAACCTATTCATCTTTGTAATCAACAAAGATGAAGACACAAACACAGAGGCAACTTTCTGAGGATCTCTTTGCCCCTAAATAATCCTTTCAGTTGTCATTTTTTTCTTCTCTGTGAGATGGTGGAAGTACTTCTTGATGACAAAATGTTTCTATGACTATGTCCACTATAGTCACGCTAAAGAAAGTGTTACTTTGCTGCTTTGCTCTCCTTACCCATGGTGCAGAATTTGAAGTACTAGTCTTGATTCTGTTGCAATCACTTTTAATCCTCTACCTTTCTCTGGATCTGAATTACCCACTGTAAACAAGAAAGATGCTGCAATATGACATGATAAGAGCTCAGAGATAGCAGACTGCCAGCAGACCAATGTCCTGAAAACTCTCCAGGAGAATGACAGGAGGTGGCAAGTGGAATTGCTAAAAACAGTCATGGGGAAAGACAGAAAATGCAGCTTAGGAGAGATGCTGTAGAAACTAAAGCAGGAAAAAATATGAATTAGATAAATTTGATGGTCACTGGGGAAATGACTTAGAACTTCATTCAAACCCCAGACTTCAAGTATTCATCTTGAATCAGGAAAACAGTAATTGGTTTAACTGGAAATTTTGGTTTAGCTGATAAGGAAATAAGAAGAAACTGTGACCAGATCCAGTTCTGTGGTTCTGGATAATGGAAAACTGGCAGATACACAGCTGAATTAGGAAAAGAAGAGAAAAAGTAAAGCAGATTTTGCTGAAGATGAGCACATTAATTATCTTCTAGAAAGAATTAAGTCCCTGTAGTCATAAAACTCTTTGAACACAGTTTCACTGGGATAAGGTCAGAAAAGCAACTGCTTTGTTCTCAGTTAAAACACAGAATAAAAGAACACAAACAAACCAACCAAAAACCTTACAAAACAAACAAACATACAAACAAAATTAATCAGAAAGCCCTGTACTGAAGCCATGTATTTTCTAAACTGTCTGTTGTACTTTAGAAGAAAACAATTAGAAATGAAAACTCAACCTTTCTCCATGTGTTGATCAACTCAGCAATTATATATGTCCAGTATTGCTTAATAGTTTTTAAAAAAAACAACCACCATAATCTAAATTTTCTTCTTGGCTAGGAGACACATCTGCAGACAAAGATGACTTTCAAAGCATTTGCTGGGGGTGTCCCAGAGAGTAAAGTTTCTTAGTAAAAAGTCTTTGCTTTGATGATTTTAAATAAGACTTTGGTCTTACTCTAAGAGCTCATGACACAGCATTTTCTGCAGGTTTTACAATCTTCTCTACTGCTTAGCTTCAAGACCATTACCTAGGAAAGATTTCACTACATATAAATGTGACACAGATTAAAATTTAATTAACCAGATTCATATTTTTCAGTGACATCCTTGCAGAGACAGCTTATATAATTATTTTTAGAATTTTAAAATTACATTTCAAATACTACATAGGGAATATCATTCTTTCTAAAAAGTTATTTTACTCTTAATCTTAAGGTGACATTATCCAATCCTACCTAGCTGTGAATTCTTGAAAGGTTCTGACTTACATCAAAAATTATCATTAAAAATTATCTGTATTTGAATTAAGTTCACTTTTGTGAAAACATTTAACTCTTGGTATAAAAACTTTGCAGTTGCAGAATTGATCAAGATCCTTGGCAAATATTTAAAAATTAATTGCCTTCACTTAAAAATGCACTTATGGTCTGAATTTATGTAAGTTCAACTTCTGCCTAAACAGCCATATCACAGAAGAGCTCAATCCCATCAGGTTCTGAATATTGTAAAGGATGGTGATTCCACAACCTTTCTTGGCAATTGTTTCAGTGTCCAACATCCATCATATATATTAAAAAAAAAAAAAAAAGTTGTTTTCCTTTGTTTAAATGGAATTTCCATTATTTCAGTTTGTGGCAGTTGACTCTTGTCCTGTCACTGATCACCACTGTGAAGATCTTGTCTCCTATAGGTTGCTATCTCCCACTAGGAGATAAGATCCTCCTGAGCCCTTTCTACTTCAGGTAAACCAATTCCAGCTCTCAGCCTCTTTTAGTATGTCAGATACTCCACTCCTTAGTCATCTTTCCTGGCCTTTTGCTGAACCTGTCCATTTCTCTGTTGAACACAGAGGCCCAGAACTGGACACAGTGTTCCAATTTTAGTCTCACCAGTGTATTCCCATAGTACATATATATGTATTTATAAAGAAGAGCAAACTGCACACTGATTTATCCAGAAGGTTCACCCTAAGCTCTCCTACAATTATCTAACACAGTTACAAAAGCGCTTCTTTCTCTCAACTGCTCCTCTGAGCTGAAAAATGTTGTTGTCTGTTGCTTTTAGATGTCACATTTAGATCTCCATTCCTTCTCAAAACCTCTCTTTTTATATCTTGGAGAAATAAATTTCTATTATGCATGAACTCTGTTTTTCTCACTTCAAGAGCTTTATTCTCTGACATGAGATTTTTAGCCTTGGATGGGCACAGATGTTGTCTCTACTGTTCTGGCAAAAAACACAAGCACTAACAGGTGCTCCATTTGTTTGGCCTTTAAAACAAGAGCAAAAGGGATCAGCATCTCTAGATTTTAAAATTCCTGAATCTTCTAGCTCTTTGGTAATCTGCAGCTCTAGTATGCCCGGAGTCTCAACCTTACCACTCTTCTGAAAAAGAAAAGGAGCTGAATGAAAAAAAAATTACATGCTTCCAAGGCCAGTCTGTGCTTTGCACACCCAACCCTATCAGTGTACTTCAGGAGTGTCTGTTCTCCAGTCTGCTCCCTGCTTTTTGCTGCCATGGACCTACCAGAGCAGCCATGATCCAACTCTGTCCTCAATATGGGGGCCTTGTACTTACTGCTCACATCTCTGCAACCAATTACCACCTCCCCTGAACTGTGCTGGCACTTTGAAATGCAGCAAGTTTCCAAGAGTAGAAACCAATACAGTTTCAGATTCCCTTCTCCAGGGAAGTGAAAGAAAAGAGCCTGACATTAAAGATCTATAACTCAAGTTTTGATTATATACTGACATGCATCTGTGTGTAGTGACCTAGATATCACTGTGAGCAAATTCTCAACAGGAAGCTAAAGCAAGCTTGGGAATTTTCTTTATGCTATCAAAGTAAAAGAAGCAAAGGTAAAATTATATCTGCTTATTCCTTGGTACAGTTTGCAGTTTCCATAAACCCACAGAAGGTTTTGCGGACTACTGTTACTCTCACAAAGTCCATTATTAATGCTAGTTTTTATTTTTCTGATATACAGAAAGCTGAGTTATGTTTACACAAATTAAATGTCAGAGTAAATCCTACCTGATATTGCCATAATTTTGGAATGATTTCTCAGGATAGTTTAGACTGTCCCAACCATCATTATTCTTGGCTATGTTATGATAGAGAATGAACACAGACAACTTTTAGAAATATTAGCATTATTTTTTCCCCAGAAGAATCTTCAGGTTTTGTTGGGTTTTGTTTATTTGGTTGGCTTTGGTTTTTTGTTTTTGATATTACTTATTAATTCCCTAGGATTCCATTCTTATTAATCTAGTATTTTTAAACATGAAATAACTATTTTAGCTAAAACATTTTGTCATCTTTCAAAGGGAAATCTAAGGAAGCATAAACAAAACAATTTTTTAAGGGACACAATTTTTTTCTTTGCTTATGCAGCCTAATCCTTCTTTCCTAAAAGCTAAGGCATCCACGGAACAAACAGACTGATAACCTAATAAATTAATATAAACACATTAAATCCTTTAATAAAAGATCCTAGTCTCAGTGGAGAATTGGTAGATTCTAGCATCCCTTGATGCTTTTGATAGTGGCTAGTTCACTCTCAGTAGGATCTCTGGGCATTTTACATGCCAGACACCAAGAGAAGGTCCTCTGACTGTCTGTGCTTTTGTCCATGTTAGAGCTTTTGTTTTGTTAGAGCTTTTTGTTTTGTTAGAGCTTTTTGTTTGTCCATGTTAACTAGAAAAATGCATTTCCCGAAGTTTGAAGCCTTACAAGAGACCTGAGCTTTCAGAGCACCCCTGGATCATGTGCTTTACCACTGCAGCTCTCAGCACCAAGCCAGCTAAGGGTATGCTGAAGAGCATTGAGAAGATTCCTCTTTTCTGTCTACGCCACTAAGTACCTCTGCTGAGCAGTTTTCTGGGGACAGAAACTAAAACTCTTTACCAGGCTTTGCAATTTACAGATTCTGAAACATGGATTTCAGCTGTTTCATGATGTTGTCACCTCCCATCTCTCTCTGTCTTTTCAGAAATTTCAATTTGCTTTACTAGGAGAAAAAAGTTGTATTGAAGATGCTGCCCAATAAATATATGATGAGCCTGCATCTTGTGTGCTGCATGCAGCTCTGGTCCCCTCAGCTCAGCAAAATTATAAACGAGAGGGAAAAGAAATAGTAAATAATTCTGATGAATGATGCAGAACTGCTTCCCAACAAGAAGCCAATCAAAGAGACTAGAACTCCTCAGCTTAGACCACAGATGCACAAGGTGTACCTGCTGTATATGCACTCTCAATACCATATTCCCTTTCTAAACCAGGTTTTGTAGCATAGCACAGTGTATCTTTTAGAAAATTTTACCTTAGAAATTCTACAAGAGGTTTCTTTGGGGAACTTGAGTGCCACATAAAGTTCTGGAAACATTTCTAATCAAAAGTAAAACCTTGATGCTTAGTATTTTAAATTGTGACAGTAATAAAGATATACCATTTAATGAACACTTAGTCATGTAAACTTTTAGTTCATCATAGAATCAATCAATTTAATTTCAGCTTACTACAGGTTGTATAAAATCGCTTTGTTTTTTAACATCTATTTTCATCAGTTCATCTTTCTAATGAGGTCACTTAGGATTTCTATGCAAAAGTCTTAAATTAAGAAAATCAACCTTTCTACCATTTCATTATACCAAAGAATGTCATAGTATGTAGAATATAGAATGTAGAGCAAAGAACTCACTGAATAGTAATAATTTTTTAAATAACCTATTATGTTTTCTTTTAACAAGAAAAAAGTTACCTTTAGATTAATAAAAGGGTTAGATTATTTATTTTGTATTTCTATGAATGTGTATATTCATTTTCTCACAAAGTAGTTCTGAAAATTAAAAGCTGTTTACTGAAAAAGAACTGAGTAGCCTGGAGGTAAAAAACATAGAGGGAATTAGTAAAAGTAGTATGTGAACAGATCTAGTATAACAGATCTATAATTTCCTCACTTCTTGTTTTTTTCAAAGCTCATTAGAAAAAATCCAGCAAAACACAAATGTCTGCAATAATTTTAATGGAAATTGACTAAGTTTAATAGAAATTGCTTGAATTGCTTTGAGATAGGGATAAGTTATAACATTACTTGCATTTTAGGGGAATAAAGTAGCTTCATGGAGTAACTAAGTAAAACAATCTATCTAAATCATTACTATTTTCAGAGTGAAGGGATTGCTTTTGAGCCCAAATACATTGAAACCAGTGCAGAAAGCTGTCCATTTACTAAGTACTGCATTACCAGCTTACAAATACATCTCCTGTCTCAGATAGAACAGGTGGTAATAAACAAACCCATCTGCCATCTTACATCGCAGGTAAAATTCACTTACTTTTGAGTCTGGGAATTATTACAATCAATAGTTATATTTTCAAATTCTTTTTTTCCCACTTAACACAATATTTAACTTATGAAATGCAGCCTTTTATGAGGCCAAAAGAGAGCTCAGGTGAACAAAAAGGCTCTTTGAGGCTGGAAGGTACTGAGTGGACCCCACAGATGCCTCACCCACAGCCCTTCCAGTGCACAGCCAGGAGCAGTCTGGTGCCAACTCCATTTCATTCTTGAAGTGTCATAGACCTCTGTCATAAGATGAAACCTATCAGAATTATGACTTGTAATGTCAAATGTCATTAGACATTTTGTCTAACTTTTCAAACAAATGCACAGATTCCTTTCCACTGACTCAGTCTCTTTGAGCTATGCACTGTCTGAAGACTCTCTAAAGAAAGCTGCTAATGTATGGAATTTAAAATTCCTGTTCGGTGCATAGAGATACTGTTTTTTGCATTTACTACGACACTATTTGTTCTAAGATTAGTTTTCATACTACACAAGTCCTTCACATAATTATCATAAAAACATAGTTACAAAAATACGTACAACTACTTCAGAAGAATTCCTGATGTTCAGAGTGCCTGATATGTATGTAACTTTATATAAAATCTTTGCAAATATAAATATTTAATTTAGACTTATTAAATATTATCCAGCATCCAACTAACTTTTTCTTCCTTCATCTCACAAGTGATTTTTTCCATGAAATCTGATTCTGGACACTAAACAATTTAAAATATGGAACTGACTTGTACAGAATTCTGTATTCTCTTGTTTCTTTGATCATCTATCAGATTCAAGCATTCTACCCAATCCTTCAGACATGACTGAGAATGTCCAACATGAATATTAAACAAACTGCAAGATCTGCAGTAGCTCAACAAGGATTCCAGATTATTAGTAAAGGAACTCTGTCCAGCACAGGACATCAGTCTTCACTCATACAAAAGAACAGACCACGCATATTAATGATCTCACCTAAACACCAAGCTTTGAAGGATAGCTAGTTTGAAAATTCAAAGTCCTACTAAGTTATTTATCCTGTCCCTTTATTCAACAAAAATCATAATTAATTTCTAGGCAAAGTTAGCCTTTTCCAAAATATTTTATGTTACTAGTAAATAGCTATTAATTAAGATGAGAATTCAATGCTTATTGTCATTACTATACCATATCCTTTTTTGCCATTTGCAAGCCAGAACTCAAGGAGCTGGTGCTTTCAAGCAATATTTAGATGGTCTGTCATGTCATATCCTAACCACAAGTCCCAGTCCCTGACACTGGTGGCATTTCCCTGCAGCTAGTACATTTGCATCTTCCCACAACCCTCTATCAGCTATTCCTTCTTCATATTATGCTCTCCATGGCCCTGGTACTTTACTTTCAAAAGTATTTTTCAAATTATCTTCCCTTTTAGCAACAGTCCATACCTAAAATTTATATTGCTAGAGATCTAGAGAACCATCATCACCTTAAACTCTTCAAATCTAGATATTACCTATATACATTCTGTTTAAGTATTCTGTTTATGTAAATATTCTGTTTAATTTCCTCCTGGTAATTCTTGAAGAAATATTTTAGTTATTTAAACTCAATAAGCTGCTGACTGTTAGACAGACCTAATCAAGACCTTCCCATTGTTTTAGCATCTCTTTATTCTCAGCTGCCATTTTTTCCTAGTTTCCTGTCCAATGATTCTTTGTACCATATCTGTCTCTTTCATGAAATCCAACTCACCAAAGCAGCATACTGAAAGAAGTACTGATATCAACCAAATAAACGAACATGAAAATGTAAAAACTTTCTGCATGATCTATGGGGTTTTAGGAACGCTTCCACTTAGTTGCAATTTGGCTGATACACAAAGCAAACTGAATCTCTAAATACATGAGGACAAGAAAATAATGCAAACAGAATGTGAGGAGTTATTAGCATATTCTCAAAAACTAATAGCATTCATCAGGTTCATTTCAGCCCTCTAGAGAGGCACTGCTATGGACAGTAGATAAAAATGAAGTTGATAAAGGAAATTAATAGTCTTTTGGAAATAGGGACACTCTTTCAGGGCTCTGCATTTTGAACACAGGTCGATGAAAAATTACATGCCTGACCTTAAATGTAACACTTCACTTTGTAGATTGAGTTATTTGTATTAGACTTGTCAATCAAATCAGGCATGAATATATTTCAGCCACTGTGAAATTTGATTAAAACTTATTGCAGTCTTTCCTAAAGTCTGAATACAATTAGATAGCCTGCTACTTGTGAAATTTTGATTTTGCATTTTAATTCTTCATTATTTTTACTGTTAGGGAAACTATTCTTGCTTTGCTTTCAGCTGAAGAGCAGTTAAATTCTGCCCCTTCGTATTAACACTACCATATCCTGAGGCAATATTTAAGATGCCTTTTACAGCAAGAATCCTGACTGCACATACTGCTAAATGTTACGCTTAATACTTGAAAAAAAAAAAAATCTTTAAATACTTGCACTGTAAGAAACTAATTACAGGAAATTAATGCTTTAGAAATTTAAAAATTCTATTCTATTTAACTGGAATTCTCCCTCAAACAGCTTAAAAACCTGGGATGGCTAGGAAAAAATGGGAGACAGATGAAAGCATTTGACCTTTAACATTCTTACGGACAAAATAATTCAGTCTATCAGGACAGTTACTCATTATTATTACTTTAATATAGAAAATTATGCACTGCTATGAAAATACTTACTGAGCAACTGCTCATTAAATATTAGGTAAATTGGCTAAATATCAGACAGGCGTGAGTTTTGTTCACTTCCCACATCTTAGAAAAATTATGGTATCACTAAGATAATTCTGTCTCTTTGCAGCAACAAGAAAGCTGTAGGGCTTTCAGTCCTGATTTTTAGCCCCCCTCCAATCTCCAAAAGGAACAGTTTCAAAGGTACAAAGGGCAGTGAAGATGTTTTATAATGAACTTAGTTTTATGACTCTGATCTCAGATAGACAGGTCTAATTGTGTCCATATTTCTAATGCAGAATATTTACGATTAAATGACGTCAATTGCACTCACTATCTGCCGCTCCATACTAGGAAGACTGTGTATAAAGTTCTTTTGCTGCTTATACCTCTTTATAGTAATTTCAATTACTGCAATATTCTTTTTATCATAACCTTCAGGGTGTAAAGAAAAAAGATATCTAATCCTTCTTTCATCTGAGATTTTTAATAGCAGAATGTAATTATTTTAGTGCTTTTATAGAGAGAAGTTTTACAGTTGGCTAAAAGAAATATGGTGTGTATAGTAGGTGATGTGCATGTATCATCTCTACGTGTATAACCAAATTAATTTGAAGCTGCATGGCCAGTTTTCTCTCCCTCCTTTAGCCAGCAGTTTGAATTGAACAAAATTGTTGAAATAATAATTTTAATGCCAATCTTCTCACCTAGGCTAGAGATAATTTGATGCTTTTTAAGTTTGTCAGTACAATACGCAGTCTCTCATTTTACAGAGAAATTTTGTGTCTGCAATACTCTACCACTTTGGTCTCAGAAACCTAAGGTAATCTTTCTGTTTTATCACTTTTAAGATGGCAGAGAATTTTTAGAAGTATTATGCATGATGCTATGTAACCTCCCAGAATTAGTGCTGAAGATAAACTTTCCTCCCCAAGAAGCAATCTTCCCTGTGCTTACTCTTTAGTAGAAATAGTCCCAGTAGAAATATTCCCAGAACTCCATTTGAGAGTTAAATGTTTTTAAGAACAGAATTTGGGCAATATTGTAATACAAAGAGAAGACTTAGATGACTATGCAATTTCATCACTGATAATGCCACCTGTATGAGGATTTCTGCATAAACACTGCTATAATATATAGCTTTGGCCTCTGATTTCAACATGATGTGTCTCACTGAATATGATGGGTTACACTGTTTTTCCTTCAAGGTTATTTGGAGATCTGTTTCTCCTACACAAGATCTTGTTTTCTATTGCTCAGAGAAGCAAAATACCTCAGTAATGCAGACCAGTTCTTTGCGGGGAACAGGATAGTCTGGAAGATCTTGGGACAACAAGGCTTAAACAACAGGAAAGCCTCTGTGGTTGTCACAACTCCCACTGACATGATAAATGCAGTGACTCTGAAGCCTAAACTGCCAAAAACTCCCCAAACAAACAAACAAACCCCAAAACAAAACAAAAACCAATAAAAAGCAAAACAAACAACAAAACCAAAAAAAATCCCCAAAAACCAAACCAAACCAAACCAAACAAAAGAAAACAAAAAAACCCAAACCTAAACAGAGCAAAAAAACCCAAAAAAACCCCAACCACCAAAAATCCAAAATAAACCAACCAACCAATCAACCAACCAACCAAAAAAACCTCAAAAGAAACAAAACTCCATCTTTGCAAGTTTTAAAGTTGGGCATTTATCACTATTATCACAGGCAAATAAATTCAGTTTCAACGGCTTAGTTGGGAAAATAACAAGCATTCCCAATAATGAACAGGTCAAAATGGAGAGCTTTAAGAGGCTCATTCTTCATATTCGCTCCTGTCGTGTTTGTAAACTGTGGATAGGTGGGGTTCACTATGTTCATGCTCCATGTTTATTTTTATAAAGCAAAGTCAGACATACTTTTTATAAACATAGCATTGTTACAGGGATAAGATATTACAATATGGACGCACAAAATCCTGTTAATAAAATCTGTTAATGTAATTACAAAGAAAGTGCATCTGTAATAAATTACTTTCTAAATCAAATAGCTTCCAGCACATCTCTTATGACTGTTGATTTGAAATGCTGACAATTCAGTTCTTTCAACCAAAATAACAAACAATAAAGCATCTTCTCACCTGCCAGAGATTTAAAAGTCTTAATAGATCAAACATCTATAATTTTGTTAGCATATAAACCGTCAACTTGTACATACATGATACTAAATGCAATGACAACTACAAACATTTTCTTAAAACTAGTATTCATACTTCAACATATTTGAACTCAGTTTGAGTTTTCTTACCAATTTCTCTATTTTCTTTGTGAAACTGGCTCTCGGATGAGTTTAGCAGTTGTTACTAATGATGCACATGTGTGTGAGAAGATAAATGGGCATGGTTAATTATGCAGTATCTAGTGAGATTAATGTTGTATCTGTATTATCCAAATGTATCATTGAGAAAGACAATTTTATATACGAGATGAGGCAATTGATTAAGATGAATCATCACATCACTGAAGCTCATTTTACCAGTCATTACAATGGGTCCTGTCTGGCAATTTCAGCAATTTGGGTTAACATGAACCTCTTCTCTCAAGCTGTTTTGAGGGGGTAATTCAAGACCAGAAAGGCTCAGTCTTTACTGTCATATAGATGATGTTAGAGGGGGAAAAAATTATTATAAACTATCTCTATCTCCAATGTACAGGTTATCTTTCATTTTACAACATTTCTTTTTAGGGTGAACCAATTAAATGTCTCCACATTAGAGCAGGTAGGGCTATCACCTCCTGGCTAAATACAGTGTTACAGTTGAATTAATCTAGGTAGAAAGAAGATTCATCAATATCATGAAAAAGACCTGGCAAACTTGCACTATTAGATTTACTACATCTGAACTACTGCAGTGACTTTCATTCTAAATGAATGGTTTGATTTTACTGTCTCAAACACTGTCAACAAGACTTACAATTCTCTCCTTTAAAAAAGGCTCAAAGGCATGTAACGGTATTCACTGGAAGCTACAAATCCAGGACAGGTGAAATTTTGCCATTGGTTTAATACTTCTGTGTTTCTAGCTATTCAGTGTTGACCTGTATGTTTGCCAACAGTAATGGAGAAACTGGCATTTTTAATTTATGTTTAAGCAGACCATTACAAATTGACAGTAGCAGTCACATCTGATGTATTATTAAAAATGGACCCAATTGGGTTCCGCACATCTGCCACAAATGTAGCAGGCAAACTTAATGGCATCTTTATTGCCCACAAGACAAAATGTTTAGATTAGGTTTTTATTTCTAGATTGAAATTAATCTGCACTCACTGGAGATTGAGCTTACATTAAGAAAAATATTGAAGAAGTCTGTCTTGCATCTGGAGTGGAAGCTTTGTAATGACACTCAGCTCTTGTGGGAATCTTCCCCACAATTTAGCACTATTCCCTGGAAGCTCTGTTTTCTGAACAAACAGGTTTAACTCTTTCCGGAGAACATTCCACATGATTCTTCCTAGAAATTGCTATCACCTAAGTGCTATTGCAGTATACTGAATGCCTAAAATGAGCCTGGAAATTCAAACTTGGTTATATATCATGGGCAGAGTAAGAATTCAGCAGAGAGTGATGTTAAGGGACTTGCTGATGTATGCCTGACCTAGATAAAATGGTGACATTCTAAATGTCTGTAACATGTTTCTATTTGAAGGATCTTTACAAATTTAAGGAGATGGAAAAAAGAGAGATGTTTAAAAGACCAATATATTAAAAATTAGGCTGTTGTAAAAAATTTTTTGGAAACGTTAATGCTTTTCATGTTGTGTGCAGCACTATAAAATTTGTGAGTTTTATAATATCCCTTAAAGAGTAATATAAACAGATGGTTGATGTTTTAGTTACAACCTCTTCTATGTGCACTTCCAATAAAATAAAAAATGATACCTTTCCTGGCCTGTGATGTTATGATTATAGAGATAACTGAACTGTGCTGTGACATAACCATTTAATAAAGCTTCCTATGAACTGTACTTTTAAAATGTAGAGGAACATCTCCATCTTCTACTTAGGGAGATTTCATTCATATTTCATGTAACATGTAAAGCATAAGAGTGAATCATTACTTAGAACATTCTCTCTGATGCATTTTTGTATAGATGCAGCAAAAAATGAAGAAAAAAATGTCTGGAGAAAGCACAATGAAATTCCATTTTTCTGTGGAATGTATGGCCAGAATGAAATTCTATTTTTCTGTGGAATGTGTGGCCAGTGTGGAATTGGACTAAGATCAAACCATGTTTTTCTCAGAAACCCTGAAGAGTTTTTTAGCACCTGAAGGTGTTCAGGCCATCACATTGTCAAGGTCCCAACATGTTCTGGCTAACTAGACTGTCCCAAAAGATGCCAACACTTCTCCCAGTTCTCTGCTCTGGCCTGATTGCAGTGTTCTGTCTGCTCGTGCTGTGTTCCTCCTCAACAATGGACAGCAAAGAAAAATTTCAAACCCCAGGCACCAACAGATACACCAAGCTGCCAATCACTCTTGAGCCAATTCAACACACACACTTAAGCCTAACACAAATACCCTTTATGACCATATTTACAGTATGACCCAGCAGCATCAGTGACATCTCCTGCATGGTGGGGATATTAGTTCACAGAGAAAATCCACTTTGGTAGATAAGCTGTCCTTTTGTCATTTAAAAGTGAAAATTAAATGCCCTTTTTGCTTACTGGCCATGCAGAATGCTGTTATCCCTATGACCCTTTGGATACAGAATTTTTAGTGAAGAATACAGCAAGGCAGCTCTCAGGGCTTCACACAGCATGAATTAAGAAGGTTGTGGTTTGGCTTTGCTGCTCCAACTGGCTTCTTTTTTCTTAGCTTCTACAGTCAGATTTGGAGGCTATTTTCCCGTTATCTCAC
This sequence comes from Toxostoma redivivum, assembly GCA_013397375.1. Classification (NCBI taxonomy): domain Eukaryota; kingdom Metazoa; phylum Chordata; class Aves; order Passeriformes; family Mimidae; genus Toxostoma; species Toxostoma redivivum. Next base: position 5,824 of record VXBI01000886.1, on the reverse strand, counting down.
AAAGGTGTTATAAGGTTTAATAAAATAAAAATTTTAAAATATTTTAAGCCTGTTGAATGAAAAACATCGCATACCATAAACACCACAAAAGATGAGTATTAGCAGCTGAGACTCCCATTCTTAGCACTTGCTATGTGGAAGAAAGACCAGCAGTACTCCTGATACTGCAACACTCCTCTCTTGCTGCAAGAATCGTAATTTCTCTGCCAGTTTAGCACTTCATGGGTATTTTGAATTCCTCTTCCTTTTTATGTAAAATGTGAAATTAATAATAATCTATAATACTGACAGTCTAAAAATTATAAACATGTAAAAAAAATTAGCAGTGGCTAAATAGTCATCTTCTCTGAGCTAACATGATTCAGAATTATGTAAATTTAGTGACTGTGGAGAGATAGACAGATAGCTGTCTAATCCTGCAGTAGGAAAACCAAAACAAAACATTATTATTGACATTAATGAGATGAGAAGAAAATTCATCTGTTGGTCATGATTTGAACACTTGAAGACCAGACTTGTAACAGCTCAGAGAAACCTATGATTTCCTTTCATTTCCCTCTGACACTTCCTACTGAATTACATACTTTCCATGTTGTTTCATGTTGTGAGGAATAGTGGTCACCCAGATGGATAATGCTTCCTTTCCCCTGCAAGACGGGACATAAGATTTACACATCCTATAAAGGAAGACATCAGAACATTGAAATGCTTTTAAAATTACATTCTTCAATTTTCTGCAAATATATTTCTTTGACTGTGTGTATCCTAAAACATAAAGTATATTTTTAGAATCCAAAGTGGCATACATTAGGATGTTTTTCAACAGGAAAATAAAGGATAAAAGCAGAGCACTACTTCTTAAGTATTTTGAATTTTCAGACATCACCAAAGATGGAAACATTTTCTTTTTCCACTCATTTTTCAAAGTATCAGACTATGCCTTTATTTTTTCCTGTATGGCTGATAAAATGCTAAGAGCTGCACCTCATAGATCTCCCTGTGTATAGTTACAGAACAGCTGTCAAAGATTCTGTGCATCTCTGAAAAGGTGATGAAGCTCCACTTCTTGAAATGACTGTTTGTTGCAAAAGACACTTCAGAGTTTCCTCTTTTCTTCTGTATGAAAGTCATTGTTGAGATACCAGCTATAAATAGAGTTTTCTTTGTACACTAGGTGCTTTTCTCTCATCCTTTCTTCCTCCCTCTGACTCTACCCACTGAATAAGCACTTTGCTGAAGCAATTCAGAAGCTCAATGAAATCAGTCTCCAGTCTCTTAATTTCTTTTAGAAGTAATGAGGGCCAGTTGCATTTTTTTTTTATGTTTTCATCTACTGTGATAAGCCAGCAATCTTTTTTCAAATATTTTCCTGTGTGACAGCTGATTGTCTTGATTTTAGAGGTTCCAAGTGTGAGTTTGAAGATTAGGATTGCTTAGTTGTAGTTTTATTCCTCTAAAATTAATGCTAAAATTACATTTTTTATTTAAAAAACCCAAAACATTAGGCATCCTGGTAGTGACAAATATCACCCAAATAGGCCAGGCCCTCTTTGTATGGTTTTTCAGTCCAAGACTTGTAATCTCCTGAGATCCCATTTTACCTTAGTTTTTTTTCATTCCTTCACGAAAAGAAAAAAATAAAATCATCATTTGGCAGACAAGCTAGAGTCAAAACACTGAGAAAAGTCGTATGTCATGTCAAAATGGTGCAGGTAAACAAAAGGTAAAGTCTTTCACTCACCCTGAAAACAGCAGAAATCAAACTCAGTCAGACACTGCTGCTGCTACAGGAACCTTCCAGCAAAGAGGATTGAAGACTGCAAATCACCACTCATACACAGTTATGTCCTCTGAAATTTTAAAAGCTTAAGCTAAATATTGAAAGAACATCAGTTTAGAATATTCATGGGTCTGATAATGATATTTAAAGAGCTTCCCTTGTAGCAAGACATAAAAGCACATGATAGCTCCCGATACATTGCTGGCTGTAAAACAACTTTCATTACAATCCTTAGTATGTTTCCCACATAATGTAACTTGGAAAACTGATAGGCAGCCTTAATCGAGTACACACCTACATCATTGAATATTTAATGCTAAAAATGAGCAGAGGCAAATCTTAGGTAGCAAAACTCATGAACATTAAACAGTGTTAGACAAGACATTCTTTCCTGTCTCTGCTGTCAGATATTAAATACGTGCCATTAGATCCTGAAGACAGGAGTTTAAGATCAGAGTAAACATTCCCCTTCACCCCATTCAACTGTCTCCTGTGACCACTCAGTTTAAAAATGTTACATTCTGGTATATTTTCTGAGACACAAAAATACTTTATCTGGGCTTTCTGCTTTTATTCAACACCCAAAGCAATCTATGCCTATTCCTTTAAGCTCCTTTGGATGTGAAAAAATATGGTTACATAAATCTTTGTAATCCTGAGGGGAGGATAGCATATAAAGAGTTTATAGGCATTAGGATTAAGTTTAGTGTATTCCAGTGCAATCTTTAATCTCCTAAAATCTACCTCACCATTCCAAGCTCTTTTGTGGGAGTAGATGAAGCTTTGGAAATAGGACACAGCTGGCAAGAGTGATAGACAAAAAAAAACTTTAAAAAAAAAAAAAAGGAAAGAAGAGAAAAGAAAAAGAGAGAAAAGAAGCAATTGGTAAAACTGTTAATATGGGCTGATTTAAATACAGTGATATGCATAACATTGTTTTTTATTAACTAAGAAATTACAGAAGCTGGATGAAATTCTTGTACAACAAATTAGGAGGAAAAAAATCATCAAAGTTTGAAAACAAGGAAGATTCAAACATGGACCTAAGCATATCTAAAACCACTCTACAAGATAGCAAAGTCTTGTTTGGTTCTGGGACCCCTTTGTGATAAATGTGGTTCGTGCTAACTAAATTGTAACTATATTAGCAAAATTGTACTGAAATCAATAGAAAGTAATTGTTACAAAGCCAAAAAGGAGATAAGTGAGACAAAGCAGATGAAATCCTCCAGATGTTAGAAGGGAGTCATAGAGGGATGTAGGTTTGACAAGCAGCATCTAGAAATAGAAAGTTTTGACCTTGTAATGAGCCAAAATGGGATGATTCCAGGCATGGGACGCAATTCAAGTCTTATTAGGGAAAGCATCTGCTCAGTCACAGAGTGCGCCTGCACTACCTGCGGGTCACACCTTGATCATTGATGAAGACGATGAGCCTTCATCAGAAATAAGTCCTTCAAAAGGATGAGAGACCCCTTAACTCATTAGCAGACCATGCACCATGCAACATAGTGACATAGATTTTAGGAATAGAAACTAGGAGGAGTTTTCCAGAAAATTCTGTATTAATATGTATTAGCATATAGTATATAAGTAGGATTTTTGGCCTTGATTGTTTGGTATGTGAGGAAGGGCGAACCCCTTCCTGTACCCCTGGCCCGGGGGGGGCCCTTCCCGGTCGGTTTTGCTTATGCTTTATACAAACCTCAATTATACTAAATCATTTACTGCCAAATTTTATATATCCTAAAATATATGTGTCCAATACTTTGATTGTATTCATTTATATAATTGTTACTATTTAAAAATTTGCTGCTAAATTTAATCTTGTTTGATAAAATGGACAAATAGAACATCATTCATAACTATTTGGTGCCGAAACCTGAGAACTCCAGTCCAAGGGCAGAGTGGCTAGTTTTGGAAGGAGCTCCCCACCAATTGTTAAGGTGGTTCTGAGGCTAGACCAGGCTCTCTTGGAGAAGGAATTCCATATTAAAATAAAGCATAAGCAAAAGAAGCTGGTTACAAGGAGTCGTGCCAGAAGAAGGCTCCCGTGGAAGTGCCGGCAGAAAGGGAAAGGTACCTGTAAAATATCTTGTGCACAAGAACCCTCTGTGAAAACGGCTGTGTGAGTACCACGGGGTTGGGTAAGGGGCGCGGCTGTGTGCCTGTGTGTGAGTGAGGAGAGTCTGAGATGGCTGCTTAGCCGAAGCAAATGTGGACCTCCCAGTAACCCATTTTCAGTTCTCTGCGAGGAGCCTGGCCAAGAAAGGAGGGAAGTGAAAGGGAAGAGCGAGTGAAAATCCCGGGAGGGACTGGGAAGGAAGGTCTCAGCCCGAGAGCTCACGGGAAAATCTTTGAGAAGGGAGTTGACGCTAGAAGAAATGATTTAGGAGGGGAGTGACTAAGTCAGATTCAACTATCTGTTGGGAGGATAATAGATGGAAATTTTAGTATGTGATTAAAAGGATTTGTGAGGAGTGTCCAGAAAGAGAAGTTAAGGAGGAAAGAATAAAAGGGAAAGAAGTAATTAGGTGGGAAACAAGTAGCTGGCAAAGGAAGTTAGTGTATATTAAGTGAGGGAGTTGAACCACAAAACGAGTAACGGAGAGCAAGGGATCTGTTGCCGCCAGAGATGGATCAAAAGAAGAGTAAAACCTCTGACCCAGGAGTTACGAATTATGAGAAAAATTCGCGAGAACCCGGTGTGCCTGGGAACCAAGAGGGGGGTTCCCAGAAGGGGAGTGAGATTCCTCAGGACAGCCCCTGGGAATCATGTTACAATACTGGGATACGAGGGAATCCTGAAGAGGAAAAAGTAAGCAGAAAATGATGCAGCACTATATGTTTGAGCAGACAAAAGAAAAGATCCATGCAGACAATTTATAGTGGTCAGAGCTTGGAACATTTGAGGATTGGATTTGTCAGGCTTTAAATCTATATGTGAATTCAAAAGAACCTCTTAAACAGGAGTAAAGTGAATATGCTGATTTGTGGCTTCCAAAAGGGGGGTGGATTTATAGTTCAAAAGCAGGAAAAAGAAGGTTATTCATTATACCCTTTGAAAACTAAAGAACAGGTAGCAAAAAAGGACAGGTTGAAACCACGGGACCCGTTAGATCACCTCCCACCCCCATACAGGCAGCCTGTCCAGCCTGTTCAGCCCCTGGTCCCTGATGCACCTCCTATTCAGGACAAGCCAGTAGCACACAGAAGTAGAGGCAGAAGGGGACAGGGGAAAGAAAGTGACAAAGAGGATGAGTGAGCAGGAAGGGAAGATAGATTATACCCTCTTAGAGAGGTTCCAATGACAAATCTGGCTCAGGACAGGGACCTATTGGTTACATGAGTGTTCCCCTGAACACTGGCGATGTTAGGGAATTTAAGACAGAGATGGGCAGGATGCTAGAAGATCCTATTGGAGTAGCAGAGAGATTAGACCAGTTTTTGGGGCCGAATATTTACACCTGGGTGGAATTGCAGTCTATTTTAGGAATCTTGTTTACAGTGGAAGAAAGAACTATTAGACAGTCAGGAATATGGGCTTGGAATAGAGATCATCAGGGGCCAGACCAGGGAGATCAGAAATGGCCTATGGCAGATCCAAACTGGAATTTTCAGGAGGTGGAACATAGGCAGAGGGATTTCAGGTGGATGATTATCCAAGGAATTCGGGGAGCAGTGGCCAGGAGACAAAATATAGGAAAAGCTCTGAGTGAACACCAAGGGAAGGACGAGTCCCCGGCAGAGTGGATAGAGAGACTAAGAAAGGATTTGCAATTATATTCAAGCATAGATCCTGATACAGCAGCAGGGCAGGTCCTTTTGAAAACACAATTTGTAGCTAAGTCCTGGGGGGAACATCAGGAAGAAGCTGGAAAAATTGGAAGATTGGCAGGATAGAGGGCTTCAGGGGTTGTTAAGGGAAGTGCAAAAAGTGTATGTTAGAAGAGATGAGGGAAAAAAAAATAATAAAAGCCAGGATTCTAATGGCAGCAGTCCAGGAAATACAAGCAGCAAAAAACACAGAGAATTTATCAGGAA
>VXBI01000885.1:821971-846702 GCA_013397375.1 Toxostoma redivivum | reverse complement strand
AAGGGAAGGGAAGGGAAAAGGAAGGACTCAATGCCTCTCTGCTTTCTACACCCAAGAAGCAGAGCTTTGGCATACCATTACAAGCCCTTGTTTCTGCAGTAACCTTATCCAGCACTGCATGGGTCTGTACAAGCTCTGTTGTACTACTGTTGCTTTCATGAATAATGGATCCCCCTCCACCTTCCCTCTCCTCTTCCCTGTTGGATCTCATTTCATGTTGTATGAAATGGTATGTTTGCTGCTTCCCTGGGGTTGATCTGAACATTCTGATTCCCAGCGCCAGTTCCCCCTCTTCCCAGGATGAGTGTAACCCAAGAGGGCCCTGACTGGTGAGGGCAGAGCCTGTACTGGGGTCACCTTTGGCTCCTGGCTTGCTTTCTGCTAGGAAACAGTTGATCCCTGATATTCCTAGAAACCTGTAAGTTCTCCCTCTCTTCTGGAATTTTCCATTTTAAAGACTAAAAGTAAAGTTTCAGGAAAAAGATTCTTATTCTACAAAGTCAAGTCTCTATGCCTAGAAGAATTATATCTACAATTCTACACAGCTTTGGGCCACAGAACATTGGGGGTCACTTCTACAGTGCAGTCTGGAGAATTTAATTTCCTTTGTTCTTGAAAATACCCAGCTTTATTGAGCTTTATCTGGTAAAGACCGGTGTTTTTATTCTCCTTCAGAAGCCACAGGCTCAGCAGTGAGGTAGCCCCAGTTTTAGAAGGGAATATGCTGTGGCATTTAGCAGCTTCATGGGTGCCTCTTGCCTTAGGTTCGGCTGCAGTAGCACCATGATCCAAGGTGAGGACTTGGCTAAGTTTCAGATAAATCTATTTTGAGTTGTTTGTAGCACTTTTAGGTTTGTAGACATGAAGATCTGTCAAAGTGTGTGCTGATCCCAGTTTCCCAGTCTTTCTCCTTTTGTCTTATCACTCCAGATTACAAGAAGTTCACATGCCTGTGTATGTGTATCTGAGGCTGTACCTGACCACTGTGTCTTCTGCCACCCTCAGCCCAGTTTTTAATCTCTGCCACACTCATTTGGTGTTGCTGCCCCTGCAGATCCACTCACTTTGGGGGTTTCCACAAGGAGAGCCTGTGTTTAAAAAAGAACTCTGAGGATCTGAAAATCAAAGGCAAGGATGTCAAAAAATCTGCAACCAGGAGAGTGGAGTACAATTTAGGTGAAAGTGTAATGCTTACAAAGGGAAGGGAAGAAAACAGGGTCCTCAATAAGAAACCCCACTGCCAGAGGCCTTTGGAAAGACACCAAATCAGTTGCCTGGAAACTAATGCTGCCCCTTGTTATTGTCAGCAACAGGAAAAACCCACAAGTGCCATAATTCAGGCCACCACTACTATCTTTTTCTCTTGGCTGAATGGAAGAAGCAAAGAGAAGAGGCTTTTCATGCTCTGTGGGTAGCAGGGTATCTCCCTGCCCTCAGCTCAAGGGGTTGCAGGCTCCAGGCTTTTGCATCTGGATGGTCAGTTCCCGTGGCAAACCCTACGTCCTGAAATTCAGAGGCTAAATCATCCTTCTACAGCTTTTTAAAAATTAAAGAACAGTTGAAGTTGGCAGGAGCCTCTGGAGACCTCATCTGACCACCTGGCTCAAAGAAGAGTCAGCTCAAGCAGGTTGATTTGTACCACATCTCATCAGGTTTGAGTATCTCTAAGGATGGAGACCCCTTAACCTCCCTGGGCAGACAATTCCAGTGTTGGATTACCCTTCTGCTGAGGTTTTTGTTTAAAGTTTAACTCAAAAACTCTTTGACAAAAAGGACTGTATAAGTGACTGTTATAGAACAAAACATGCATATACACATGAAATTGACCAAAACAATCTGGTTGCAGCAAAGTTAGTGTTAATTCCACAGCTGAGCTATTTTCCAGGGGACCCTTGTTCATCCCACGCACAGGACAGACTTTGCACTGTTAGCAAAAAGTCTCACAAGGCTTTTCCGCAGTGTTGTTCAGTGCACGAAGCCTGAGGCAGGATTTACTGCACATTATTCAATCTCTGCTAGGGAGGTAGGATTATTAGTCTCCTAAAAAGATTTTCAATTGAGTTCACTAAAATAGCTGAATGTTTCAAAACTGGTAATGATTTTAGCTTTGCAAGTTCCCTGCCAGAGGATGAGTCTAGGCTATGGCTGTTCTACAGAGGACAAAGCTTGAGCCCAGGAGGGATAAAGGGATGGGGGTCCTGCATGAACACACCAACAAGTAGCACATTACAGAGCACTTAAAAGGTGTAGCAACTTCCCTTCAGGTCAAGAGGTTTAAATAAAGCCAGTGTCCCATGGCAGGCCAAGCTGCTGCATGGGGAGCAGCTCAGTGCCTGGGTGGCAGTGGCAGGGTCTGTGCTTGCCCTGTACCCAACATTGCTCTGCTTAGTGTGCTCACCACACCCCGTCATTTCCTACAGCCCACAGGCAAAGAGGGGTTGGGCTGTAGGAAAGAGGGAATCAGTCAATTCAAACTAAAAGAGGCTGAGATTGTCCAAACTTAGGTCTAGGCAAGTCTGGCTCATCGTAGCCTAAGCACTTTGAATTTGAGGGGGGCTAGTTGAAAATAAAGAAAGCACCTTGAGAGTCAAGCTCAGGCAGACAGGTAGCACAAAGCATCTGCCATGTGTCCTGCTGGCCCTGGGACTGCAGACCTGTAGCCTTTGTAACACAGGTGGTGGCTAATCCTTCTTCCACAGATGTTTCTATAATCCATGGTGGCACTAACCCTCTTGCCTATAGTCCAAGGAACCTTTTGTCTTCAAACCAGAGACCACTGCAGGACCCCTTTTCCTGATTGCCCCTAGGAGGGAGATTTGGCTTTTGTTTGGGTGAAGGCTTTCCTGATTCAGCATGGGAGCAGGGAACAGGACACACGTTTCCTGAATTAAATCCATTGCAGGAACTGAAAAAATCCTAGTCCCCTAAAAGCTGATCCACAATGTCAAGCAGGGGAGGGGGGAAAGGAAGGAAGGTGGACAAAAAAGACTTTGCAAGGAGCAGACCGAAGGCAGGTCTGAGTTTCACTGTCTGTGGAGGAGAGCAGAGCCACCCCCCTACCTCCCTCCATCTCCCAGCCCTTCCCTCTTACAAGCTGCAAGTCCCTGGGAGGCCCCTAATCTGCTTTGCTATACAAAAGACCCAGTCTACTGGCTTTCCTTTTCTTTTTGCCTATTTAGAGTTGAAGTGGGGATCAGTTTCCAGGCATGGAGGCGAGGAGGGGGAAGGAGCAGTGTGCAAAGGGTCTCTCTGCAAAAGAGATCCTGTGGAGAGCAAGGGCTTAGGTGGTTTCATGTGGGTGGGGCACACAGGGACATAGGGTGTCTGGGGTTCTCAGGATCCTTGCTTTCTAATTACGGAGTTTTTCTGAGGTGCTTGGTTATCACTAGCAAACAGATGGAGAAGATAACTCCTTCCATCTTTCGTTTTGTTTGTGAAACAGGATCACCAGTCTCTTTAACATATTTAGAGAATTTTTCTGCACTGCTTCTGGCAACAATTCAGCCTACCTGTCCAGGACTCCTACCCAATGCTAGATGAGGTTCTTGTCAGTACTTTGCAAATGCTATTAATAATTTCCTGTTTCTACTGGCAATATCCCAAACCCCTCGGGTCTTGTTCGCCTTTTTGTGCCTTTAGCTCATTGGTGGTTCATAATCACCCATGACTGCTACAGCGGAGTTCACCTCCTCCTCAGTCATGTCCAACTGACACACTCCCTGTCTAGCACAAAAAACCCCAACCCTGTGATTAGTCTTGCATTTCGTGCTCTTGAATTTCAACTCGTTCCTGTGTCTCCGTGCTCAAGGTTGTCTGTTGCTTTCTGTTTGATCTCCTGTCTCCTCTGCATTCACAATGCCTCCCCCTTCTGCGTCATCAACTGGCTTAACCTAAGCGCTTCCACTTCTTATGACAACATCATTCATGGAGAGAATAAACAAGATCAATCCCAGGATCGATTCCAGAGAAACTCCAGTGGTGAACTCTGTCTCGCCTGCTACTGCCTCTGTCCAGAGCTACAGCTTCTGTGCCTGACTTCTATTTCTTCCCACTAATCCCGTGATCTTCAGTTTAATTAGTAATTTCCCTGTCACTCCATTGAGCACAGCTTGGCGCTTTTGTCTAGAAATTTGTCTGGATGAATTGAGATGAGCAGGCTGTCTCGGCTGAATGCTTTCCATGGCCTGCCGAGCTGGTTCTGCTCCAGCCGTTTAACTGAGCTGGCCTGCAACTTTTGTTCCAGGTCTTTGCATGCTGCTCACCTATCCTACAAACTCCCCAAGTCCCACAGTAAAACATCAAACAAACCAGGAATGGGTACTACATTCACAACATTCAGTGTGGTTCTTTCTCTTCTGCAAGAGGTTCTGCCTCTGGAAACCTTGCCATCACACCTGCATTTTGGCATTTTGCTCTGTTTGGAGACCAAACAAATACCTGCTTGTCCTGGCTGTCACACATCAACGTGTCTGACTTTTGTATCTTATTTTATTATACCATTCAGACCTTGTATTGTCATTATCTTGTATGTTGACCCTACATCCAGCATTATCATCCTCTTCAGACTGACTGGGAGCTACATCATTAACATCTTTGCTACCCGGTAGAGCCACTGTGCTGAGTTATTTTCCTTAGTGTCATAACACCCTTTGTTAAGATTTAGGTCAGCCAGTTTGCTATGTTGTCCATGCTGCTTCAGGGTCTCTAGAGTATTCTGTTTCTTGTCACCAAAACTGGTAGGAGGAGACATGAATCCAGTTGGAACTGAATTTCCCAGAGCTAAACTCATCCTTTTTAATATGAGGCCAACACATCCCAGATCCAGTCCTGATGGGCTCCGGGAGCTTTAAGGTTTTGCATTAGCTTTGCTAAATGCTGTGCCAGGGGACCTCCTTCTGACCCTCAGGCACTGGGTTCCAGATGTTCCCACTGCAAACCAGGCCTGTCAGAGGCAACTTTGATGCTCTCTGGGAGTGGACCAGATCCTGTCTAGTGCAGACAGCACTAGGCCTAGAAATAAGGCATCTTTTCAATGCCTTCATCTGGAAGGCAAATAACAAAGCCTGCCTGAATTAAACTGTAAAACCCTCTCTGTCAAGCTACTAAAAAAACAGTTTTCCCCAATTTAATCCAGCCTGCCAGGGTGCTGGGATCCCCAAGCAGGGAGAATCCTTAGTGAAGGGAGATGAATGGACTCTGAGCAGAGGGATGAGCAGACTCCTTGTGTTGCAGAGGGGGGCTGGGACAGAGCCCACAGTCTGCTAGGGGCAGATTGGACAGACCCCCTGGAGGGTCACCACTGTGTGTTGACCTTTGCAGGAGGCTCCCTGGCATGGCTTTGCTGCTCATGCCTCCCAGGATGCTGCCGGCTGTCAGGGTACCCGGCTGCCCCGGAGACTGCGCGGCTGCTCCCACCTCACCTGCCCTGCTGTGAACACCAAAAGCCAGGCCAGAGCCTCACCACGCTGCCCTCTAAATCCTCTGTCTTGCAGTGGAAATAAATTGCCTCAGATTCCCGTAACTCAGGCAGAAAACCCAGGCCCCTTGCTGATAAAACCAGGCAGCCTGGACAGCGTTGCCCTGGCAACCTGCACTTTCTTCCCCATCCTTTTGTTCGGCCTCGGACCCAGACTTTTGTACCCAGCCATAATGGGGCCAGACTCTTGGGATGTTTACGGGGTGAGGTGAGAGGAATTTCATTCAGCCGTGTCTTGCTTGGCCCGTCTCCTTCCGCAGGGTGAGGGAGGAATGTTATTGACCAAGGCCCCATGCAGCGACCGAGGCTCTAAAGAAAGGCACTTTAGACTTTCCGACAAAGAAAAGAAATTCCTGCCCTCCCCCATGCAAACATACCCCCCCTGCCCCAACTCGCCTTTTGTTTCCTTATTTCTCTTTTGGTAACTTCCCCGCTCACCCACTCCTGCCCACAGCTGCTCTCACCAGGCACAAACAAAACCCTTCAGCATGTCCCATGTGCCTGCCAGCTCCAAGGCATTCAGTAATCCTCCTGGATCCCTATCCTCCAAGGCACCTTGACAATAAAACAAAGCTGGACGTGCACTGGGTTTGCAGGAGCAGGAGTGCTGTGCAGCTGAGGCCAGGGCATGGAGCAGCCAAGCACAGCAGGGAGCTGGAGCAGGACCCCAGCCCTCTCCGAGGCCCTGCCATGCTCAGTCCCTTGCCCTCTGGTTCGGGCTGGAAAGGGTTAAACACATCAGGTCCAACTGCCTGCTGAGAAGACAAAAGTGTGCCTTGACATCCAATATTGAAGCTCCCAGGGACACCACTGAGGAATTCCCATTAGCTGGTGTTTGTGGAAAGCCTTATATCAAATGCCAAGGACACCAGTTTGCTTTCCTCATGCCAGTGACTGGGAGAGCAGCAGCACCTTCCTGGCACTGCAATTCAGGGAAGAAGCAATGCAGACTCAGACCAAGGGGTGCCTTTATGGAGGAAAGGCAAGCAAATCTTTCCCCTGTTCCCTTGCACAGCAGTGGCCAAACCACCTGGAGAAATTCTAGCCTGACTTGACCAGATGGGTGCCTGGTAGCTCATTTCAGAGGAGAACCCCATAGCACCACTCTCTTCCTGGCCTTCAGACTTCATGGTGTCTTGGGAGAAGTCAAATAAATCCACAGTTGGGCAGATGACTCTGAGGACCCATTACTGGCAATGCAGTTGTGTTTCCCACTCACCCTGCCCCACTCTACTCAGCTTTCAGGGCACCTGTGCAAAGCCAAAGGCATGGGCAGAGGTGGAATGCTAGGCAGGATGGGCACTGGGTTTTGTTCAGTTCTGCTGGAGGCATAAACAGAAAATAAAATCCAAGTTGATAGTGTTTGAGGGGATAAGGACCCCTTGAGAAGTGAGTGGTTCCTGATATGGGCAGTGTCCCAGTGCTTGGCCATCCTGGGATCATCTCTGCCCAGCAGAGAAGAGCCTGCAACTCATAACAGAGACAATGGGTGTCTTATGGATGGTGAAAGGCACTGCCAGAAGCTTTTCTTTAATCCTGAATGGATTGTTATGGTATTGCTCTCTCCCAGCTGGATTACCTGATTAAAAGTGAGCTCATACATCATAGCCTTTCACTTCAGCTGGCGCTGCAAGAGGATGGAGGAAAAAGATCTGGGCACCAGTTTTCCTAACACTTGTCTTTGAGACCCCTACTCTTCATCATGTCTACTTAAAAAAAAAATCATCCAATAGATTTAAAAATTGATTAGTGGGCTGTACAGCAGAGAGGAGAAGTGACACAGGCAATGGAGGACCACAAGCACCTTCTCCTGGGACTGTCGCCAGTGAAAACTAAAGCCCAGGGTATGCCCAGTTGGCTCTTGACAAAGAACTGGCACTATTTCAGTGCTGCTTGCCTCAAAGGCATGAAAACCCAGTGAAAAACTAGGCTGGGAACCAAGAGGAAGCAAAATGCAGACCAGCCATGAATAACGGGGCAAATGTGTCAATGCTAACAGAAACACACAGCAGCCCTTCCCATTGTCCAGCCTTGGCACGGTCCTTCCAACAACTGCTGCTGAGGAGAGCCTTCCTGGATCAGAGTGTGCCTGCAGGCATGCTCCCCAGGCTGGGTTTGATTTATGTGCTTAGGGTTAGTGATTCAGCCACAGTGAGGGATCACACACTGGAGGCACTCTCCCGTTGCTCCTCCATCACCTGCACCTCCCCCACACCAGCCTACTAACCCCTCATTTTTGGGCAGGTTGCCTCAGCATTGATTTTCCTTTTCAAAAGCACTTCAACTTGAAGTGCTGAAAATGGCTTCTGAGCAACCCCTAGATGTGAAGCCACACTGAAAAGGACCCTTTTCTTGCATTTGCAGGAGTGTTAGCATTCATGTTTTTTTATGTTTCTATGTCATGGGACAGAGAAGAGGTCAGGGCAGGTAGGGGGAAGCAGGCTTAGGGATACACTTACAAACAGATCTCTGTTAGGAGGGGCAGCAGAAGAAAGCTGCTTATGGACCATGAGAAGGAATGAGGACTGCAGTTCTCACTACTGAGGACAGAGAAACTTGGGCAACAAGAAGCCAAATGCCTGAAGCAGCTGAACAGGGAGAAAATTTCTGCTTATGTGTTCCTGCTCCCCCACTCCACCTTCATCACTCACTGCATCAACCCCGAGGAAACCAGTTTTGTTTCTACATAGTCACAGCAATTTTCAGAGGGTTACAGGGTCCCTTCACGGTCTCAGTGAGAAGATGTGATGCAACATCTTCAAATGGTGCCTTGAAGAGCAGCTAATCGGGGACATCAGAACTGTGGGAGTGGAAACTGTGTCAGGCTGGCACAGGAAAAGTTCTGCCACTAATGTCTCGTCAAGCCAACGCGGGCTTAACCCGTCAGGCAAAACAAGAAGTGGTAGAGACAGAGTACCAGTTAATAGGCTTTAGGACATACAAAGCAGCAGGAAACCCATTTTTCTCCAACCACCCACATCCCATACGGATGTAACTTTGAGGGGTTTTTTCAGTTTTGTGTTGGTGGAAACAAAAGCAAGTCCCTTCTGCAACCCATTTGAGCAAGAAAAATGAGATGGAGGCTCCTGGGAAGGCTTGTTTTATCAGAGATGCTGGTGCTGAGGGAGTAGTGTAGAGACCAATGGAGTATGAATGGTGCACTAAATTTGGGTCTCTTAGGGATGTCTCAGATGGGACAGTGACAGCATTGCATTTCCTCTTGCCTTGATCCAGATGGGTTTGTCCTGTCAGTGCCACAGAGTGTTGACAAAAGGTTAGCTGTAATGCTGCCCTCCTCTTTTTAGAGGGCAAATTAGGGCCAGTTTGTCACAGCAGTGCATCCAGCCTTGCCCAAAAGTTCCCAGGAGAGGTACAAGACAGTTCCTCTCCATGAGGCCTGCAGCAGATGTTCAATGCAGCCAAAGCTAACTTGTTTGTAAATCTGATGAAGTCAAATTGTGTTTTTCTCCTGTTTCAAATATTAGGTACTTTGATGTGCATAAAACACCTTGGATGAGCTGTAAGTCAGAGACTTTCACCTGGAAATACTTCCCTGAGATCACTTCTAGAAGAGAGAGAGAGAGGGAGGAAGAAAGAGAGAGATTTTTTTCTGGAGTTCCCTTTTAAAAAACAATCCATAACTTCAATTTTCAGATCAATGTAAAAAAAAAAAAAAAACAAAACAAACAAAAAAAACCCACAACAAAACAACAAAAAAACAAACTAAAAAAAAATCTATCAAATTATTATCTTCCTACGTTCTTCTGACACTGCTTTCCTCAGCCCTCTCCTCCTCCCAGCCTGTTAGCTGTAGGAGCATTACAGGGTGCTCAAGGTGACAGGAGACGATTTGATTACAGCAGCTGAGCTCTGAGTGCCATCGGTTCCTGCCTTAACCCACTGTTTGGGGGGAGCACAGCAGCTGTGTTTCTCCTCCAAAGCTGGGGTTCCATTGCATAGGTGGGTGACAGGAGATGGAGTTTGCTTGAAAAGGCAAACTGTCAGTGTCATTATTAATGAACTTGAGTTGTGTTAGCGAAGCAACAGAAAAAAAATGGAAAGCAAAGAGAGAGCAGCTGAAGAAATTCCTAGATTTGCTTTTTCTATCTGAAGACCAGAGACAGAAATGTTAAGGGGATAAAACAAATGGAAAATGCATCAAGACAAAGCAGAAAAGGTGTCAGCTTTCCAGCAAATTACACACTCAGTGTTCAGAGACCACAACTCTGATTTCCAGTCCTCCAGGATATTCCAGTGCATTCAAGCTGGCTTCCTCATTCAGCTGCAGTTGGGTCTGATGGCTGGTGTGAGCTCTAAAACGGTGAGAGATTAGTGTTAATAAAGGCAGCAGCCCCTCCACCCCCTTGCTGCATTTTAGGAATGGCCTTGTGCTGGAGATGGCACATTGTTTCCCTTCTACAACCATCCATCAAGGACAGTTCATCTCAGACTCCGATAAATCCCATTATTTCAGCTGCACATTTCCACTGCCTCCAAATCAGAAGCTGATGATATGCAGAGTGTTGCAATAAATGTTTATGGCCCTGCTTCTCCTCAGCCTTTAATTTCAATGGTTTGATGTTGATCAGCCCCTTGAACAGCCGCTCATTCACATCATTACTGTGTGCAAACAGCCCACGCCGGGGACCAGCGCCAGCTCCGCTGCTGCACTGATCTTGGCTTGTTAGAGGTGTTTCCAGATATGATCTTATAACTCATGGAAACGAATGGTTTCCTCCAGCCCTGAGTTAGCATCCTCTGCTGTAGCACAAGCATATGCTACAGAAGGTATTTATGCATGGCTGAATGCCTTGGGTGTACACATAGCTGGGGATTTTATTAAAACCTATACCCACCTCGGCGTTTCTGGGCAAATTCACAGCCGAGGCACACCATCAGTTTAGGAGCTACACGCTGGCTGTGAAAGCCAGTAATTAAACATTCCCCAAACCAGTGAGTGGCCGTTTCCCTGCCAGCCTCTTGCCTTTGCCCACAGAGCAGACAGATGCAGGGGAGGATGCTGCTCATCTCCCCTCCCTGAAAGTGTTACAAAGGCCAGAGGATGCTGGCCTGGAGGTCAGGACCGGCTGCTTTGCAAACATCTAGGTTTTGCCACAATTTAGACTCGGCAAATCCAGCTATGAAGTCTTGGTGCAGATTTGGAGCAAACAGCCTGTGCTGTGAGTCTGAGGCAGAGCTGAACCTGCATTCCTCAGGTCCTTAACCAAGGTGACCATCCTTGTACAGATCCCAGTGTGGACTGAGATCCCAACACTGACCATGTCTTGTGCCGCACAATGGACAAGGTCTGGCTTTCTTAGCCACACATCTTACCAAGACACACAAGTCAAAGTTCTAGGCCACCATGGTAGCCAAGTTGACAGCATCTCACAGCTCCATGGAGACAACAACTCAGAAGCCCAGAGCAACAGCAAAGCCTGTGGGACCTGAATTGGAGGCACTTCTAGGCTGCTCAGGACCAGGACAGTGCTTATGGGGAGGAGGAAACAAAAGCTACATTATCAAGTTTGCAGATGACACAAAAGTGGGATGTGTTTGGAGTGGGGAGTGCTGGTGCCAACTCTAGCAGGGTGGCCCCTGTGTGTCTGGGGATTAGAGTTTCTTGGAAGATGCTCCAATTCTGGCACAACTAGGGATGCCACTGTGCAGGTGTCATGACTGAAGGTCTTGCTCAGAGATGGTGCACACTGCAGGAGGTGAGTGGAGATGGACCTGTGCTCTATACCAGGCTCAAGGCTGTGGGTGACGGACAAGGGAGACGAGAGGAAACGATGGTTTCTTCTCACTGTAGTTCTTTGCAGTTATCACTCCAGGAGAAGACATAAGTCCACAAAGCTCAGTTGTGCTGGCATTTTATGGACATGAGCCCAACACACCTCAGTGCTTGTTAGTGACACAGTGGTATTAGGTGACTGCAGCTGGGGGACCACAAATGTCCCGCATCTACATGGGATACTGACTTGCACGGGCAGCTGTGGCAAAACTGGTGCTGGGAGGCTCAGGCACAGCAGGAGGATGCAAAGGAGGACCAGGAGCTGGGGATACGTGACACCTGCAGATGGTGCTACCCAACTAGTGACTCCACCACGAGTGTGAAGTAATGCCCTTGAGGAGCAAGAGGAAGGTTCAGGACAGGTATACCTGCTGGCCCAAGCCTGGGGAAGGGGAGCAGGGAAGATGAGCTGGGGCTCTCCTTGCCAGAAAAAATGAAGTTCACAGCTCGCTTGTCAACATGGAAAAGGGAAGCGGGGGGGGGCTTCCTGGGAGCAGGATGGAGCCGGGGAGCGCGGGTCGTTAGCCTTCTGCTCACATCGGCGGGGGAAAGCAGTTTCATTTGCTGGCCTGATTGGACTGATGAGATTTCCATATTCTTCATTAAGGGGCTGCCAGCAAGCGCGGCTGGACTGCCATTTCCCATTACTCACAGCCTATCCATTATGCAAAAGGCGAAAGGGAGAGGGATGAGCCCGTGAGCCCAGATAGCGGCTGTAATGATCCTGTCAGCCTCGCCGGCACCGGGGAGAGGGGAGCCAAGGGTGCTGCAGAGCCGCCCCGGAGCGCTGCCTGCCTGCTTCCCTGCTTGGGCACATGCTCTCTACAGCAGGTGCCACGTTGGTGGCATCATCCTCCATGTCTTAGCCTGGCCTTTCCATGCCCAACACTCAGCTCTCCCGCTCTACCCCACTCTCAGCACTGCAGCAGAAGGACAGATGAGCCGAGTCCCAATTCCCCAGTGCAGAGGGAAAGGGGGATGAATTACCAGACCCAGGATGTGCCCACCAGCCTCACAGCCATCTGAGGCGGCTGCAGGACCCCCCTATCCCCAGCCCCTTTCCCATGGCAGATGAAGTGGGACTGCCTGGTGCATCAGGATGGGGTGTCCAGGAGCAGGGAGAGGAAGGTGGAAAAGCCACCTTTGGTCATGGGAGGGCATGGATAGAGGGCAGAGGGGACAGGCAGGTGCATCTGCACCCCACTGACCCCCGGCTGGACACTGCTCTTGCCTGGGTGCTCTCATCACACCCCATGGGAGCTCCAAGCCTTCAGGTTTGGTACCCTACTACTCCCTATCCCTCTCCAGGGATCACAGCCCACATGTGGAGCTGTTTGATGGGGCTCTGTGCCCTTTGAAGGCTGGGATGATGGAAGGACCATCGCCTGAACCTGGATCCACCCAGAGAAAGCCTGTGCTAGGGGAGATTGGGAAAATTACCTCTCAACCCCACTATTGAGCTGAGTTGCTGCAGGGAGGTCTCAGAGCTCTTCCCAAGGTATCTGTCATGCCTGAGCTCAGCTGTCACCAGCAGGCAATTATCTCAGTGCTGAGAGATCACGGTGGGGATGCAAGGACCCAGCTCTCTTCCTGCCTCCCCTTCAGCTCCCTTTTCCCCATCACTCTTGCCACAGTGGTGCAAGCAGCAGGAACTTTCCATCGGATAGGGGTCACAGGAAAGGCAGCCCCCCAGAATACTGGCTGTGCTCCCCATCCTCCATCCCGGGTTATGGAGAGAGCTCTCTGCCTTGCTCCTGCCTCACTGGGAGTTGATTCATGGCATGGGGAGAAGGATAGGGTGCCTGCACAGCCTTTCCATCCCCTCAACGCCTTTCAGCTGTATTTCACAGAATTGTTTACAAGTCTCGCCTCCCTGGAGGGAGTGTGGGTCAGCTCCAAGTGAGGCTGCTGCCGGCAAAGCTGCACTTGGAGGAGGATGCCAAATGCCCAGACGCTGGAAGGAACAGGAACACGTGTCAAGGGAGAGTTTCCATTTATTAGTGACAGTAACCTCAGCAAAAAATAGCCTAGTCTTTGTCACATCTTCATCCCTTCAGTGTCTCTGCGGGGCACAGGCAGAGTAGCTCTAATTGCTCCCAGGTGCGGGAAGCAGAGATCAGAGCCCAGCATCTCTCTCCTCACCCTCTCTTGCTTCCTTCTTGCCTTTTTTTCTTCCTCTCCACCCTGTTCTCCACCATCTCTGTTTCATCTTTCAACACCAATATAACCAACATACGTGGCTATCTGTCTTTGCTGCTCCATCCCTGCCCTTCATCTCTGGCTGTCACCTTCACACACCTTCAGAGGTATTGGTTTCGGTGCTGGGTCCCTGGGAAGCTGTCCCCTGCCTTCCTGGCTGCTTTTGGGGACTGCTATAGCACAGGCTCTTGCATGCAGGCAGGAGGAGCAGACCCAGAGGGACAGGCAGGGGCAGCAGCTTCTTCCCCACGGCCAGCCCCTGGCTTTGGGTGGCAGAGCCACTCGGGGGGCACGGGGACAGAAGGGTTAACTGTCCCTGGTGCGGTGCCATTGCTGGGTGCCCGTCAGCTGCCCCGTGTTGCACCAACAGCGGGCACTGAATCCCTTCCTTGTTGGCAGCGCTCCAGCCTGGCGGAGGAAGCTGCTGAGAAAATGCAATTACAGCAAACAACAGCCACACGCGCAAGCGCTGCAATCCACACCTGGCACTAATTAACTTAATTAGCCCTTAATGAGCTACACTGGTCGGAAGGCCTATTTTTACTTAATTATCCCCTAATGTGCTTGGCAGAAAGTGGGGGCCCTGATGGATGGAGAGGTTTACCTGGCTTCCTCTACTCCGGCAGGATACTCCATCATCCTGGCATCCCTGTTACGAGCTGAGCTGCCCGTGAGTGGAGCAGGGATGAGCCTGGCATGGTGGTAGCCTGGCACACAGTGGCACCTGCCCAGCCAATGGCAGGGCTTGGCTACACTTGAGGAGGATCCTGTGTGGCTTGTCCCAGTGTGTCACACCTCCTGCAGGTCTGGGTAACATTTAGGAGAGCCTGTGGTGGTGCACTGGTTGAGTGAAGTTGTGGTGCTGCTGCAAAAGGCTTTCCTGGGATGTGGTGGCCTGAAGCTGCCATGCAGTTCCTAGGGGGATGGATGGATCTGGCCCACAGGGGGCTGGAGGAGAGGTGGTGGTCCAGGTCCAAAGCATTGTGTTCCACCCCAGGAAGCCCCATGCGATGAAACACTCTGCATGCCACGCACAGGATGAGAGGGAGTAAGCCCATTGGCCCCTGGGGAAACTGGGACTGCAGCAGACTGGGCCAGGGAACAGCCCAATGCCACCAGAACAGTTCTCCTGCATCCTATGCTCTCCAGCTGCAAACTAGGTGAGAGGAGCTGGTCCCAGGTGCAGGGAAAATGCTGCGGTCCCTGGATCCGGCCCTGCTGTTTCCACAGCAACCAGCATCATCCAGCCCAGCCCTGGTAGCTGCAGCATCTCTGGGGGCTTCCTGAGAAAGCCTGTCCCAAGCATCTGAGTTAAAGGTGTGGGAGTCAACACCTCCAGACTGTGTCCTGGGGAGGCTGACAGCAATGTGCAAGGACCTGCTGTGGCAAGCCAAGGAGGCACTGACAGAGTAGGGAGGGGATGGTGCCTGTCACTTACCCTTATTCATACCATACCTCAATGTAAAGAATTTTTAAATTAAAAGAAGAGGAGGAGACAGGAGGACGGTGCCCCTCTCCCAGGCTTGTCAAGCCACTTCCCAGATGGATATCCCTGTAAATTATAGATCAAATCTGCCATGCTTTCCAGCAGCAGTGGAGCATGGAGCTGATGACGTGCTTGTGAAGGAAGTGGCTGTCTCCCACAGCATGGCATGGCTGGGCACTGTGGGGTTGGTGCCCTTCTCTCACCTGCCCTGCAATGCCACCACTGACACCAGACAACCAAGCCTGGCCTTGCCAGCAAGTGGCACTGGGCTGTGCTGAGGCAGTCGGCCAGTCCTTCCTCCTTCTCCTCTTCCTCATCACCTTAGCAGATTCAATGAACTGTGCCATGTCCTGATATTCCCTTCCCTTGGGTTTGGTCCCTCTGCCTTCCTTTGTTCTTGATCCCATCCCTGCAGTGGGATGATTTCCTAAAGCTTTTTTAGTAAAGTTTCTCTTTTGAATTTCTTCCTTGTTAGTTTTGCAGCCCAGACATCAGGAAAACACTGGCCTGTTGCTTTCCCAGGGCAGGCTGTGGTGGAGAGACATAGTGTGTTCCTGGCTGCTGGGGTCACTGTCCCTGCATGTCTCCCTGAAGATTCTCTGGGCTGAAGGATCCTTTTGTCTCTGACTCCTTTGTTTAACCAGTTGTGGAACCAGTGAATTGGCCTTTATTGCCTTCCCTGGATCTTAAAGGACTTTGCTGGGCGTAGGAAAGGTGTGCAGGCTTTTAGGAGATTTCTTCTGCTCTGGAATTTTGTTGATTCACTCCATTTTCCCTGATGACTCTAATCAGGAATGTGAGACCCTTTATTCATACACTGAAGTGTGTTGAGTGTTTAAAGGAGGGTTTAGAAGCAGATGTTGGGGGGATCTGAGGGTCGTGGCTGCTGCTCTGGCAGCAAAGCATCTGGCCTGTCCTCTGAGGGAATTCTGTCTGTCCTTAAGGAGATTTCTGTCCCAAATTGACATCCTGCCTTTGATGGGACTCTTGTCCCGAAGAGGCATTCTTATCCTGGAACAGGGATCCTGTTCTCAAGGGATGTCCTGTCATGGACAGGGGTCCTATTCCCAAACTGAGATCCTGTGCCTAAGGAACATCCTGTCCCCAGGGGTTATCCTGACCTGAATACATGTCCACTCTCCAAAAGTGTTTCTGTTTCCATGGAACATCTTGTCTCCATGGGATGCTCTTTCTCCCTGAGGTGTCCTGTCCCTACAGATGTCCTGTCTGAGGTGGAGCTCTGGCTGCCCAGCCCAACTCCATGGCACAGCTGGGTGTCCATGAACGCCCCTGATAACCCAGCCTTCCCTAGGGGACCACAGCTCACCCAGCCTTGCCCTCACTACACCCCCTCCCCACGAGCAGGGCTCCAGGTGCAGCTCACAGCAGGATTATAGCAATGCTTTAATGCAGTAAAAAGGGGTCTTGGGTCACTTAGGGGAGCCCTGCTGGGGGGACTGGCAGTCATTCCCCAAACTGGGGCTGTTAATTTGTTGTTGTGCAGAGAAAATAGGGCACTGAAGTGCATTTGAAGGTGAGCTGATACAGATTTATTGGTGGTTGGGCCTCTTTGGGAGAGGCATTTAAGTAGCGCTAAGAGGATGCTGGGAGAGGGTCTCCAGCAGTGAGATCTCTCATTTGTCCCTAAAGGAGAGTGGGGGGCTTCAGCCATGCAGCCCACCTGGAAAGCACCTGCCACTGCAGCAGCACTGCTATTTTAACCACAGCCTGAAGCCCCCAGCCATATCCCCATCCCCTCCCACTCACAGCTGGGTCCAGCATCCCTGCTTTTGACCCCTGTCTCCACCACTAAGCAGCATTTTAGCATCCAAATTCAACAGAAAGTAGCTTTTTCCCAAAGACACCTTGCTCCTGAAGACCTAAGGATACTCCCTTGGGACAGCATCACCTCACCTAAACACCACTGCCTGCCTCCCTGGAGAAGGAAAACCCCATGGCAGGGCTCAGGCATCGCCCCCACTTGGGCTTTATGTTTGTCATTATATTAATCTCTCATTTGAAATGGATACAAGGAGGGGGGAGAGATAAATTAGTCCTATTCTTCTGGGAAGAATGAAGTGACCCTGCAAGGCGAGGGACGACCGTGCCAGCCCCACCGGCCCAGGCAGAAATGCTAATTTCTCCTTTCCTCCACTAAAGCCGGAGTAAAAAATGCTAATGGGGCTGACGGCGGGCTGCAGATAAAAGTCTGTGTCTGCTTGCTCGCACACAGATGGGTTTGAGCGCCGCGATAAGCTGGCAAACAAGGTAATTAAAATAATTAAAATGCTAAACAAAGGGGAGGATGGAGACAAGCGGTACAAAGGGCTGGGAGGGACGAGCAGCTCCTGGGAAATAGTAACTGGGTGCAGGCAAGGAGGGATGGAAGTGGGTGGGCTGGGAAGGAGAAGGGCTGTGGTGTGCACCAGGTGACCATCCCATCGGGGAGCCCTATCTCTGGGCTGCAGCTGGCCCTGGCCACGGGTTCATCTGCCTCTTCCATCCCCTGTCTGTCCCAATGTCCCCTGCACAGGTGACTGGGGGGAACCTAGGAGCCCAGGCAAATTCCTACTGCCTTGGCAAATTTTTCAGTTTAAAACAAACTGCCCCCAAAACAGACATGTTCTGCTGCTGGAAATTGTTATCTCAAAGTCTCCCTTTTATTAACAGCAACCATTAAAATATAAAAAACAAGACCCTGAAATTAAAATTAATTTTTGTTTCAGGCCAAGAGAAACATTGGATTTGAGTGAAGAAACTTTTACGTAAAGTCCTCAGGTGGCAGACAGCTTTCCCCTGCAAGGAGAGCTGGGGTCTGGAGCTAATCTAGAGACCTCTGTGCTGTGCTGAGGCCTAATACCAACATCACCAGCTGCAAATCCACACCGGTGCAGCACTTGGCAGGGATGTCTGTGATGGGCTGCCACCACCTCTCAAGGTGCAGCATGGAATTGGGATGCCTGTGCCAGATTGTGTTGCCCCATGCCAGGTTCAGAATGCCCCAAAGGACTGCACTTCTTCCCCCTGGCTGTGCATCCATCTCTGGTGCTTTCCTGGTGGCCGTGGCCCCTGGAGCTGGAGCAAGGAGCCTGCCAGACAGTTTTAGCAGGAGCCATGGGGAGGGTGGGGAACAAGCAGATGCCCTGTGAGATGCAGTGGGGGGGTCGGGGCTGAGATCCCCCTCTGAGCTTCCTGCTGTGAAGGAGCTGTAGCCAAAAAGCAGGCTGGGGCTGGCAGCCTGCCCGCAGTGAGCTGAATCTCCGGCTGCAGTTTGAAGCTCGCAGACAGCTATTTAACACAAACAGCCAAGCTGTTATCTTTTCCCTTAGGGCCACCATCCCTTTCGCTTCTCAAATGCCAAATTACAGCCTACATTTAATTTCAATGCCACGGGGAGATGCATGTCAAGGGAGGGCAGCTTCGTTTAAAATTAGCCACATTAGATTAGTGGTGATACAGCCAGGGAGGAGGGTTCAGAGAGAGGAGAAGCGTCCCCATGAACTTTGGGGGAATTCCTCTAGGAATGTTGAGGATTTGGGGTCCAGTAGAGCCAAGTCTGCCCCATCTCCTGCATCCCTAGCTCCACACGGATGCTGATTCTGGCTAGGGATATCCCATGTTTCATGGGGTCAGGGAAGGGATTTATGGTGTGACAGGCACAATGCAGAGCTGGCACAGACAGATACAGGGCACCAAGTGTGTTTCCAGCCATCAACCATGAATTATTTGACCAAGGGAAATTTATAAGGATAAATAGTATATTTTGTTCTGCACAGCACGTTTATGGGAGCAGGGTGTGAGGTGGTGTTGGCTTCCTGACCTTAGTATTGGCATTGATAGGATTCCTGTAAGCTTTTTGCCTGGATAGGAGTTGAACAAGCAGGAGGGTAAAGACCTAAGAGCCTCTGCTAGTGCACACCTACATTCTGCTCTGGTCTGAGCCCCTAAAATGATGTTTTTTTGGTGGGGGGGACAATCAGAGGAGTTTGAAACCAGCCATGTGCACATGGAAAGTGTCAGCCC
This sequence comes from Toxostoma redivivum, assembly GCA_013397375.1. Taxonomy (NCBI): domain Eukaryota; kingdom Metazoa; phylum Chordata; class Aves; order Passeriformes; family Mimidae; genus Toxostoma; species Toxostoma redivivum. The sequence continues at coordinate 827,724 of VXBI01000885.1, read as the reverse complement.
AATTCTCAATTTCTTTTTCTTTACATTGAAATGCAGAAATGCTAAAATTATGGGCAATGCTTTCATGGGGAATAGTGACAGCCAGGAAAAAAGGAGAGCACCCGTAATTGCGGGCTTTCACTGACAGCAAAACAACCCTTTAATAATAACTAAATACAAGGAGCGCACAGAGAGCAATCTTCTCAGAAAGAAACAAACACTGATTTTTCTTTTTTTTCTCCTCATCAGAAACATCTCTGCTACAAAGGGGCCGACTGGCATTGCCCACATCTCCTTCAGCCCCAGGGATTCAGTTTGCCCCACAAGGATTTCCAGGCATGCTGGAGTGTGGCAGGGCAGGACAAACCCTGGCAATGTTCCCGTTCCCTCCACACTGGCCCAGCCACTCATGGGGGTGTACGATGGCTTCATGGCAGGGTCCAGCATCCCTATGCTCTGGGAACCAACCTGTTAGTTTTAATAAAACTATTAAAGCCTCAACATCCCCTGGGGTAGAGCTACAAGAGGTGGACATGGGCAGGCATTGGGAATGAAGAAGAAGAAATATGGAGAAGGCCCCCAGGGAGGTCCCTGATGGAGTGGGGGGAGCGGATAATGCCACCCCTGCTCCAGCTCCATGCTCAGTGGGAATTGGGCAGCCCTATGGCACAGGGGTACTGCTGCATTTCCCCATTGCAGAGGTCCTTCTGCATGTCCCCATCTCAGGGCTGGTGCTCCCACAGCACTGGTGCTATCTGGCTGTGCCCTCTAGGCATTCACCATACCTCACCCCAGGTGACACAGAAACACTGGCAGGTGACAGGGTAGCTTCAGCAGGGGCAGAGTCAATGTTGATGGGTCTGTGGGTGGTCCCGTGTGGAATTCAGCATTGTCTCTCACATCAAGCCAGTGCTGCAGCACTCCCACTTTCAATAGACCACTCTGTCCTTCTCTGCCTCCCTGCCCTGCACAGCAAATATAACACCCTTGCTCTGGGCAGCTCTTCCCCACCCGAAGACCCCCCAAAATACAGTTTGCCTTCCCATGCAACCAGCCAGCTATTTTTACAGCAGGTGAGGAAGCAGTGGTGGAGGAAGGGGGGGAGCATGGCCAGGCAGAACCGAGCTGCAGGGATGCTCCATCAACATGCAGAGCCACGTGCCAGTTCGACAGTGGCCGGACAGCGTCTGGCTCATCCAGACAAACTGCTGTGGGGAAAGATGGAAATTCAGCCCCAGAAATAATGGTGGAGAAGGAATCCCCTCACCTTGAGCCCAGAGCTGAATCCCACCTATAGGACCTGCCAGCGGGAGGCCTTTGTGGCCCTTAATTAGGCGGTAATTTAGGTGGTAGCTCCGTTTAGAGGAGTGAGGACAAATCTTCAGCTTGTACAATCAGTGGTGTACAGCCGGTGCCACCCCCCGCCTGTCCCCTCCTGTCCCCTCCTTCTCTCTCACGGGTGGGAAGCTGCTGTGCCAGGTCTGGGCTGGCCAAGCCGCCGGGGCCAGCCCTGGTACTCAGGAATCTGCCGCCTCGTGGGGCTTCAACTAATGTGACTTGCATCTGTAATTTACTTTTAAAAGGGGATTCTTGCTTTCTCTCTCTCCACACTGCCTGCTGGCTGCTCCTGGATTTTCCAAGCAAAGGGAAGGGGAAGAGGGGTATGAATAAAATATCATCATGACAGCTTTTATATATATATACATGAACCCGCTCTGTCAGGCTGTGAGCTTCATTTTTAAATAAGAAGCTCAGCTCCATTCCCAAGAGGCCGGGAGAACGCAGCGGGCTTTTAAGAGAAGGGACCAAAACAGAAGAGCATTTTCCTCTTCCATCACATCAGACTGGAGCTGGGTTAATTACGCTTCTCTGTCCTGATTTAAGCACGGGAGCTTATTCAGTACAACTGTTCCTTTATTAATGAATTGCAACCCAATTTTAACCGGAGGAAGCTGGTGAGGAGAAAAAAAAAAAATTGGAAACCCTTTTGCCAGCATGCTCTGTTTGCCGCTGCCTTTCATTTACATAACTTCAAAGTGATGCATTTTTTAAACCAACCTATTTTCAGGTCTGGCTGGACTGCATGGGTGCATGGACATCCATGCAGATATGGCATTTCTCCATATACGCCCACAGCTGCTGCAGGGTGCAACAGCTCCTGGGCAGGGCTGGGATCCACCATCCTGCTGGGCTGGGACATGGCTCTCCACGCTCTGCTCTGTCTGATATGCTGCTGGCTCGGGTGAATGTCACCATGAGCTTATGACCTGGTGCCAGCCAGTCCCTGCAACATATCCTGGGGTTCCAATCCTGCCCTAGCTCATCCTCCCTAGGATGGACCAAGGGGTTCATGGAGGATGCCCCAGGGAGCAGGGACACATGCTGCTCCAGTGCTGTGCTGGTCCTGCAGGGCATCGCTGGCACCTCGGGGTCCCTCTGTGCCTCCTGCAGCATCGAGGGAGCGGCGGGCAGCAGCGCCGCCGCCACGCGCCAGGGATCCAGGGACATATGCTGCTTTTTCACGCCGCGGAAACACCACCTGCTCGGCTTCCTGCTCAGCCCCAGGCAGGGAGGGAGGGGAGCCCATCACCCCAGTGCCCCCCAGCATGGCCTCACAGCCTCCTGCACACAGCAGGGCATGGCTTCTCCCTCCCAGCTGTGGGCACCCATGAGTGGCCTGAGCTCTGCAGTGCCGTGGGATGGCACAGCTGATCCCCAGTGCTCTGCAAGCAGAAAGCTGAGAGCAGCTTCCCAGCCCTGTGGTGTGCCAGGACCCAGCCCGGTGCCAGCACCCTCCATGGGCTCGCTCCACACATGGGAGAGGTGCTGGGGCAGGGGGGAGCCTCATGGATATTCATGAGCAGAGGGTTTGCTGATCAAAAGGCGCAATCCTGTTTTCCTTTATAATATATCTGGTTAATACAGACTTAATGAACAAATGAATAATAAATTAGACCAATTTTGTTTTCTTTCTTCTTGGAAAGGCGGGCGCAAAGGGGGACTCTGTGCGGGTTTGATTGATAGTAGGGGCTTGCTGGGAGATCTGCTCCTCAAACCCTTATTAAACATGAAACAAATAATGGCGCAATTGGTTTAATCTTGTTGCAGAGATCGATGCTGGCTCGGCAGGGAGAAGAGGAGGATGATGGGGAGGAAGAGGGATTTTCAACCTCCTTCACCCCACACCAAGGCAGGGTTCAGGTCCCTGGGCAGGGTGCTGGGCACCTCGGTGGTGGTGGCTGCAGCATTAACCAGAGCACAGTGTGGGCACAAGCTACAGGAAGCAGCCAGCACTGCATGGCACCATCATGGCACATGGCCCACGGGAATGCAAAGGCATCGTGAGGGAATGGAGCAACAATATCATTGCACCAGCTGGATCAACACAGGGTATTATGGGTGATGTCTGAGGAGCTGCCACCAGAAGAAGGATGGGAGGACAAGCTCCATCAGGGAGATGAGTTGTGGCCACCCCTTGTCACAGCCAGGATGGCAAGGGGCCATGGGTCCCTGCATGGCAGCACAGCTCACTGAGCCAGCACTGCCTCCACTGCATGGCTCATTACAGCTTCCAGGGTCGTGTCACGTCCCACCTGCCGATGTGAAGCACTGGGAGGAGGTGTTGAGTCACGGGCCAGTGATGCATCCTCCACCTGGCAGGACTGGTGGGAAGGTGGCTGCCCGGGGCAGCCCAGAGTGTTTCCGTAGGGAGCACTGGGGCTGGCATGCAGGTCTCCAGAAACACAAATCCCTTCAGAAATACCCTCTTGGCCTCCAGCAGGCTCCAGGGTCTGTGCTTCACTCTGGTCTGTCTCCACAATGTGCCACTGAGATGCCTGAACCACCTGGACTCCCTGCAGAGCCAGTAATGGGAGCCTCCTCCTGCCCTTGGGCCACAGCACCCCCCTCTCCCTACACAAGGGTGCTGGGCTCCTTGTAGGGAGTCATGGGTGGCTTTCCCATGCCCAGCACCCCTCTGCCCTGCCAGGAGGACCAGGCAGCAAGTGACTGCAGGTGGGTGCCAGCACCCCAAACCACCCAGTGACACCTTAGCACACACAGCCTCCAGCAGTGCAGCAGGTGCTTGTTGAGTGAGCTGCTCCTCTCCAGGTAACTTCCCACTCCCATAATTTCAATCAAGAAATAATTTCATTTCCCATAATTTCAAGAAAGAGAAGGAATTCCTAGCTGCTGTGAGCTTAGTGCTGCTCCAGCTGCCTTGGCCCAGCCTTGGTGCTTTTCTTTGAGGCTCAGAGCCCCTCACTGGAGTCTTGGCTGTGGTGGGAAGCTGGGCTGTGGATAAAAGTGCAGCTTACCTGCTTACTTCTGCTCCAGCGCCCAACGAGCAGCAACACATGGATTACCAAAAATAATTCCCCCTAGAAAAGGAGAGGGGAAAGGCGGGGGGCGGGGGGGGAGGGAGAAGGCAAAAAAGAAAAGAAAGCCTGTGCTGTGGGAACAGCCAGCTAACCTCGAAAGCCTCTTACCTGGCTAGATTTAACTGCCTTTGTTGCTGCATCAGCCTGAAAAATCCCCTCTTGCATCGTGTCAGTGCTGCTGGCAGCTCGGAGCCGCTTCCCGGCCCTTTGTAATGAAAGGCGGCTCTGTGCGGCGCGGCAGCCGCGGCTCCGCGCTCGGCTCCTCTCCCGAGAGACCCAGCTCACCTCTCGCACTGCTCTTCTGTGCTCGGTGTGCACGGGGCTCCAGAAGTGGCCTGGGGAGGAACTGCCTGTATTGAACGCTGGCCCTGGCATTGACTTATCTTCTACCTTCTTGAACCTGCTTATCGCTGTGATCCAAATTGTAGCACTTCCAGCTCCCTCCAAAGTAGCATTTCTGAGCCATATCTCAAATCTACTAATTAATGGCTTTATTAATGCCTGGGAATGGCATAGGTTGGGACAGGGGGCATGAGGGGCAGGGGAGCTTGGGTGAATCCGGAGTGCTGAGGTGGAGGCCGGAGCTCTCCTGGGGAGCTGGGACTGGTGGGACACAGCTCCCACACACTCCCAGCCCTTCCTTTTCCAGGGCAAGCCCCAAGGCCACCTCTGCCACCATGGTTCAGAGCCTGGCATCTGTGCCACGCTCCAGCAGCAGCACTGTGGGGCTGGCAGTGAGCAGGCCATGAATGGGACCGAGCCTAGGTGCCATCAGTGCTTTCCCCTTGGATTTTTCTGCCACCTCGGTGCCAGCCCTCAGAGATGAAGAGGGAGTCAAATCAGCTGTGAGGCATCAAAGGGGGATGTCTGTATGTGGATGGGTTGCAACACTAACCTGTGAATTGGTGTCACCCAGAATGGTGGGTGACAGCCGCCTTGCCTGGGAACATTTGGCAGAGGGGGCAGTAGCCAGCTGGAGGACACAGAGGGGTGTTCATATGTGTGTGGTTTGCGGGACCTGAGTGCACCTCAGGGCCCAGAGCTGCATCACCAGTGCAGCATGCACCTGCAGCCCATGGCCATGTGTGTGGGGACAGTCACAGCCCCTTCCCTGGACCTGCCACTGCTCAGTGGGACGCGAACGGGAAAGAGGACGGTGAATATGCTCCATCCTGCCTGAGATGTTCTGGTCTGTCTCCCAGGGTGGGCATTCCTGTCCCGGGCTCCCTGTGCCTCTCCCTCCCCGGCCCACATCTGGGCTGTGACCTCCATCTCGGGCTGTGTCCCCATCTCGGGCTGGGCTCCTCCTGTGCTCAGAGCGGCCCCGGGAGTGGGGGGGTCCCGAGGGGATATCGGGCGGTGGGAGGGGTGGGTGGTAAGGCAGGGGAGGCTGCG
>VXBI01000885.1:770004-815104 GCA_013397375.1 Toxostoma redivivum | reverse complement strand
TTTTTTCATTCCAGCGTTTCCCAGGGGAAAGGCAAAATGGTTTCATTGGACGAGAATAACTCTTGCCCCCCCATCATCTCCAAAATAAATCTGCGTTTTTTTTGTTGTTGTTGTTGTTTTTTTTTTTTTTAACCTGTTTGCATTTTTGTAGCAGGGAAACTTTTGCCAAGAGAAGTTATGCTCTGATGGGATGCTGCCTTGGGAAGGGACAACCCTGCTGCGCCCAAACCTGAGCCCTCTGTGGCAAATTCTCTGCCACCAAACTCCACCAGTGAGGACCTGTGGGAGAGACTCCACTGCTGCTGGCTGGCCTTGGCTGCTGTGGGAAGGATTAATGGCACATCCAGGTTTTGAATCTCTCTTCCTTCTTTCCCTCTGTCTTGTGCTCCTGGTTTTGCTTCTCACAGTTCTCCTCGAAAATCGCTTGTTCTAGATTAGGCTAGAGACTGGAGTTATCTTCCTTTTATTTATTAGGGTAATTATACCTAATGATTCACATGCTCGGGGAGAGTAATTGCTCCCAAATACAGCGCTGGCAGTGTTCTTACCCAGCCGGGGTGCAGTGATTCACAAACACATCTTTTCCTACAATTCATCAGCTGATGATCCTGTAATTGCTGACTTGGTTTGGAGGCAGTTAAGGAGCGATCCAGACCCGGTGGTCTGTGGTCACTTGTGAGTATCTCTCCCCTGCCACCCTAATGCCGGCTTCCTGTGTGGCTTTTGCTGGGGTTTTTGTTTGGGTCAAGCTCTTCAAATTGTGGGATTTGTGCTTTTTAAAGAGCCACAGTGCCTAATCTGGCAAATTCCGTGGCAGAGCCTGGCCGAGGAAAAGGCAGGGCTGTCCCCCTCCGCAGTGGGAATGACCCCTCCATCCTCCCAAAATGTGTCAGAGATGTGATTTGATGCTCAGCTCTTCACAGCTCTTGGAGCAGGTGGGTGAGAGCCTTGGAAAGACAAACCCCCTAGGTTTTGCACTAAAAAAAGCTTCTGTGTGGATGGATTCCCCCTTCCTTGGGGGTCTGGCAGCTCCCTGCACTGCCTTAGGGAGGGGGCATGTGGAGACCCTTGCCTCAGGACTCCTGCCCATCCACCATTCAGCGTGGGAAGGGATATCAGAGTCTCCCCTTCTCACAGCTCCAGTCTCTAGAGAAACCTGGGCACTGCGGGTGGTGGAAGGCTTTTGGGAGTGATTTGAAGTGTTGATATTCCCAGTGCTACCCTGTGGCAAGGAGAGGCAGCTGAGGTTTGAAATTCCTTCTGCTGGCTTGAGAGGAGCCCAGGGTGATGGCTCTGGGGTGGCTCAGCCCTTCTGGAGCTGTTTAAGACAACACTGTGGTGCTCAGCTGGACACTGGTGGCTGGCTATGCTGTCCTGGGCCAGCAAAAAGAGTTTTTTTGGTGCTGTGTGGCAACCAGAGAGTGTGCTGCTACTTTGTTGGTGGAGGAGAGGGGGTTGCTGGGTTTTTTTGGGGTGGTTTTGATGTGGGTTTTTTTGTTTGTTCTGTTTTGGGTGGGTGGTCTTTTCTTGTTTTGTTTGTTTTTCTTGTTTTTTTAGCTAGAAGACCATTCCCTTTAGCTAGAAGACCCTTGCACTGCATGAGCCTGTACCCACCACCTGTTCTCTCCTGCCCCAGGCACTGCTCCAGCTCTCCCATCCCGTGGATGCCAGAATTGCTGCCAGGATGTGAGCAGAAAGGCAGGAGAGGAGGAGGTGGCACAAACAGCCCTTTCTGCTGGTCACCACTTGGCTTCATCCCCAGCACTGCTTGGGTGGGCTCCCAGGGGACCCTGCCCTGGTTGTCCCCCACCCCTGAACGTGGGGTTGTGCCAGTGCTGTTCTGTGAGTGTTCACTGGAGGCACAGCTCCCTGGTTTCCTTCCACCCACATCCACCTCCTTAGAGGAGGATCCACACTTGTTCACACTAGTGCCTGGCCCCCTGTCAAGAGCTCCTGCAGGCAGCCAGGAGCTGCTCCTAATGGGCTGCCAGGGGATTTGGGATCTGACAGCTGGGTGCTGACAGCTCCCTGCAACCACTCGCTCCAGCTGCTGGGCCCTTGTCTCCCTGGTCAGATGCAGAAGGATGCTTTGACCTCCCTAGGGAGGAGGCTGGCTCCTTTTTCTCTCCTCACCAGGTGTTTGTGATGGTGCTGGAGGGCTGTGGTACCCACTGCCTTGGTGGGGCTGGTAAAGCCTTGGGGGACAATGGTGGTACAAGCAGAGGGTTCCCAGGCTGGAGGAGCTCCCTTCAGGGTTATGCTCCCAGATGGACACTGTGAGCGGGGAGGAGGTCTGGGTGTAGCACAGAGCAAGTGTCACAGCTCCTAGCAGGGAGTTGGGATGGGAGGCCTTTTTAGCTGGGAGCAAGTGCTGACACCTCCTGGGGCTCCCTCTCCAGTGGCTCTGGATCTCCCAAGCTTTCTCCTGGCTGACACATTGCCTCTCTTGTCTGTTTGATGCAGGGCTCCTCTGTCTCCCCACAGACCCCATACAGGGGCTGGGGGGAACTCTGGGGGCTCCCTGCGGTCTGGCTCCATTCCAGTGGGGCCAAGGCAGCCACTGCAGAGGGACTGTCCTGTCATCCTCCAGCATGGAGCATCCCACAGCCTGCTGTCTTGTATGGCTTTTTATTCCTATGTGATTATACATCCCACTTCATATAGGGATTGAAGCCGTGCAATACGCCGGGGTCCTACAGCGGAGAGCAGCCCCTGTGCCACGTGAGCTGCCTTGGAGGAGCCACCAGAGCTGTCCCGTGGGGTGCTGGAAGAGGATTGCTGGCCTCAGCCTGGACTCCGTCCTGCATCCCTGGCTCCCCAGCCCTCTTGGGATGCAGGTGAGGGGTGCCAAGCTGCTTTGGGGTGAGGCCAGCATAAGCCCACTCCTTGCATTGCATCCCCTTGCAAGGGTGGGCCTGGTTCTGCACCATCATGCTGTGGAGAGCCGCAGTGACTGCACTGGTGGGCTCATCCCTGGGGAATCTGCTGCTTTGGTTTTGTCCCTGACTATCCTGGGTCATGGGCGACAGCCTCTGGATGCAGGCACTGCCAGCAGCACAGGGGAGGAAGAAGAGGAAAAAGATGCTGAGGAATGACCACGACAGCAAGGGCTGCCCCAGGCACGATACTCTTCAAGGTTTCTCAAGAGGCCTCAGCCGCTCTTTCAAGGTTTGTGTTATATCTGTCACATTAGCAAAAATAGTGAAAATCGTGGCTTGTGGAGGAGATGAAAGGCAGCCCCTTCCAATGCCTCCATAAAGGAAGGCCCCCATTAACACCTAGTGAATTATTGGCCATTAATCAGGCTCCGTGCAAAATAAAACCATCCACATTTATCATTATTGGATCCTTAATGAAGTGATAATGGGAATGCTGGGGAGCTGTGATATTAATGTCTTCTAAGAGGCAAGAGCAGAGCCAAGGGCGGCAGCCAAGATTTTTAATTTACTGCCAAAAGCTCGTGCTGTTAATAACGCTGTTACTTCTCCTGGCCGTTAGCACTGTTTGGCTACAAGCTGCCGACTTAGGAGAGCAAATCAACCCTGAAGATACCCAGACTTTGTTCACCTGCTCCCCACCCAGCATCTGAGCATGTTTTTCCCACCCACTGTCCCAGTGTCCCCTGCCCATGTGTAGGGGTATGGCCAGAGAGCTGCTGGCCATCTTCACGCAACTGACTCCTTCTTGAAGGCTGGCTGGTGTAGAAGGTTTTCAAATAAAAAGGGAAGGGACTGTGAGCATCAAGCCTCAGTGGCTCTTACTGTCCTCACTCTCTCTGTGGCTTTTCTCCTTAGGCACAAACACACCAGAGCCAGGGTGGCACAGAGCTGGTACCAGCACAGCCTACACACTGGGGTTGCTCAGTGTGACTGCAGCCACACTCTGGTTTCTTCATTTGTGCAGCTTCGCTTCCATGAGGCCAATATACCACCCAGGGACAAGCATGGACAAGCTGCAAAGCCTTGCTCAGCTGTGGTGACTCAAGTGAGTTCCCAATGGGAAAGTCATTGCTCCTGCCAGGTCCTGCCAGCCCAGAGGCAAATCATTACCAGGCAGGTAAGTGATTTTTGTTATCTCACAAATCCTGCTAAACCTGACCAGTGTAGCTCAAATGTATGTTGGCTCATGAGTGGGACCTTTTGCCCTTTTGTGAAGGGACTGCAGGTCAGAGGGAGCTGGCTTTGGGCTAGAGCAATAGCAGACAATTCCCTGCTGAGCACTGTCCAGAGGAATAAGATGATGCTTTGTCTGTGAGGGCTGTGCACACTCCAGTGTTCCCTTTGTCCCTAGGTAGAAGTTGCATGAGGTACCCCAAAGCAGCCCCTTGGAAATGGAGCTTTGAGTTATCCAGGTAGAAGCATCAGAGAAGTATTCCTGTAGCCTGGGTGTTCTTGCTGAACCTCCCCCTGGCCTGTTATCTCTTCATTAGGAAAGAAAGGACAAGAACAAAATCCATATATGGCAGCCAAGAAAGGGTAGATAGGAAATGCACTTCAAACAGCTCCATCCTTTCAACGAACCTTTTATTAGACTGCTCTCCTCCCCAACACATACTCTGTAATCGTTATGAAAAGCCACCATTCAGTAAGCAAGGACACTGCTTGGGCTACCTGTGGTAAGCATTTCCCAGGAGAAGCCAGCCAGCACTAGCCCAAGGTCCTCTCAAATTGATTGGGAGGCAGCACAAGCAGCACCACCAAGTCCAGGGTGGTGCTCAGCAATGTGACAGAGCTGTGGGGAAGGGGGTATGGTGGTCCTGTGGCAGTGTGCCCAGGCTGGCACACTGGACCACTGCTGAAGTGACCCTTCTGCCAGGCACCCCAGCCCTAAACCGGAGTGACTCTGCATTCCACTGAAGCAAAGTGGTCCAGGGAGCATTCACCACGTTGTGGAGCCAGCTTTACCCAGTTATGCTGGCTGCAGCCCATGCTTCTGGCTGTATCGCTGCCTGTGTTAGTGCCCCTATGGAGCTGCCCTGCTGGGCACGGAGCAGGCGACCTGCCAGTGACCTCTGGAGAAAAACACATGGCACAAAGCAGCTCCTCCTGCACAGCCACCCCCTGACATTACAGGGGCACAGCCAGATCAATAACGCTTGGCAGATTTTCCCCAGCAGATCTCAGAGCTGTTTGCCAGTGTGAGCAAGTTCAGGCATGTTACAGAAGACCTTCAGGCTCCAAGGACAAATGAGATGCGTGGATGAGTTTAAACCACCAGGCAAGACTGGAGTTCTGAAATTCCCAGGGTTGTGCTTTATTCTGAGCCTGGGCTGTAGCCCAGACAGTCCAGCTGCCAGCCTGGCATTGACACCAGGCCCTGTGATGGTCCTGCTGATATCTCTACTTGTTAGATACTGGCTTCAAAACCAAAATAGGAGGTTTTGCATCCTCCTCAAAACCCACCCTCTGATCCACCTTGAAGCGGCGTGCAGAACGACTAACTGTTCAGTGAGACACCACAGGGTGTTGGCACAACGGTGTATTTATGTCACGAGATGAGATCAGCCACACGGAGTAGGTCGGTCTGTCTGGAAAGAGTCTGAGTCAAGCGTGTCCTATTACATTAGAGCTGGATTTTCAAAGGAGCTCAGCTCCCACTTAGGCTCTGTAACAAACAGACGGATATTCAAAAGGAGTTGGACGTGCTGGGTCATACTGGCTGCTGAGCTCTAGTCCTTTGAATATCCAGCCAAACCGTCAGTGTGCCTGTTGCTGCAGGCAAAGCCCTCCTGAAATCCAGCCCCACTGTGAGCTCCATGTCCTGGGAAACCAAGCTCACCTCTGCTCTCCCACATACCACACTGCAGTAGGTGACAAAAACGTGATAACCACTGTGTCCTCGTGTATGTGGGGGGAGCGGCTCCCTGTCAGAGCACAGCTCCGGCAGATTTGCCCTTTGATCAGCTCAGCAGCATGGGTCAGGAGAGCTGAGCATGAAGGTTTCCTTGCCTTTTGTTCTGTGGAATTAGCAGAGTTAATCAGAATGACAGCGACTTCTGCCTCAGTGCAGAGGAAAGGTCAGTGGCTCAGGCAGGATGCATGACAGTTTTCTAGACAGTTGGAAAACACCATGAAAGCTCACAGCATACATGCTGCTGGTACGGAGACTCTCCCAACAGGGACCAGCACGGAAGATGTGGAGGGAAGGAGGCTGGAGGAGGACTCCACACAGCTGACTTGTCACTGCACTTCATTCATCCCCATCCTAACACTGCACAGTGAAAGTATATCATCCTCTTTGTCACTGTGCACTGCTTGTGTCACCCAGCCAGTATCAAGAACTTCTCTCTGCCAACGTGCTTCTTAGCCACCCTCCTGGGTGTGCATCCTGTTGGACTTGGGGTCTCTGTCATCTCAGTTCCCTGATGCTAGGTGTCCCCTTCCCACCACATCCCCACAGCACCTCCATGGTTCAGGTGAGCATGCCTTGCTTTTATATCCTTCAGTCACTGTAATTTGCTCCAGTGAGCCCTGAAAACCCCACTGCTCTTAAGCTTGGGGGCACTGGAAGTGCAACAGTGCAGCAAGGAGTCTCCATGGTAGTCCTGCCATGGCCTCAACTTCCCCACATCTCTTAAATTAACAATAGTTGAAGCAGACACAAGTTTTAAATCCAGTTTCCTTGTCTGTAATGTGACCTCTTACCTTCCTCTGATCCCCCCAATTACAAGTGCTTGTTTTTGCTGTGGACATCCACTCATGTGTCTAATTAGTGGATTCTTTCTGTCAAAGACACTAGTAGCCTCGACAGTGAGCCCTAATTTAAGTAGTTTGCATTTGTCCACAGCATTGGTGCTTTCATTTATTCCTGCTCCTAATTAAGTGCATCTGGATATCTGCAGAGGGAGCTTTCATGATCTCTCCATGGCTCTAATTAAAACGGCCTGGATGTCCATGACATTGGTGCCTGTCAAGCCTGTCACCAGGAGGTGACGCCCACCTTGGAACTGGCTGAAGAACGTGTAGGAGTCATTGTTCCTGAGAAAGGCTTCCACATCCAGGCCCTCCTGAAGTGCCTCAGCCACCAGCCCTGGGCTGCAGAAGGCCCCTGCTGCCTCTGTTGGCCCATCCTGCCCATCTGTTCCCCCACTGAGGAAGAGGATCTCACACCTCCCTTGGGGGCTGCTGGCTCCTGTGGCCTGAGCCTTGTGCAGCCCCAGCCCCACATGCAGAGCCAGCTCCTGGTTTCTCCCTCCCTTGCCGGTTCCTTGGAGCTGGACTGTGGTTTCTCCACCAGCCAGGATGCAGACTGGTCTGTCGGGCCCTAATCCTTGCAGGGCCTGTAGAAACTCCTCCAGGTCCAACCCTGGGATGTGTAGCTCTGCTGCTAGCTGCAGGAGGTTCCCCCTCAGCTCATCACCCAGGGGCCCTTCTCCAAGGCTGGTGAAGCCCAGGCGGAGCAGCTGGATCAGCTGGCAATACAGTGTGGCAACACGGCCGACCTCCCCTTGGACTGCTGCACTCAGGACCAGAGCTGCATAGCCCAGGCCCTCAGCCTGGCGTTTGGCCTCTTCCAAAGCCAGTGTGTTGGACCCAAGGATGATGTTGGAAACATGGGAGTAGTTTTCTGGAGCAGTGGGCTTGGTGGGAGAGCTGGAGAGGACCATTTGCACTGACTTGGGCAGGCTGTGCAGCAGGTTGTATTTGGTGAGTATCTGAAGGCAGTCTTGGACACTGTGGGAGCTGGCAGCAGTGGGCCCACTTGCTATGATGTCCAGAGGGTCACCTATCACGTCAGACAGGATGAGACTCACCACCTATGGAAAGAAATGCCCACAGATTATTGTAGGAAGCAAAGACAGGTGACCACAAAAAAGCCCTGGCATAAGCATTGCTCTGAGTGCCAACCCCACATCAAAGCATGTGGAAAAGGGTAGGTCTTTGCCCATTTTTATTTTATAGACCTGTAAATGTCACCTTGCCCTTCTCAAACCCACAGATTTACAGTCCCCTTTGAAGCTGGACTATCATGTACATTGGAAGATGTAACCTGTGACACTGTACTTGTCAGGCCCAGCCTAGTGTGGGTTCAGCAATGGCACATGCTGAGAACAGCCCCTAGAAAAGCCAAGGGTCAGAGCCAGCCTTGAAAGCACTGTGCTGAAGCACCAACACTTGGAAGTGCCTGCTGGGTGTGGGCTGTGGTCTGCAGAGTGGATGATGGGATGGCTGATGTTTCCCAAGTCTGAATTCCCATTCTTCCATCTCTGTGTCCCTGAGAGTTTTGGTACTCAGTGAAATCTCAGCCAGAGTGTCCCAAAACAGTGTGCAAAGTTGTTCACTCAGTATGGACAAAAACCTTGCAAGCTGATGAAACCTCTGTTTTGAGGGTAGATGGGTGATCTCTGGGCAAACAGGGGCTTTCCTTGGTTACCTGTGCAGGATGTGCCAGCTGGGCCAGCCCTCCACCCTTCAGCATGGATAGAGTCTTCCGGACAATATTCAGCTCCTGTATGGCAGCTCCTCGGGAAGCCAACATCTTTGTGAGCCTCTCCTTCTCCTCGAGGAGGATGGGAGGGATGGGAGCAGGCAGTAGGGCTGATCCACCCCCTAGGATGCAGAAGAGATGGCAAGAACATCAGGATAGGAGGACAAAGGAGAGTAAGGCTTTAGCCTTTTAGCTTCCCTCACCAGTGTCTGGAGGGAAGGCAGAGGTGATTGGGGACCTAAGCTAACATCTCTGGAGAATTCAGTCATCTTCAGCCATCTTCAGCTTCTGTCCTGCACCCTCTGCAGTCAGCTACACTTCACCCAGGCAGTATGAGCCTGGCTGGATGGGGGGACCACAAGCCTGCAGTGTGGGGGATGACAGAAAAGGGACAGCAACTACCCTCACCTCTGCACTGGGCTACAAGTGGGTCCTCACACTGATATTCAAGGGTTACCTGGATGGGTGAGCAGGGAGCAGGGCCTCCACAGCTCACACTGCAGTCAGTGCTGGGCACATGGGGACACTGCCTGCTTTAGTGGCTCCATTTATTCAGGACAGTGTGTAAAAACACTGGCTAGGGATGCAGCAAGAGTGGAGACTGCTGAACTGCACTCATCTAGGCCTGAGAGGAAAGAAAAGGGGGGACAGTAATGCAAAGGACAAAGCATGCCCTGAGTCCAGGGTGATAGCTTTACTGATGGGAATTCTGTCTGATACAAGCAGGCATTGGAAATGTGGAAAAGAAGGCAAGGTTCTAATAGAAAAGTGGAATGGATGGAAAATACAGAGGAGAAAAGAGCAAGGTCTGTGCAGAGAGTGAACATGCACAGAAGTACAGCTACTGTCAAAATACAAAGCCTGCTCATAGGTTTGAGACAAATCAGCATCAATAAAACATGATGAGCAAAAAAAACAAATGCAAATGCCTGTGTTTCAGTCAATAGCCAGGGACCTAGCTGAGAGGCAGGAGCAGTTGGGGACCGGCTGCTGTGTGGGAGTGCACATGCATAGGGAGTCACAGCCACGGGGAGATACTGTACAGGCTCCCTGAAGGGCTGAGGAGTCTCTTGGAGATCCTTGTAGCCAAAAGACAGGAGGAAGCCCAGGGGAATCCCCAGAAAGCACAGCTCTAGCTTCCAGTCACTTGGGTGTTTGCCTAATGGCACTGGTCTCTCTGTATCAGATGAGGCTTCATCATCCACAGAGGAATAAACACTGAGCAGAGGAGAGCAAGGCCTTTCTGCAGAGCTGTTCCAAGCCCCTGCATGCTTTTGCAGTGACTGCTCAGGATGAGGTGATGTCATTGCATCCCTCTGATGCATCTTCTTACATAGCCCTGGATCTAGGGACAGCCTGGGGGTGTGCAGGCCTGCCCCTGCAAGGCATGCAGCTTACTGTGTGGTACCTGGAGGCCTCATTTCCACAAGCTGGGAAGGAGCCAAGCCCTGGGAAAGATCAGTCCCAAATCTCAGCTTTCAGACTCACACTCCTTCATAAATGCAGAGCATGCAAGTCTACCAAGTGCTTGCTTCTCCAAGCCTGCATTTCCAAGTGTAAGGAGGGGGCAGGAACAAAGAGTCTCCTTGCCAAGAGGTGAGAACAGCTGCCAGGCTGTGCCCAGAGGTGCCACTTTACTATGGTGGCACAACTGCAGAACCCAGCTGTGCAGCTCAGCCTCTTCCCAGTGCTGGAAGCCAGTGTATCTACTGCAGCAGCAGGAAGCCCAGTGCTCTCCCTTTCTGCATCCCTGGTGAAAGGATGGCAGAAGGAAAAATCAGAGGTGCAAGTGTCTATGCTGAAGGGACTGGCACAGCACAGCACTCCCTTGCTGCACAGCCAGGACTGGGTAGGCAGCTGGGGGCTCTCAGCAGATCCTATTCCCTGGGATCTCTGCACTACCTGAGATGAGGACAAGGAGCAGGTCATCTGCAGTCAGACCCTCAGCCAGCTCCTGGATGGCAACTGCTCCCTTCAGAGCCTCTGCATCTGGGAGGTTGTTCTTGGCACCTTCAATGACCTGGATTTTGCTGTGTGGCTTCAGTAGCATCTCCCTGGTGAGGTAAGAGAGACAATTACACCATGGATCTGTGCACCCACACAGGCAGCCAGGCTGTCACCTGCAGGTGCGTGGTGTACCAGTGGCATACAGTGACTGACCAGGACAGGAAGATGGCCTTTGCTGAGTCTCTTCCCCACAGCTGGAGATTCAGCATATCCAGCACAAGAGGTGGGCTGCATCACTGTGTCACGGGGATGTGATGGTGGTTGAAGATGAGAGCGGTGGGGTGGATGGAGTGGGCAACAGAGCAAGGGCAGCTCAAAAAGACTTAAGGTGTTCACAGCAATATTCCACAGAGGACAAATCTGGCATCCTACACCCCTCCTTCCTGCTCCCCAAAAATGTCCAGAAACAGTCCTTACTGCATTCCTGCTCGCTGCAGGCTCTCCTGGATCCCTAGCGGCACATTGATAATCCCCCGAGTGAGGTGGTCTCCCAGGATCTCTTCTGCTGCTGCGGCCATTCCCAGCACAGCTTTTCCAAAACCCACCAGGTACAGGTTCCTCTTCACTGGAAAGGCCTGGTCCTTTACCAGCAGCTGAGGGCACCCATCTTTCTGGAGCTTCAGAGCCCTCTTGAGCATGGGAGCTGGGCGGATGGTGCCCAGAGCACTATAGAACAGGGACAGAGCGTGCTCACGGAGGGACATGGTGCACAGGCTGGCAGGGCTGAACCACTCTGCCTTGTGGGGTGGGCTTGTGCACTCTCTGCCACCACTGCCAAGGCTTCAAGGGCTGAGACAGCCAGCAGCCTCCAACCTGCAAGGGAAAGTGAACATTTTTACTAGTAGAAGAGACAGGGCTGTCACAGAAAGAACAGAGAGGTCAAAACATGAACCATGGAACTCTAGCTCCTGTTTCCCCTAGATTAAGGTGCCACACGAGCAGCATTTTCTAACTTTTCCCCAGGCAGAAAGAAGGGAAGAACAGTGTCATATTCAAACGATCTGTCAGCTTGTGGCTCCCCTGCAATCTCATCACCTCCTGCAGGGAAGGTGAGCTCTGCCAGCCAGCTTCTCCATCACTGTAGATTTGCCACTGGCATGCCATCATTTCTATTTGCTTAGCGTTTGACACCTTTCCAAATTGTGGAAGCTGCTCTCTGTCATGGAGAGAGCAGGGCATCTGGGTGGAACAGCTTTTCACTACATTAACTCCCTTCCCCATGCTAGCCAAATGCTGATCTCATCCTCTGGCTGTGCATTGCCCCGTGTGTCCCTGTAGCATCAGACATGGACTGAGGAGAAAAAACAGCTTTGCTGGCTGCCTCATCCCTTGCTGCTGGTGGCCACAGAGAGATCGGTAATAAGGTTTCCTCACCAAACAGCAAATTAACACAAAGCTTCATTTACTTTTCTCTTTTAGTCCTCATTTTCCATTAAAATAACATTTAGAGCCCAAATAAGACTTCATATCCAGACAAAGTTGCCAGCCGTGTCTGTGAAAGCCTATTTGAGCTGCTCTCCACTGAGCATTAGCATTATCTGCAACAGATCTGTGCATGGACCACAAGATCTCAGCTGCTCAAGGGCAGATACTTGTCTTGACAGAGGAAAGGTGGCCCCTGCCAGCACACACACATCTATTCCCTGCCAGCATTTATCCTTCCTTCTGTTAACTGGCAGCAAGTTCACTGCTGGTTTCTGAGGATCAAAGATCCCTGTGATCTGCATCTCTCCTGCTCATGGCATTTAAAGCAGGATGCCAGGAGGCTGAAGCAGCCAGAGCAGCACACGTGATCACAGACCCATTGAAATTACCTGAGAGAGTTAGTTAGTCCTCTCTCTAGTAAATGGATGTGTTTTGTGCACGGCTTCTTTCAGGAGAGCTCAGGAGTCCAGAGGTCTCTTTGTCCTGACACTCCCATAGCATTACAAGGTGTTAATCATTAAGCTGGACAAGCTTTTCAACAGCTCCTCTGGGTCTAAATCTGCCTTATTTTGCTGCAGGGATCCAAAGGTTCAACACAAAAAAACTCTACTTCTACCTTTTCAGACATTGAAACTTGGGTACACTGAAATCTTGGTACAAGGGACCTGTAGGTAAGGCTATACAGAGAATCAAAGGTTTGTCAGAGAAAGAACCCCAAGAATCACTGAAGTGGGAAAAGAGCCTTAAGAACAAGGCTAACAGTAAACGATTCATTGCAAAGGAGATCAGACTTTAAAGCCAAAAACCAAGGCAGATTAACTACCTTTGTGTACTCCCTTTAGGTGCTGGTCAGGACTGTCTTTTCTACCACGAGGAGACAGGAGAAAAGAAGACAGGGTGGCCTCACCACTTTGTTACTAGACTCTTAAACTTCATGGCAGCTGATGCTGCCAGCAGTTTAAACCACTGACCCCACTTCAATGAGGGCCAGAGTAACAGTGCTGACTGCAGTGAAGTCAGCTGTGCACCTCTCAGAAACTGAGATAAGCATCTCTGCTCCCAGCAGGTCTCTAATTCACCCAGCACAGTGCAATCAGAGGAAGGTGCTACACAGCAGAGGTGCATCACACCCCAGGTCACCTGTCTGAGCTGCAACACAGGGTTTGCAGGAATGGCTGGAGAAGAGAAACTTAAAGGGAGCCAGGGGAGTTCAAGGAAATAAAGCCCCAAAGTTTTTAACAGGCTTTGTCTCTGCCTTGATGTTTCTGTGCAAGGCTGACCCTGAAGCCTGGGGAAATTGAGCACAAGCAGACCTGTAGTCGTGGCTCCTGTCACACGTGCCCTCCTGGCAGCCCCGTTCAGCTCCAGCTCCAGACACCACAAGCAGTCCTCTCCTACTGGAGGTGGAAAAACTAAATGCCAGCTTAATTCATCTGGCACTTGTGTACATATTGCTAATGCTTACTCTGGAAAGCATTTCAGTACAATAGCAGGCATGTAATCTGTTTTCTGCACTCTGAACTCAGATTATATTTTAACCACTGAGGTCTGATCCAGTCTGTGGAAGTCAGCAAGTGCCTTTCTATTGCATATCAGGATTTTGGGGTCCACTGCTTGACACTGATCTCAGAGCACAGGTGTAAAGGCAGAGTAAATACAGTGTAAAACCCCATTGCAGTCAGAGGTTATCCAACTTTATACCAGTGCAACAGAGAACTGAATTTGGCACAGATCCACTTGCTTTGGATGTCTCAGTGAGTGACTCTGCTCCTTGTCAGCTCTGATTAGACACAAGGCTCACTGGAGACTCCCCTTGGAATGGGGGTGCTGCTAATGATACCACAAATCCGTTTTTATGTAACATTTATACAGTCTCAGGCACTGGGTACTAAATGTCATCAGGGAACAGCTATAAATCAGTGCTATGAAATCCACTGCAGATATTAACAAAAAATAAAACTCCTACTCATTTTACTAAGGCTTTAAAAACAAGATCAAGAAAACTGAATATCACCCCAAAACACAGGCAGTTGTGGAAAGAAAAATAACCCAAATGGCAGCTCTCAGGCTCCCTCCCCAGATGGTGGGTTTAGAAGTGGTGTAATTGCCTGTTAACTGCTACATATTGCACGAGGGGAAATTACACCCTCACATCCTTGCCTTTTCCTCTTCCCACTGCTGGCTGTGAGGAATCTGGGCTGGAGAAGGGGCTGATGATATGACTCATATTACTTCATACACTAATCTTAGTTTCCCAGTTTCTCAGGAAAATCACTTAGGGATGAATGAGCCCTCTTCTACATAGATATAAGGTGACAAGCTATAGGCACAAGTAAGGTTCAGGTTTCTAACCTTCCCTTTGTCCTTGGTTGGGATGATTTGGAGTTGGGATATAGACAGTCTTTTGAAAAGTTCCCTGTAAGTTCCCACTAAGCTTAGGATGAGAATGATGCTAAGAATTGCCTGTTCCAAAGAGAGCTGGAAATTGTAAGGGGTTTAGATTAATCCCCTTTAAATGAAAACTTCCTCCGCTTTCATTCATGAATAATCTACGCACTTATAATAATCTACACACACCATTATAAGCCCTTTCTTCAGAAGGCTCCTCCTAAGCCTGTAGAAATTTCCACTGTTAGCTCTCACACCAAAAAGCAGCAAAACACCAGCTTCTCATTTTCACCTTCTCTGGGAAAGAGGGAGGGGAAGGAGCTGGACTGTGATAAAATACAGGCAAAACGCTCGTTTGCATTACCTTTCATTAACTTTTTAATTAAAGCAATTCTGCAGGCAAGGAGCCAAAGTCAGAGGGAGACAGAAACAATCCAGCAGTAAGGGCAGAAATGTGGTAAAGCTGCCAAGTAAATTGGATGGTGGCAAGAGACCAAAAGCATGGACATAGCAGGGCAGAGTGAGCCATAAACTTGGAGGCAACTGGGGAAGAAAACAGTGAACAAACAAGCTGGCCATGCCCATGTAGTGAGAAAAATGAGCCAGCACCTCACTCCATGGCAGGTACTGGAAAGCTAGAAAAATACTCCTTTCTCAGGGCCAGTCTACCATCACTGGGCAGAGCTGAGCTGTTCCAGGTGCTGTGGTTAGAGGTTTATTCAAGGATTTGCATCTTGGGCTTGTGGTTTTTTTGAAGTCGGGGCAATTGAGCTTGTTGCAGGCCAACCCAACCACACACATATCCTGAGCCTTTCAGGTGCTGTAAGATCAGAGGACGCTGTGCCAGAATGTCTGATTTAACTGAGAACTTCAGGGACCTAAGTGACTTTAGCTTCAATGCCATCATGATGCCTCTGGATTTCCTCCAGGACTGGTGGCTGGCCCACCTTGTACAGGGTCAACTTCAAAATCTCTGAGGGGCTAAGGAAAATATTTGAGATAGCACTGGATAAAACCCCAGTTGTTCGAGGATAATTATGAGCTCAAGCTCTAAGAGACAGATTACAGTAGTAAACTCCTAGACACAGCAAGTTTTAGCAGTGTCTCTTGCTCCTCGTTTTTCTTGCTACACGACTTTTTTCTGGCCTCTCAGAATTTAAATTACTGACAGACTCACTAAGGCTCCCTGCTTCCATTTCTCCTGCATCACTAGGGGAATTTACCTATGAAGTACAACAGAGAGGAGATTTTACTGCCTTAAACTCCCCCGTTCCCACTTACTGACACATCTCCTCTATCACTTGATATATCAACTTTAATTTGCCTGGTGAGCCCTGCTCAAACCCAAGCTTGCTGCTCCACATGCTCCCAAAAGCATTACAAGAAAATTTTCCAGGAGATGCACTGAACCCAGGAGGGAAACAATGCAGTGAAGCCTTGTTCCAAGTGACTATTCTGGGAGGATTAGATGGGGGATTTTTTCAAGACTAATCTCTTTAAATGAAAATTTCAGAATTTGATTAATTTTTTAATCTGCACATGGATTTGCATAAAATTACTGCATTGCCTCATTCACACTAGGCAAAAGAGAAAATGTCTGCAGCAAAGATGTGCAGCTATGAAGGGTCCAGTGCATGAGTGGGTGTGCAGGGACAGGGTGAGGGGCCCTTTGCCCCCTCTAACTGCAGAGTTCCTCCTGCATCCATAAGTGGGAAAATGGATGAGGGTGGTCAGCAGCACTATGATGAGACCAGAGGGTTTGCCAGGCAGGCAAGGGAGAAAGTAGGATGGAGCCTGGATACCTTTGTTTTAAGAATATGCTGAGCTCTGGGAAACCCAGGACTCCTAGTTTCCAGAAAGCCATTACATGGCTTTCTATACGTTGCTTGGAAAAGAAATATGTTGCTCTCATGACTGATTTACTCACCAGGAAAGTGTCAACAGGGTCTCTTTGCCTTTGATGGGGAATGTGGCTTAAGGCCAAACACAGAGAAGATAAGTGTTCTATTCAGCATTTTATATATATAGATCAGAATCATTAGCAAAAAAAAAATTAACTGGATCTGACATATGCATCTTACTAGTTTTTCTAGGTCACACTCCCTTCACTCCCTATATACCTTTTGGAAATGATTTTCCCTTGCTCTGGGGATTGCAAGGAAGAAAAAATTTTCACTAAAAATTCTTCTGTAGCTCAACACAGAACACTACTACCCTGAAGCCAAGCCCATGCCAAGTCTACTTCCTTTCATGCTGTAATTTCTCAAACTCCCTATTCTGAGTCAACTTGCCATCAAAGATGAGAGTAATTTAAAATACAGGGAAGGATCACAGTATTCTAGAGAAGATGAAAAGCTGTGAGCCTTGAGGACTGGAATAGTAGAAAGGGGTTGAAATTCAGTGCTGCGAAATACAAGGTCATGGTCTTTGGGATTAATAGCAGAAAATTATGAGCTCCTCAGCTGGAAATAACATAAGAGGAGAAAGAGCCAGGATTCTTAATCAGTCACAGGATGACAATTACAGCTGCCCTCTGGGCTGAGACAAGAGGCTGTGGGGAATGTGGAAAGCAGCAGATGTGAACTGCCTGGACTCTGCTGAGGTTTTTGACATCATTCCTGTGAGCATGCTGGAGGGTGGGCTGGGCAATCACAGCCAGCCCCGCTGGAAACCAGCCTGACCACCGGGCTCAGAGGGCAGAAAGCAGTGGCTCGGGGTCCAGCTGACATCTGGTAATCAACAGGGACTCTGCTAGGGTATGTGTCACCCCATGGCCTCATTAGTGACCTGGAGAGTAGCACAGAGTGCTTAATTTGGGGGAACTGCTGATGGAGGCACCTTCCAGAGGAATTGTGATAGGGTCAGGGCCCAGAGAAACCTCAAGGCACTCAGTAGGGAGGGAGAAGTGTGAATTTTTGCTGCTGAGCAAGCACAAGTCCCTGTATTGTGCAAGTTCCAGAGGTATCAAATACAGAAATGCATAGGTAGAATAACAGCATTTGATCAATATTACTCAAGCAGCAATTAAACGTTTTTTCCATTAACTAATTTTGCAGGGGCATTATCCATAATTCCTACTTAATATGACATTTTTCTAGGAGATCCAATTATCCTGCCAGCTAAATTCCAGCTTGGTATAAACTGACAAACTAAGTTCCAACGATTAGGAAGAAAGGCAGAAGAATTAAAAGGAAGTGACAAAATATCAAATCAACAACCCACGGTGTTATACAACTCTAAAACTTAGCTAAGTATTGTAGGTGTTTTGAAGTAAATTGTCTTATGATGTTATTGGTGAGTCACCTCCGGAGCCCGCAGGAGATAATCCAGGCTTTGATCCTGCAATTTAGAGTGTGCAGGAGCCACGACATTCTGAGTTTTTCTAAAACCTCACATCACATGACAATCAGTTGTGGGTTTTGAACTGGCCTAACAAAGGGGAAGCTGACCCCAAGACCCTCAGGAGGAATGAGGGCGTGTTTTGGTATCCCTGGACTCCCGTGTGAAAGTCTTGACTTTCTTTTAAAGTAAAAAAGGTAAATCATTCTGAGGAGCCAATCCCACTGCAGTGTGAAAGGATGAGTTGGGTGAGATCTCTAAACATGCAACAGAGAGCTCCAGCAAGCAAACAGCAAGGGAGAGGACTCTGAGAAAAGAAATATTTAACTAAACCAGACATGCACACGAAATAATTAAGCCTTTTTGAAGGACATGCAGAGCTTTAACACTCCCTGGACTTGCTGAGGTTTGACCACAGGAGGGCAACATGATCCGAAAGCAAAATCAAACTCTATTCTGGACACTTTGAAAGGAAATGCAATTAATGTTCAGGAAGGCATCTACAGTTTATTTTTTTCTTTTGATTTTGAGTCTCTGGGGGACTGAAGTGACAAGATCTGATAGTTTCTAAAATTAAAGTAGCAAAAAACTTCGTGGGGTGAGATTCTCACAGCTATTCTTATACTCTAAGAACAGCTTTTTAAGGTAAGAAATACACAAAAACATGCACACTGAACCTGTCATCAGGATTCATGATAGAAAAAAGCAGTTCCAAGGTGTGTGTACTGGAGCAGCATCCTCAAAAGCCATGGTGTGTTTCTCAAAGGCTTAAGTGTGTGCTGCCCACCTTTACTTGAGAGCTTATGAGATGTAAGAGCATCGTACTACAGCTGTGGTGCTGCTGTAGTATTGCCAGCAAGTTTTTAGAGGAATAAAAATTGCTGGGAAATAAAAATGTGCAGTAACTGGACTGAAAGTAGGAGAGGAAGGGTGAGAAAGGGATCACAGTGTATTTCAAAGGAGAGGGAGCTGACTGATGCTCCCTAGTCATGCTGGGCTGCCCAGAGGCTGTTCCTGCCCAGCTCTGCTGAGACACTGGCACAGCACGTGTGCCCCATGAACGATTTCACAGAAGCACAAAATCAACTGTGTTGGAAAAGAACCCTGAAGACACTGAGTCTACCCTTTGACCCTACACCACTGTACTACCCCAGACCATGGCACTGAGTGCCACATCCAGCCTTTCCTTGAACAGCTCTAGGGACAGTGACTCCACATCCCCCTGGGCAGCCTGTTCCAATGTCTGATCACTCCTGCATGAAGAAATTCTTCCTGATGTCCAACCTGTGATAATTGATAAAAGATTCGTGTTAATCACAAAAGTATTGGAGTTTGTATAAACCAGAATACTAAGGTCTGAAGTGAAGCATGGAGACTAGATAAAGGAAAATATTTTATGAAATCACTCTGTTTTAAATCACCTTGTTATGAATATTATGTTTTCCAAATAAGTTTGTATCTACTACCAGCTTGCAAAATCAGACTTCCCAATAGTCTTTCCTGCCTTTGTTTGATCAATGCTGCTTATCTCAAGGACCAGACTTACAGAACTTCGCTGGTGGCTATCTACAAGGACCAGATGGTTATCTGTAAGATTGACTATTGCCCGGAGACTTTGTGAATTTTAATATGGATATTTATTCGACCACCACTGCTTACCTGGCAAAATTATGACAGCAAAAACCAAAAATTATTGATTGCAACGAGAAACCATAGTATAAGAAGAGGCTGCAAACCAAAGTTCAGTGGAGCATAGAGCGGGTGGTGACCCCTCACGTTCCCCAGCACTGCTTGATCCGTCTATATCAAATAAAGCAACCTAAATTTTGTTGAATATTGAGACTTTTGTTTCTCATTTATAACAAATCTAAACCTCCCCTGGCACAGCTTGAGGCTGTGTCCTCTCGTCCTGTCACTGGTTAGCTGGCCAAGCCCCACCCGGCTACAACCTCCTTTCGGGGAGTTGTAGAGAGTGATAAGCTCACTCCTAAGCCTCCTTTTCTGCAGGGTAAACACGCACAGCTCTCTCAGCCGCCCCTCACCTCTCACATGACTTGTGCTCCAGACCCTTCCCCAGCTCTACTGCCCTTCTTTGGACCTGCTCCAATATTTCAATATCCTTCCTGAATTGAGGGACCCACAACTGGACACAGCACTCCAAGTATGGCCTCACCAGTGCCCAATATAGGAAGACAATCAGTGCCCTGGTCCTGCTGGTCACACTATTGCCGGTACAGGCCAGGTACCACTGGCCATCTTGGCCACCGGGGCACGCCTGGGCTCATGTTCAGCCAGCTTCCGACCAGCGCATTTCTCTCTAGTTTCCACTGGAAACTCCGAAAAACGCCTTAAATCGACATAATATAGGGAATATCCCGCGCGGGGTGAGACTGACCCCGGTTTCCCGCGGCCCCTCACGGCCCAGAGCAACGCGAGCGCGCCCGCCCTGCTCGGCACCGGAAGTGACGCATACCGCCGGCGCGAACCCATTGCCCGCTCTACGGGATGACGTCATGCCCTCCACCCGACCCCCCACTCTTCAATAGGCACGGACGGGCGGGTGCCTAAAGAATTGGTAATGAAGCCCGGCCCTGCCACAGCCGCTCGGCCCGGCCCGGCCCAGCCCTGCCCTGCACCGCACCGCCCCTTCCCACCTCGGGCGCCGGGAACGGTGACAGATGCTGACAATCACGGCAGGCCGGGAGCGCGCAGGCCTTTTTGCTATTCCTGCCACACTCAATATGGCCGCCGGACATGGGCCGCCNTGCCCTCAGCGCCGCCGCCGCCCTCGCTCTGCGCGGCCCGGCGGGCGGGATGAAGCTGACGGACAACGTGCTGCGGAGCTTCCGCGTGGCTAAGGTCTTCCGCGAGAACTCGGACAAGATCAACTGCTTCGACTTCAGCCCCAACGGCGAGACCGTCATTTCCAGCAGCGACGATGACTCCATCGTTCTCTATGACTGCCAGGAGGGCAAGTGAGTGGCGGGGCTGAGGGCTGCGGCCTTCGGGGTCTAGGACAATGTCTGGGGCACGGGGGTGTGAGGGGCCGTGGGGACTGCCCACGGTGGCCTTTGGGAACGAGCTCTGCCCGCAGATCTCGCCGTTCAGCTTTAGCTTTAGCTTCTTTCCTGTTCTTTTTTAGCATAGGCTTGTCAGTAGAATCTCAGCCGCACTGATGGCAGCAGCGTGGATTTGCCTGCTCTACGGGTATGCTTGTTATCTTGGTAGGCTGGAGACAGTGGTGATAATTTCCTAAGTGTAAGCAAAAGTTCTGTGAGAGCCAAACAGTTGCTAAGCCTGAAGGGTTCAGTCTGGTCACAATTCCAGGTCTCGCGATTGCTGCAGGTATGGAACTGACTTCTCGGCCTTCTCTGGGCTCAAGTCTTGCTAATTAATACAGACGAGGTTGTTGTGAGCAATGTGCAGATGTGCCCTTTTAATGCCTCATTTGGGTGTAACTTCTTGGCTAAATGCTTTAAACCAAAAGGTGCAGATGGTGTGGCGTGTATCACTACAAATTCTAAAAACCTGATGGTGTTTTCTATAAAACCCAGTTCCTAAGTGATGTCTTGGATCGCCACAGGCAAATATGGTCCTCTGTGTTTTAAATAATTTTCTCTTATTGTGTCCTTATCTATAAAGCACAGTTAAAATATGTGTGATTTGCTTGTGTCTTCAAATATTGTCTTAGTTTAGATGTAATCAAGGTGTTGATTGATTTCTGTTACCTAAGCGTAATGAGTTGAGGGTGTATTTCTGTTTCTCACCTAACTGTCCGGTTTTATCTTTCTTCTGCCATTGATCACATCGTGCTCATCTTGTTTTTTTGGATAAACTCTCAGAAATTTGCAGAACACTTGAATTCTGGTGCTTCTGTTCAGAAGATGGAAACCTACACCAAGGACGTTTGTAGTCTGTGAGAGTTGGAACAATTTGAACGAAATGGTATCATTATGCCATTAAAATCTTCTTCTGTACAAGCGTGAATTTGTCTGCTTTAAATTCCTTCCGATTTTAAGTATTACAGGTGCTTATTGGTGTAGAGATGTAGTTCTGAGATTGTTGGTTGTTTTTGTGTTTTTTTTGTAAAGTCAGGACTGGGAAGCATCACATCCACACAGAATGTGGAAGGAAAACAAATTTATGTATTACAGGACAGGGAATAGAAGGGTCAGGGTATTGTGGGAATGAATAAGAAATTACTTGGGAGTGTCAAGACAGAGATATTTCAGTGTTGTATATATTTTCTAGTAAACTGGATATTCCTAACCCTCCTGCTTTTCCAAGCAGGCCAAGACATAATACTTACTGGGAGGAAAGATTGCCTCCTGCATATTCTCTTAATTTTGTGGCATACCTATTACGTATTATTTTAGACTTCTGCGTAATTTGATTGCTTTACACATTAAAGTTGTTGGTGTTCCCTGTCTACTAGAATGAACTCTGATGTGAAAATATTTAATTTTTATTTATGTAAGAATAGATAACTGTACATATGGACTGTGCCATGGATTGTATCCCAGATCTTAATTATATACAGTAGTAGCAGGGCTGATGTTAATGCAGATGGTATTGATTGCTCTTCCCCTTTCAGACTTGTAAAGAATATTTTGATTGGTTGGGAGGTATTTGGCCCTTTCATTCCAATCTCCATCTAATCCTGATGTGCTTTATAGTCAGAAGGTTTGCTTTAATTAAGTTAAATGTTAGTCAGTAGTCCTCTACTGCAATGCTGCAGGGCAATGAGAGTAGTTTCAAGGTAACTTCTGTGTCAGGATGCAGTTCTCTAGTGGTTATAAAATTTTAAAATTATTTGAAAGCTTCTCATGCACTATCAACTAGCTTAAAAGTGTAGCTGTGATTTTTGGGGGTAGCTAGGGATGCAGGACACACTTGTTCTCTCACGTGGAGAGTTTTACTTTGAATTACTTTGTCACTGGAAATTCGTGTAAAGATTATCTTTCAGGTCTCTGAGTGATCATTGATTGCTGTGGCAGTTTTAGGCTTGTAGTTGGTTAATTTTCTTTATAAATCACAATTTCAAGAGCATGGAATTCTCACCTTCTTGGGTGTAATGTCCAGGAGGAAATTAAATGTCCTGCTTTCTGGGGTTCAGTGTAGGATACCTACTTCATCTAATGGGCTGAAAAGTAATGCCTTTCTCTGGGTAGAAGTGGGAGAATTTGGTGTGTATCCACTGTTAATGTGCAGTTCTGCTGGTAGAATTGAAATGTAGCTGTTTGGTTGTACTTTAGGAATATCCTCCCTTAGTTTAGTTTGTTTTGCCACACCAAAAGGAGTTGTGAGCTCTATGAGAGTGTGTCCAACCCCATCTTGGTGAACTTCAGCTTCTGACAGTTGCAGGACAGTTGAAACACTGCTGTGTAGCCGAGGGCTGACGGGACAAGATTATCTCCTTAACACGTATTGTTCTGGGCTTAGGCAACTGACATGAGCATCCAATGATTTTGGTCCAGAGAGTCCACCTCTATTTCAAATTATGCAAGCAGCTAAATTGTTCTTAAATTTTTAACCCATCCTGCATTACCAAATCCCTTCACAGTAGGCTGGCTCAGAAGCATAACTAAGAGGCTCACTGGAGTCTGGGCTTAAGGAAGGATTGCGAAAACTTGTAGGACAGTTGTGTGTTGGGATGTACAGCAATCCCTGAGGCTGGGAACAGCTGCACATTGGTGACCCTGCTATGATAGAATGGTGTGCTAATAAAGGCTTAGTTTATATTTTAGTGTATATCAATTGTGTGTTATTGATACAAATAAAGTGATGGATCTGGACTCCTGCTTAGCTGTGGTGTTTGCTGGGCACATCCACATTCCTGGTAGTGGGTGATATTTCACCCATAGCAGCAGTGATTCAAACCAAGGCGTGAATGATAATACAAATCTTGCCTGTGTTTTGTTTCATCTTTGTAGCAGATTTGACTGAGATCTTGTCTTTTTCTTTGTCAATATGGCTTTGTTTTTAGGTGGGTTAAATAGATTGACCTGGACCTCAGAATTGTTTAGTGATTGTGATTTGTTGTTAAAAAGTACTTCATTTTCTTGTTTGTGTTTAAAATGGTTGACTGGCAACAGGTCTTAGGTGCAGTGACACACTTCTGTTTGTATCACTTTACATGAAACCTTCACCTTTCTTGAACACTGAACTCTTTCCATCTTTTAGGTAAATATGCCTTTGGCTGTCTGTTGATCTTTATCATCTCTCTATATATTAATTTATTCTAAATAGGTCTTCTAAGGTTTAAACTTGTAATAGAAAGGGAAAAGCCAAACTAGGTCTGGGAGAATCTAATATATATAATATATTTTGAGATTGGATTTTTTTTTCTTGGTTCATTGTTGGGTTTTATTCCCACCAGGCTGGTCAATAGCATAGCTGAGGTAACTTCAGAAAGCAGTGTGGGGAAGTATATCATGTATAATGTTAGAGTATGTCAGAATTTAAATTAGGTGTGGTTTTTTTCAGTGTGTGGCATGTGTGGATCTGAAGAACGATTTTAAAATCTGCTGGAGGAACTGGGGAAGAAATTTGGTCTGTGGTACAGGTGGTGTGTGGCTTTTCACTGCACTTGCTCTGTTGGCTTTCACTTCATGGGAACTTGTCCCCAGCAAGTGTGTTTGAGGTCAAAGCCCTATGGCTTCTACTGTTTGAGAATTGATATTTAAGAATGAATGTGTGTTTTTGTTCTGATATGAAAAGTCTCTAACTTGTGCTCTTGTTTGGGTGTGTCAGGTTGAGGCTAAGAAGAAAGGAAAAAGTCCACTGTAATAGGAATACCTTGCCTGAGGGTGTAGTCTGACAAACTTTTCTCTTGGCAGCAGTATTGGTTTCGACTGCTCCTGCTGTTTGTTTCCGTTCCCATGCTGTTGTCTTTGCTTGCGTGGGTAAAATATTTTGTGGGCCTGTATAATAACCAGAGTTATTACTTTTAATCCAGAATTTCTGGATTCAAAATAACTCCCAGAAGAGATGGTATTTCTGGTGTTGATCAGTATCCTTGTTGGTCGACTTCCCAGCTCTGAAACCTTCATGCTCCCTCAGTTGGGGATGAAAGGGGAAGGAGAGTGGTGGAGACCTTGCACTGCTCAAACAGGCACCACTGCTGTGAGATACCCTTATTAGCCAGCTGCTTCTAAGTTTACTCTGCAGTTTAAATTTCTAGTACTGCAGTGCTTTACCTGCTTTCCAGAGCTCCCAAACCCAGTTCTGTTGGTGGTGTTCACTCTTACTAGAGTGTTTTTCATTCTGTTGCAAGATGTTAAATTTGAGTTTCTTGCCTTAAGCTTGGATGCAAGTATAATTCTGCAGTGGTTTAGAAAAGTCCCTGTGTTACTATATCTGTTATAGATGACGGGTATATAGATGTGTTTGGGTTAATACCCGTGAATGAGACACCCTGTTCTAGGTTTTGAAGTAACAAAGACAAATTATACTCAATTTAAAATAAGCAGCAGATTTGAATGGGCAAGGGCACGGTAAGGCAATGCTGCTTGCTCTGCTCATTATGTTAGCTCCTCCTTTTTTTTTTTGCAGTAGACGTCATAGGGAAAGGAATTTTTGGAGGAGACACATGCATTTTACAGGTGTTACAGAGAACTCCTCAAGCCTAGGAATTGTCTTGGAGAAACAACAAGATCCTTGTTTGAAAGTTAAATAGAAAAGTTTTTCTTTCTTTGTATAAAATCATCTGACTTCTTGAAACAGTCATGTAATGCCTCAGTGGGAACAGGCCTTGTTGATGTGAGTTTTGTTTTGAGATTTTTGTTGCAGAGAGTGCAATTATTTCTGCTTCCTCCTGACAGACCAAAGAGGACCCTCTACAGTAAGAAGTATGGAGTGGACCTCATCAGATACACACATGCTGCCAACACTGTTGTGTACAGCTCCAACAAAATAGATGGTAAGTGATCCACTGGAGTGGAGCATATTAATCTCCTTCCACTACATGTCTGGATTATTAGTGCTAAAGATTTGGGGAAAAGTTATAACAGCTCTTCAGTGATGAGTAGCTCCTCCTAGGCAGAGGAGGTAATGAATGTCCAACACTAATGCAAACACTAATGCATAGCTTGGTGCTAGTCCCTTAAGCTTCCTTACTGATGTTTCATTCACTGCTGCAAAAACTGAGGAATAAACATTGTTAGAGAGATAAAACTTGGATTCTGCTGTTCAGTTGGTGTTGCTATCAGTGCTGTCATCAGCCTCTGCACCTTCATTTCTTACATGTGAGTGAGGTGGAAGGAGCAGCTGGGCCAAGTGCCGTAGCTCTATCTGGTTCACACAGCTCAGCTGCAGAGGGAGGGCAGGAGCTTCAGGTACCTCAACAGATCACCAGCCAAGCCTGGAGGAGGTCACAGAGCTCAGTTTTGATTTTGTTTGTTGTAGTCAATGTCTGAGAATTTTGCAATGGCCAAGTCTCTTTGCACAGCACTTCACAAATAGATTTTAACATTGTACCTGTAGACTCATAATTTCTGTAGTAGAGGTTTTGGGTTGGTTTTTCCTTTGCAGAGATGAAACTTAACAGTAGAAATGCTGGTGCCTTGTGATTTGTGCTGGGCTACAAAAGAAATTGCAAAGGCTGTGAATTTAGAGAAGATGGAGGCTGTTAGGAAGTCAGGTTAAACTAGAACAAGCTGGGCCTGAAACTAGAGGAACAAGGAAGTCTCCACCAGAACTGGATTTAATGGTGTAAAAGATTAAAAGTGTCACAGGAAGTACATGCCTTTTTAGTCTGTTTCAGAACCTACTTATTTTTTTAAAATTATGTTATATTACTGTATGTCACATTTTTTATTTGGCTGTTATTAACAATCTAATGAAGCATTTTAATGCCTTTTTGAGTGCTGAGTTTTTGTTTATAAGCACTGATAAGCCTTAAGTCTTCCTGCTGCAGGGTAGCATTATGGTGACCAGTTAATTAGAAGTAAAGAAAAAGAGACAATGTGAGAATGTTACTGTTACAAATTGTAACCTTAATAAACGAACAGTGTGTTCTGTAGGAGTCCGGGTACTCTGTAGTCCCTAAAGCATGTGATCATGGACAAGGTGCATTGTATTAACCTGTTTTGCAGGTATTGGGAGGGAAAATTACCTCAGGAACATGCTATAGGAGTGCTGGTTCTTGTTTCCAAACATTTTTTCTGTTGAATTGCTACCAATCTACTTGTCAAGATTTTCTCAAGACCTCTGGACTTGTTTCCTGTTGCCTGATTCCAGGCTGAGGTAGTAGTTTGTACAGTTTGAGGGTCTATGATACCACCCGGTACAGGAGATAACTGT
Organism: Toxostoma redivivum; assembly: GCA_013397375.1. Lineage (NCBI taxonomy): Eukaryota > Metazoa > Chordata > Aves > Passeriformes > Mimidae > Toxostoma > Toxostoma redivivum. The sequence continues at coordinate 788,215 of VXBI01000885.1, read as the reverse complement.
ACAGGCCACTGCCTTGCCTGGGACAGAGCCCTGCCAGCAGTGAGGATCAGCACAATTCCCCAGTGCTTCCTCTTTAGCAAAGGAGGATGGAATTCTGCATGGATACTTCGGAGATCAGGTAATGACAGCTCTTGCAGGAAAAACTAGAGATGAGTCTTTTACAGCAAGTTTGAAGCCCGTTGGTTCTATCCAATGGAGCCTGCTGGTGTTAGGGAGTTATATTTTGGATTATCACCTCAGGTTACTTAGAGCTTTTCAGAACTGTCTGTCAGCAGTGCCACATTTCCAGCTTGTTCAATCAGCTTCAGTTTGCTTGTCAAATACTGGAGGATGGTTTAGACTTCTGATCTCAGCTTGATGAACAACCTCAGGCAAAAATGAGAACTTGATAATTTTTTCACAGATAGAAACTTTTGCTGAATGAGCCTTTCAAAACATTCTGAACATAGCAGCCCCTCTGACTGTCAAAACACCCAGTACATGTTGCATCCTCTTGGCACATGTTCTTCTGAGTCAAAAGTAAAATTGTCCTTGACCCTCAGCAGGACTTGTTGTTCCAGCCATACAGAGTCTGCATATGAAGATTAAAAAGTGACTTCTGTCTTTTAATAATTGTTTCCTCTTAGAAGGATTTATTTTAATTTTGGGCAGGAAGTTTTAACAGCATCTTCCAGAATTGTGGACTACTCTTTGTACGTTCACCTATATTCAGGATAAAATTGGCACTTGAGAAATGTTGTGCTGCTGCTCTCATCTATTCAATTTATGTTTAAGGTTGCTTGAAGTACACTAAGCTTTAGATTACACTGTCCTCTTCTTAGAGCTTAGTGCAGAGAAAGTGTGAAGCTGTCGATTGTCAGATTAAACAAAAAGAAGAGGGATTTGCTAGTTTTTAATGATCTTGTCCTGGCTTTGAAGTTATGGTTTTATCTTTAGCTGAGTCCCAGAATTTGTACATTTCCTGTGTGTACTGCTTAGTTGGAGATTTGTTTGCTGAATGTGTATGTAGGAAAGAGAGCAATATTCATGCTGCAAAGCAATACAAAGTGGTAGCATCAACTCTGTAAATTTGATACTCTCCATTTTGTGAGAGCGAGGGAATAAAACCTGCTGCTACTTAAATTTTAGCACCTTTGAAATTACCTTGCATAAATCACATGACAGTTGTTTTTAAAGTGTAGTGTTACTTCAGACTGTGGGAAATATCTTTTCCTGTAGTCTCATTTTCAGTTCTGCTTAAGAACTGAGTTGGTTTTTCTAACTTGATTCTCTTTCAAAGTCTTATTTGAAATTAAATGATCAGACTTAAGCACTGTGGTGAGTTTACTATTGCTCTATGTTTCAGACACAATCCGATACCTCTCCCTGCATGACAACAAATACATTCGCTATTTCCCGGGGCACACAAAAAGGTGAGATATGGCTTGGGGACAGGACAGGAAAAATTGAGATAAGAATGGTAAGGGGCTTGAGTTCCATCACACTTGTTTCATGCTGCTTTTTGCTTTGTTCAGTTATGGGTTTTTCCACAATTGCTGGGGTGGGTGCTGCTCCATTCACTTTGGTTTGTCTCTGACGCATGTTGGGTTCTGTATTGCAGAGTGGTTGCTCTTTCAATGTCTCCAGTGGATGATACTTTTATTTCTGGATCTCTGGATAAAACTATTCGACTTTGGGATCTCCGCTCTCCAAATTGCCAGGTAGGTTATAAAATTCATGTGCACAATGTGTTGAATTTTTAGTTGGAAGGATAAAAAATGGATGTGTGTTTGTAACAAAATAAAAGTACTGCCAGAAGTGTGTGCTTTTGATTCAGTGTTGACACCTTCCTGAAGGAGCTGGGATCAGGAATCTCTGTGCAGTGTGTGTGTTACCACTTGCTCTCACCTGTGTTTCTGTTGGAGAGGCACTGGGGAGGGCAAGAAATGACACCCACAGCTGATGAAACAAGAGAAGGGCTGGATGTCATCACCTTGTTCATCGGGCTGCTATCTTATGCAGAGGGTGTCCTCTCTAAGCTGACATCCCTCCTGTGTTGAGAATTCATCTTAGCTGAGTGTTTGTAGTGTGCGCCTGAAATTGGTGCCTTGATGCAATTAAATTTGATGAAGAAACTGGGTGATTTAAAGTAAAACAGCAGCTATATGGTCTGCCACCTCCTTGCATCACCTCTGTTGTTCATCAGAACTGTTTGTGAGCAGATTTGACTTGATAGCAAGACAGAATCCTGTTTGTTTTTGTTTACTTATTTTGCTGGAATACTTTACTTTTTTTAATGGAAGCAGGCTTGTAAAGGCTGAGAAAAATAAAATAACTGGCAGCAGTGGCAGGAATGAAAGATTGGAAGTAGAATCTCTACCTTTAGTGGTGCTGAGTTGTTTTGTCCTGGTATCTGGGTACTTAGTGTTGTGCTCTCATATTTCCCCATCTCCCTGGGAACATTCTGCTAATGAGAGAGGGCTCTTCGCTTATTCCAGATGATGGAACTGTAAGTGAAAGAGAGAGAAAAAAGTTACATTTCTTACAAAATGTTTTTATCATTCTTCAAACCAAGCCTTTTCTGGCTGATCTTAATTCTGCTTTTTTTGGGGAGTATGCCTTTAACTCCAGTGTGTAGATTTCCCTTGGGGTGAATCTCCATCTCTAAGTTGCTGCAGATGAGATAGGGTTGTAAGTGCAATAGCAATTCTGTGATTTATGCTAATGCCTGAACTTGTAAGGGTAAAACTAGGACTTGTAACTGGAAGCTGTATCCAGCCAGGTCTGGGAAACAGGCTGAGGAAGTGTTACTTGTAGTTTTAAGTTAATCCGTGAGATGGCAGCCATACCGCCTGGAAGTATTCCCGGGAAACTAGAGCTGGCACACTCCCCAGGGCCCTGAGCATTGGCTGAGCTCACTGCCTCGCCTTCAGAGACCACAGGGAAAACTGACCTACAGGGAAAGAAGAGAAGTAGTTAAATCTCCAAACTTTATCTAGAGAGAAATGCAGAAAGAAAGAAAAAAATTGTTAAATGTGTTACAGATTTAATCAAAGATGTGTTCTTGTTTATGACCATACAGTTCATAAAAATGTTTGACTAAAATGCACAGACTGCTAGCCAGGAAACAGAAAATTTCATATTTTGTTGGCTTTTACTAAATTTTCTCAAGTGTTTTCTGCTATGTGACTTAAGGAAAAGGTGACATTAAAAATAAACATTGGTAGTAACCTATCAGTTTTAATATATAAGGTCTGTTGGCTTCCAGCAGGTGTGAAGTTTTATTAAACTGACATGTAAAGCTCAGCAGTGATATTCCCTTCCTTTCAAAGTACTTTTTTTTTCCCTCTTGTGCAGCTGTAAGTGGCAGAGCATTGCTGTTGATCCCAGCAGCAGTGTTTTATGGTGCTGCCTGGTATGGTTATTAACACAGCCATATAAGCCTCCCTTCTCTGGGGACTTTTGAAGTGCATGACACCTTGAATGAGGTTTTGATTTGTTTTGGTGTAAGCTTTGTTACTGAAGCAAATTGGAAGCTCTGTAGGATGATCTTAAGTTGAGAAAGCTGAGCTCTGAACCTTTGTGAAACTTCAGTATTTACAACTGGAATTAATTTGTTCTACCCCTAGTGTGCTGTCTTGCTCACAGTGGAGTCAAAGGGTGGTAGCAGAAATGTGAGCATCAACCTTGCAAAATAATTCTGGCTATTTCTATTTCTAGGGTTTAATGCATCTCCAAGGGAAGCCAGTGTGTTCTTTTGACCCAGAAGGGTTGATTTTTGCTGCTGGAGTTAATTCTGAAATGGTGAAGCTATATGATCTCCGTTCTTTTGACAAGGTGATGTACCCTAAACTTCCTTCTTACAGCTTTTATCTTGCAAGAAGTAACCTAAACTCAGTGTTCAGAGGCTGGATTTGTGTACTCGAGCTTACTGTCATCTAGAGAATTCTCAGTAAGCACACATCTCATGGACAGAAAGAGATACGAATCCTGAGGTACACTGTAAACCAGTGTTCAAGTGCTGGCTCTTGAACATGCTCCAAACTCCACTTTAGACTCTTGGTTGTGAGGTTTTGGTCTTTCTTTCCTTGCTGCTTATTCTGGAAGACCACTGGCAAAGATTGAGCCAGGACTGTCAGAAAGGATGAGAATTTCAAAGGAAACCGTGCTGGTGTGGGCAGCTGAACTGAATAAGCACTGAGCATAGTTGGGTCCATGGTTTTCAAAACTCAGAGGATGATTACACTGGCTCAAACTCTTTCTCTCACTTCATCTAGCAGCCGTGTTCAAAAACTTATTCCTAAACAATTAGGAATTTAATTTGTGCTGTTGATTGTGGAAGAGTATGAAACTGTTGGATTGAAACAGCCTTTTGTACTCTTTTTTTTTGTTTTGGAAACTGATTCCTATGTTGAGACTTACACATGCGGTGACATGTTTACCTTGACACTTTCTTTTGGTATCTTAGGGCTAAGGATTTTCTTTTAAAAAATCTGTAGTGTTTTCCTGTGCTAAGTTTAAAAGCAGATTCTTGTAAACAGCAATACATAGTCTTCCTCATATTTCCCCTCTTCTCTCTGCAGGGGCCATTTGCTACATTTAAGATGCAGTATGACCGAACGTGTGAGTGGACAGGCCTGAAGTTCAGCAATGATGGGAAACTCATCCTCATCTCGACAAACGGCGGCTTCATTCGGCTGATCGATGCCTTCAAAGGAGCTGTTCTGCACACCTTTGGGGTGAGCCTGCTGCCTCTGCTACTTGCTGGAAAACTTGGTGTTAGTTTGGGGAGCAGGTGTCCTTTGGTTGTGAGGTTGCTGTGGATACACTCTCTACTACATATTCTCCTGTTTTGTGCCATAGGGTTATAACAATAGTAAGGCTGTCACGCTGGAGGCATCTTTCACACCAGACTCTCAGTTCATCATGATAGGTAAGATAATTATTGGCAAGAATTGCAGTGCTCTGAAATTAGTTGTGTTACGTAGGGCTAAAGCTGTGTCTGTTGGGAAACAGAGTGTATTTAAACAATACAATGCAGCTATAAGCTTTCTTTGCAGTGACAGTGTTCTGTTTTGTTAGACTACTTGGTGTTCTCTAGACTGAAATGTAAAAAAGCCTGCAAGAAGTCTTTTCTTCTTTTCTTAAATGTAAATGCTCTTCGAAAATAGATGAGAAACCAGGAAATTGTTGTAGTGGGGGAAGACCAGTCACACCGTTTGTTAGTGGTCCTCTCCCTGTGGCCAGGACATCCTCATGTGCTGCCTCACAGCATTTTGTGGCTGTGTTGTGGGCATCCCCTGTTTCCTGATGAGCAAAGCACATGTTTGTGCTTGGGTGACTGGTCTTGTAGCTTGGTGCATTTGTACATCCTCAGGGGTGTTCTGCACGGGTGACATTCTGGGGCAGCTGCAGTTTGTTCATGTGGCTCTTGTAAATCTCCATGTTTGTGGAACAAGCTCTTAACCCTTAATAGAAGCTGTAGGCATCAGCCTGGTGGCTCCCAGTGTATGATTCTCCTGGCCCTCTGCAAGATGGGAGGCAGGTGGCAAAAATCAGCTTGAAACTCCTGTACAGCCTGGTGCTGCACCTTGGGCACCCCAAAATGAACATTTCTGTCATCTGCTGCCCAACAGCACCTGTGGACACAAGTCAGATGAGTCTTGTGTGGTGCTGCCCTTTCCTAGACTTTATATTTTGTTCTTATTTCTGTGGCTGATATATCAAATATGTTTAACTTTGTGGTAATTTGTTATCCAGATCCTCATTTTTCCTGTATGAGTGATGGTCTTGGCAAAACTTCTTTTCTTTTGTTCTGGCTGAGAACTTCCTGATTGCAGAGAAGAGGGGTGGGGTTTTTGTTTAGTTTGTCTCTGGAGAGCACTTTATTGCACATATTTACCTTCCTGTTGTGCTCTTCCAAATTAAAACAGTAGTAGAAGTTCCAAACCACTTATTCCTGTTCAATTTTTACATACAGTTGCAACTTGTGCTTCTTAATTTTTTTTTCCTGAAAGGCTACAGGCATAAATACAGAAGCAGAAGAAAATGCTTTGCATTTTTATTAGGAATCCTATTTAAAATTAGTCTAAATTAAAACCGAATTATAAAAATACAGAGTTCTCATCCTCAGAGTTTGAAAAATGTCATTTTTAAGTGAAAAACTTGTCCCATTATAGTAATGTGGAGAGTCGATATCTCCAGGGGAGCTTCTGATATTTGGCTTAGTGCACTGAAGTCTGGATGGCAGAGGCTTTAGTTTGATTCTGTGCTCACTGAGTGAGATGTTTACCTGTGTCTGAACTGAGAACTTGTGTGAACAATGACTCTTTCCCCTGCACTTGGCCTCTGCACATTGGTGCAAGTTGGCCAAGGTCTCTCTTCCACAGCTGGAGATGTCAGCTCTCCTTTCCTGGTGGAGAGTGCTACTGGGTGAGAGTAGTTAACATCTTTGTCTGCATAGTGTTACCCTGTTGTGTAGTTGAGCATCTGCAGTGCAAAGGTACAAACCTGCTGTTTGGATACAGATGTTTTAACTCTATGATGTTTTGTACATGCACTTGTGACACTTGGAGAACTCCACAGGTTGTGTTAACAAGTTGAGACCTGCCTGTTCTAAAGTTCTGACAGAAAAAAAAGTTCTTCCTTTCCTCTGCTGACCTCTCCAGTGCATCTTGCATATCTTGTTTTCCACTCCTACCTTCAGGTTCGGAGGATGGGAAGATCCATGTTTGGAATGGAGAAAGTGGGATGAAGGTGGCTGTCCTAGATGGAAAACACACAGGTCCTATAACCTGTCTGCAGTTCAATCCGAAATTCATGACTTTCGCTAGTGCATGTTCTAATATGGTAAGGAAGTGGGCTTGAAGTTCCTCTGAGCTCCATAAGGTGCTAACCCTTCCAGAGATGAATCTGAGAAGGCTTAGTGCCTCTAATGTATGCTTGCAGAAGGTGGCAGCTCATACAGATGGGGTAGGAGAGATTTGTGTTCTGCCATGAAGAGATGTTTTCTTTCCTCCTCTGTAGGCCTTCTGGTTACCAACTATCGATGACTAATTCCTACACTGCGGCTGCTGTCGGATGGCTCCCAAACTGCTAACAGCAGCAAGTCATTGCAAGCATAGTTTTGGAATTGCCTACATCTCCCAGACTGTGTTCCTCTTCCTGCATATGTTCCATGTCTTACCTTTATCTACAGCATTCCGTTGTGAGGACTGCTCCTCTGGGCCTCCTGGCACACTCAAGAAGCAGCATGCTACAAATTCTTACCTTCCAGTCCATGCCTGGCAGGCTTTAGCCCAAGGTGGAACTGACACAGTGTTATTTCTTAGAGCCATGAAGTCTGTTTTATCTACAAAATGTTTGTGGCATTTTTTAAAGCTGTAATTATGTGTTTTCCTGCTGTAAGTGCACAAGGCTATTGATGTTCCAACGTGGAGCGTGCAGTTCCTTTCCATAAGTGCATGTTTTTAATGTCTGGAATCTCTGGTTTCACTGCAGTCCACAGATGCAAGTACTTCTGTGCCAAATGTGAACACTGACAGTTTTCAACAGCAGATGCTGGATTCTCTTGCAGTGGAACATGCACCAGAAGTGTGGGTAGCTGTGAATGTACCTCATACATCTTGTCCTTTTTTTGGCAATTTAGTGTGCAACTGCACAGGTTTCATCCACTGTCAGAGGTTGCCAAAGCCTCCCTGCTGTTTGCTGTGTCAACATCCTGGAGGTGTAGACAGCACTGCTGAAGTCCGGCCAGTGTCCCGAGCAATAAAGGAGTCTGTCAGCAGGAAGATGGAGAAACCACACTAAGACTGAAAGCACTGTCTGCCTGTGTATCTTCATTATGTACCATCTTGGCTGATCTTACTTGTAAATATCATGGGGTGGGTGGGCAGTGGGAATGGGCCATATTTTTTTACTTTTAGATATAAAAGAATATGATGTGGGCCAGTAATGTGAGGTGTCTAGGCTGTTTACTTTCACTGATGCATTTTTCCACCCCCTGGTCTGTAAATAAGCTCCATGAAATTCATCCCACACCAGGCTTAGACCAGTATCCCTTTGTTAAAACTGACGTGTGGGTAGTCCATCACACAGTTTGGTACCGGGCTGCAGGTTTCCAGTGACAGCTCCAAAAGAGCAATGCATCCTTTTTCAGATGGTGTCTTCAGAAATTAATTTAAAAAATCTTAGGCATGACTGTGCTGACTCTGCTTTGCTGTGGCCCTTCTCCAAGGAATGAGATGGGGAGGGACATGCTCTCCTGCCTCAGGGGCTTGTAGCACAGAAAAGCTGGCGGGCTGGTCTTCAAGCCCAGTTGCAGTTTCTTTTTCCTGAAATGCTGCTTCAATGGAATGCATCCACCAGCAAGCTGGGACAGGCCTGGTGAAAATGTAGTATTCACTGTATTCTTGCCTTTCCAAACGCACTTAGGTTTGTGCTGGGTCACAGCTTGGGAAGTCTATTCTTTCCCTTGCCCAGTCACATGTGCTTCCCTGTTCATAAATACAAAAAGCTGGCATGGTGACAAGACAGTAATGGGCATGTTCTCTCTGCTCTCCAGTGCCACTCCATACTGGCAAATCGTGCTGGAGCATTTTCCTTAGGTCAGTTGTCCTGATGTTCCCCTGTTATAGCAAAGTTCATCTCAGCTGTATACAGTTCACATCATGACTCTCTGGAAAAGTAAATGCCTTGTAGAACAGCTGTTTCTGTTTTTCTTTTTCTTGCCTTTTTTTTCCCCACCCAGTCCTTGACCATGGAAAGGTGCTGTGCTAAGAGCTGGGCATGGGCAGTGAGCATTTCTGTGCTGCTGGTTCTGTTCAGGTTGCAGCGCTTGCCTGTGGCAATGCAGGAGCACAGCCCACAAGGGGCAGGCTCACACCCTGGTGCTCCATCTGTGCCGCCACACGGGGCATTTCTAACCACAGTTGTGCCATATGTTTGCCATCCTCCAACAGGATTGATGGATGTTTTCCCTCTGCCACATGGGCCTGCTGCTGGAGATGCAGATGTGAGGTTCATGCCATCCCTCTTCCTGTGCTGTCCCACCATCGCCTATAAATAAAACCATCGTGCAAAGGAAGGTGGTTTTCTTGGGCCTCAGTCACTTGAACTCAGCAGTGTTGCATTTCAGCCTGCTTGGTGCTATTTTACCTTTGTTGGTATTTGCAGTGCTTTGTAAAATACAGATACTTGGGGTTTGTAGTGTGTTTTAACAGTCAAATTTCAGCGTCCAGTAGTAAATTATCTTTGAGGTTTTTCCAGTCTTTTGCCTGAGGAAGGGAACAGATAGCCTCTGGCCATATTCCTTGTTACTTTTCACAGGGAAGCATTTGGAAGTCTTTTATTCTATAAAAGTTCTTTGTTAATGTGGTTTTGAGCACTTGTCTAGAGGTCTTTGTTCAGTTCTCTTCTGCTTGCAGTGTTGTAAAACATGGTATGTTGTGGCACGGAATGTTAAAGGAAGAGGGAACCAGAGGAGTGGTTTAGGATGCATACACAAGTACATCAGTGGCTTTCTGGAGTGAAGAGAGATGTTCAGGCTCATGCACAGCAGCACTAATTCTTCATTCAGGGTGGCAGCTGAGCGTCTTCCCAGGGCCCACTGCCACCCACGCAGGCAAAGACATACCATGGAATGCTTTCCATCTGGTTTTAAAAGAGGGGAATGTGCCAAGTGTTGTCAGGGAACTTGAGGATTGTGTTTCAGACAGTTGGACAGGAAAGGTGAATAAAGCTTTCAGCTTCATGCTTCTTTAGGAGTCTCAGGGCTACATTTCCTATATTCTTTGGGGCTGCCGGCTAATGAGAAACAGATCTGATGAAAAACAGACTTCCCAGGTCTGACAGTGGCCAAGCAGCAAACAGCATTCCCCCTCCAAATCTGACATGTAAATCCCCCCATGTTCTTTGGGATGAAGTAAAGACCTTTTTTCAAAACAAGGGGGAAATGAGACTCAAGAGCCCACCTCTAAGTAAGCACTGTGGTGGCTGAGCACATCTGCCTGGCCTGTAGGAGATTTTAGATGTAATTCTCCAAGTCAGTCTTGAAAGATTTTTATTACTTTATTGGAGCTCCCAGGTCCTGGATTCATGCCCCAATCCCTGCTTTGGAGGGTGCAGGAGCAATTGAGTGACAAATTTGGAAGCAGCAGGGTATCTTTTCCAATGCCTCTTGGCTGTATTAGCACTTTAAGAGACTTCACCTTGGTTTTGGGTCAGGGGCAGGAACCTTTCAGAAATTGGTCTCTGTGGTTGTGAGCTGCTATAGGGAGTTGGACTCCTCAGTGGTATCTGCCAGTGAGTGTAAATACATGAAGTCAAATTATGCTTTGTCACAAAATACTACCTATGTGGAGAATTCAATGTTGTGGCTGTGACAAATAAATATTTTGTAGAGAGACCACCTGAGTGCTGTAAATTCTGCTTTTGTCCAGTGTGATACAACTTGCTGGTTTCTTAGAGGGGGAATGTTAAAGTCACCCATTTTTTAAAATCTCCCTTTGTTTTGGAGGGTCAGAAATTCTGTAGTGGAAATCATGATTCTTTGAGGTTACCCCTCCATAAATTGTCCATTTTAAGAGGGTTTTTTTGCCTATGAATGTATCAGGATAGGGAAGCCTTGTGGCAGCTACATATGGACCTTGGTGCCCTAGGTAAAGAGGTGTTCATAGCAGACTGTGGTCTGGATGGAAGAGCTGAGCTCTTTCTCAGCAAGAAGATGAGAAAAAAAACTTTCTGGATTTGAGTAACAGGAATCTTGGATCGTTACGGTTAATGCATATAAATGTGTTACAGCTACTGAAGGGAGGACAGCAGCCAGTATCATTACCATGGATGAATCCTCATGTGCATTGTTTTCAGGTCAAACTTAAAAGAGTGGGGGGGAAAGTGAAGCTGGAGAGAAATGGTTTTTATTCTACCCCTTGCTTAAACCACAAGCAGATAGCTGAGAAGGCTGCCCTATTCCTGGAGGGAGTTTCCTTCCAGTGCAGGAAATAATCTTTTGGCACCAAGCCCTTGCAGCAGTTCTGGTAAGGGGATGCTTCTCGTGACAAGCAAAGACAAATTAAAAGCAAGAATTCCCCAGTGATTTTCTGAGGCTGTTTTCCTCCAGCCCAGATCTCTGTAAAATCCCCAGCAGGAATAACACCACAGTAAGATGCATGGGAAAAAAAACAAAGTACTTTTATTTGGACTTTCATCCTTGTGGAACTTAAACACACACTGGGTTTGGCTGCTTCTCTAGGGAATCCTGGAACCTGTGTAATGAATAATGAAAACCAAAGTGGGGACTCGGGGAGATGGGAAGCTTGTCCAGACCTGAATTTGCCTGGCTAATAAACAGGTTGGGAAGGAGATCCTCAGAGTTTCAGATAACTCTGCTGTGTCTGCTGCACTGTGTTTCTGCTGGAATAAATGCTTGAGATTGAGCACTGCAGACAATCTGCAACAAACTGGTTTTATTTTACTTGGAGCTCTTCTAGTCAGTCAGCTGATGCACCGAAACACCTTGATTCTCATCAGTGCTGCTGCTACCAAACCTGCTTTGCTATAAGAAATGACCTGAATAAAGTGTCAGCCAGTGTGGATTAAGATTTGTTAGAAATCTGTACACTGTGTTACTAATACACTTCAGTGTTCTTAAATAAGAGTAAGGCACAAATTTTTTTCACAGGAGGCTTCTGTACACCAGGGTAAAGCTTCCCCTGGCTCCATCCTCTGGGTCTGAGGTGGTGCTGCCTACAAATGGCAACTGTCTCAAGAGGTCTGCCACAGGCACGGCTGTGCCCAGTGCTGTCTTGGCAGCAGCTCCCAGGTTTTCAGCACATCTCATGTTACAGCAAATGGATACGAGAGATGCTTTAGCTTATGCATCCAGTTCAGCTTAGTTCAATTCTGATTAAAAGCCAGCTCTTCAGAGTGGCTGGATCTCAATTGATCCTTATTGTTCAATATTAAAAAGGGAGAGGGATCAGTAGAAGTGTGGATTTGAGTGTCACTGTACCACCAAGATATTAGAAAAAACTGCCCTTTGGCTTGCATGGCCCCCTTTGGAGGTTCTCCTTGGTCCAACAATGAGAAAGGGGAGTGATTTGTTGCTCACTGTGCTTCTCTTGCACGTTGTTAAGGAGCTAATCTTGTTCATCCTGTGCCAAGTGCTGGCTGTACATTTCAGGTTCCACCGCAAATGGTTTTGCTGGAAGAGAATGTACACGTGTGCAGCAGAAATCCCTCAGTTTCAGGCTGATGCTGAATGGCACCACAGTAAGGGAACACAGAGATGCTCTGTGTCATCCTGACAGTCAGTCCTCTTCCCTGTTGTGCAGTGGGATGACAAATACAGAGATGTCATCATAGGATGCCTCGTGGCTGTCATCCAGCATCCACTGGTGGCCTCTCTTCTTTCCCCTTGCTCTGTATACCAAGCACTTGGCCAGTTCTGTAAACCTGTGGGTAGAAAAATGCAGGCTTGGGCTAATATAGCAACTATTCCTCTTAAGTACAACTTTGAGATGTGGCTTTATGTTGTCAAAATAACAAGTTTTTTTAAGACATCAGCTTTATAATTGTTATTTTAGGATGGGGACAGATTAGCAGGCAGTTTCCAAAGTCGTAGAAAAGAGTGGTCATGCCAGAGCTGACCTGGAAACAGTGGGATCTCAGCCTGCTTTAGGTCTGACCAGGTTCTTTGGAAGGGAAAACAAAGGCAAAGCTGGTATTACCTTTGAGGATCTGTCCTGTTTTCTGCAAGGAAGCTCCTGACCACATGGGCCACCTCATCGTTGCACAGAACATCCCAAAGACCATCAGTTGCCATGATGAGGACATCATCTTCCTTAATGTCATGCAGAGCGAAGTCAAATACATTTACCTGGAAAGCAGAGGTGTAAATCTGTGACAATTCCTGCAATGTAACAGAGGAGTCAGGGAGATGAGACTTCCCCTGAGAGATGGCACACTGGGACCAGGGTGCTTGGAAAAATGCTAAGACCTGCCAAGTCTGTAAAAGTCCATCCTACAATTCCACCGTACAGTTCCCATGTGCTGCGACTGACCTTAGGAATGCAGGAGAGGAAGGGCTTGACTTCAATGTTGGTGTCGATGACCTTGAGTTGATGATCCCCCAGGCCTCGGGAGACAGCCAGAGTCCCCAGCAGGCGAGCCTGGCCCCAAACAAAGCAAAACAGGATTACAAGTTCAGGGTGTGGTGCCTTTAATGGCTGATGTCCTTGATCTATGTGTTGCTTTAGGACCTTTCTCCAAGCATCACCGAGAACAGCCTCTGGGGACTTTGTAGATGGAGGAGTGGCCTGATGGGAGCTGGAAACAGCCTGACTGTGAATGGCTCCATGTGGCCCGTGGTGTGCTCTGGAGCTAGTACATGTGCTCTGGGTAATGCTGCAGACCTCAGGAAGCCCATGGTGACATCTCCTCTTGGTTTGAGGTGGCAAGAAAGAGAATGGAGTTGGTTTAGGGGTGTCTTTGTTCTGACAAAGGAGGTTCTGCACTGACTCGTTAAACGGGGTGGCATGTGGGTTGTAGTGCTGGCGGAGGTGATGGGACTTTCTGCTCAACCCCAGCAGGCACTGGATGCAGGGTGGGTGCAGTCACTGCTTCTCCCTACCTCCTTCCCTTTTCAGGCTCATTTCTCAGCCTTTCCTCGAGGACAGTTTGTGGGAAGGGCACTGGAGCTAAAGGAGACAGTCCCAAGTGGGAGCTGATGAAGTTCTCATCTGAATTGAGTTCCTGTGTGCAAGGGGAGATGAGGAAAGGGCAGGCTCTCTAAGGGCTGCTGTCTGTTCTGCTGTACTCTGGAGAAGGGTGCGCCAGGGGGCTCTGGGTTGCACCAGCCAGGCAGCAAAGGAAGCTGCTGTATCTGGACTGCGCTGTGCGGGAGAACAGCAGGGCTTCAGCTGTAGTGCCCCAGAGTGTGACATGAGTGACAGGGACACTGAGGACACCCAGAAGACTTGCCTGTGCCTTCCCAGTGTGTAAAGCATTAAGCTACCTGCTTCCCATGACCATGGACAAGAGGATACTTGAGGTCAGCTTTCTCCACCGTCTTGTACCCCCTGGAACAGAGAATTCACTGTTGATTTGGGATTTGTCTGACCTGATAGTACAACCCAGCCAGAACATTTTAACTCTGATTGAACCCTTGTGGTGTCCCTATGCACAAGCAGCTCACTGAGGATGGGGCACAGTGATCCTCACTCTCCCCTTCCTCTCCAGCTTGTTACCTGCACCAGCCCCACCACAGTGGATGCCATCCTGACTGTTTTCTAACCACCCTGCAGGGCCCTGGTCCTTTGGATGGAGCTGCTCACAGCATCCTTCCCTAGCATCATGGTGCAGCTCTCACTAGCAGGATGTGCCCCTTCTCCCTTCACTTCCCCATCAGTGTGAGCAGGTGAGCTGCCCTGTGCTGCAGCCTTGCCCTCAGGCAGAAGGGACTCACCAGCCCTCCATGAAGTAATCCCGGTACAGCACTTTCTGGCCCACATCATCTCCCTTCAACCTCCGTGGGAACTCAAAGCGGGTGAATTCACCATCCAGGAGCTTGGGGAAAAGGAAAGCCTGGAGGAGGGAATGGAGGCATGAGCATGGACAGGACTCCCAGCAGCAGAATGGAGACCAGAATTGGGGAAGCATGTTCCAATGAGGACATGAACATCTCCCATACTAAAAACTGTTGGCTGAATTTCTACCCCAGCTCTCCCAGGTTAGTGCCAGCTGACATTATGGCCATATAGTGGCCCTCAAGGAAAGCTGGAGGTCCTCTGGCCACAAGCCCTCTCTGGCCCAGTGGGATGCTTGCAGCTGGATTGACTGATGTGTGGAGGGAGTCACTCACCAAGTGCTGGATTCGCTGCCTCTCTGACTCAGGGGTGAACTCACTGCTCATGGGCACAATGTTGTCCTTCAGGACAAGAATTGCCCTACAGGGGGGAAGAGGCAAAGCTCAGTTGTGCCAGAGAATATCTGTGCACCCAAAACTGTTTAAAAATGCCACTGTTTAAAACAACTCCATTGCAATTGCACTGTTGCAGCAGAGAATTGTGCTTGCCTGGTTTGAAAGTGCTCACTGGTTGAGGAATGGGAGGACCACAGCCAAGTGAGGGAAATCACCCTTCACTTTTAAACACCTGCCAGGCTGAGTATACTGCTGCATTACCACCCTAATGCTGTATCTGGGCAGCTTTAGTCCCTTGAAATCCCCAAACTGTTCCAGAAGGCATGAGAGCACCTTTCTTCCAACAGGTCCCATGCCAGGCAGAAGGGGGATGGCTGGGCTGCACAATTACTATCTGTAGGGTTAAATTAGAGTTGTGGTTTAACTTGGCAGCTAAACACCACACCCAGTGGGATGGGGCAGATAACTGGGAAAAAGGAAAGTAAAATCAGTGGGTTGAGAGAAAGAAAGTTTATTAGGACAGGAATGGAGGGAAAATCATAATGAGAAAATAATTAGAACATAGAAAACAACTGATGCACAGTGCAATTGCTCACCACCTGCTGACTGATGCCCAGCCACTTCCCCAGCAGTGGCCCCAGGCCACCTTTCCCCTCAGTTCACACACCGAGTATGGTTCCATGTGGTCTGGAACAACCCCTTGGGTCACTTGGGGTCAGCTGTCCTAGCTGTGTCCCCTCCCAGCTTCTTGTGCCCCTAAACCAACTTGCCGGTGGAGTGAGAAGCTGAAAAATCCTTGTTGCTGAGCAGTGCTTGCACAACTTAAATATCAGTGGGTTTTCAAGAGTACTCTCTAGAACTCTATCCCAGCTGAAACTAGTAGGATGCTGGAAACCTTGCTTAACTCTCAGCTTTCATCCCCAGCAGTTTCTCCCTTTTATTATGACTCACCTGCTGTCCCCAGCATTGGCCACGTACAGCTTTCCCTGGAAATAAAGGGTAGCCAGAGCAGTGCAACCTCCTGTCTGGTTTGTAGCTTCCATCTCCTGGCCAATGACTTCATCCTGTTGATTTCAACAAGTTTGGAGAATGGCTCTGGTGGTTTGGAGAATGGTGATCTGGGCTGCTGCTTTTTACACACTGTCTCATCCCTCCCAGCAGAAATCCAGAACCAAAACTGACTGTGGATAGGCCACAAGAAACCAACAAAGTAACAGACAATGTTGCTTTGATACAGCCTACACAGCTGCAGCTCCTGGACTGTGGAGGCTTTAGGAGGATGATGGGGAGAGCTCAGACTTGTACATGCTGTAGGAGTGTGACAACAGCCACCTTCCTGCCCTACAGAATTGCACAGAGCTACTGTAGCTTTGCTCTGGGTCAGCACTGCCAACATACAACTCTGAGGCTGGCCTTGGGGTCTGACCCAGCATGATCTCAGCACATTTAAAGGTTTGGCCCAATGTTCCAGCCTATTCAGCGAGCAGAACTGCAGAGCCTGCCCTTCCAGGGCTCAGGGAGGGACAGACTGTGACCAGCAGGACTGGTGCCTTGCACTGTGTACTCACACATTCCTGGAAGGCATTCTCCAGGGCTCCCACCACCAAGTCTGCTGCGTGGATGTGCTTCTCCTGCACGAACTGGGGGTCACTGTCACAAACGCAGCGTCCACTGAGGTGCATGGGGGGCTGAGCCTCAGTGATGCCTCCCACAATCTCCTCCAGCTTCTGCTTGATGCAGTAGTGCAAATAGTTGGAGGCGATGATGGCAGCATCTGGGCCACCGTGGCCATCAAACAGAGCCCAGTAGTGACCAGTCAGAAACTGCTGTGAGGAAGAGGGACAAGACAGGGGCTGAAGAGGTTGTACAGATGCCACTGTATACGTTCTGCCTGACTTTTCCACTCAAGTGATGCCCACATGCTGCTCTGCCAGACCCATCATCTGAGCTCTGAGAATCTGGATTTGCACACTTTTACGTGCTGTATTAGGGGAGGTGGGGCCATTTCACAAGAAGTGAGGCAGAACCTGGTGAGAGCATTCTGTGTGCCCAGCTCATGCTGCTGCCCAAGTGATGGCAAGATATACTGACCCTTGAAAGCACAGGGAGGACGGGAAAGATGAGGGCACCAAGGGCTTGGATGACCTAAAATGCTGCAAGTCACAGGCCACAAAAGTTGAAATGGCATTTACAGACAGAGCTACGTATTTACTGGCCACAGGGTACAAGTGTCCCCTAAACATACCCAAGGAAGGGTTTCAGCATATGAGAATGTAGGACTGATGGAGCAATTCTGTGTTTCCTGAACCTGCGCCCTTGGGTGGCAGCAAAAGGCTGGCAGCAGGGTGAGCACAGCCTGCCTGGGGGCAATACCTGCGTGGAGCACAGGATCAGCCATTCCTCATCCTCCTCCAGGCCTGGCTCTCTCTTCCGGACAGAGATCTGACAGCAGGCTGCCTGGTCCTCATTGAACTGCGACTTCTCAGCATTGATAACCCTGCAAACACTCCAGGTGAGGTGTGGGGACACACTGCACCTCTCCTGCTCCCAGCCAGCTGTGCTGGCTGCTCTGCAGCCCCTGCAAACAGCTGTGCCTTGCCCCTCTTTTCCAGTCCCATGCTCCCTGCTCCCTTTTCAAACTCAAGGATCTCTTTGCTCATAACTGAAATAGTAAGTCATTTATGGGCAGCAGGGAAAAGCCTAGCTGAAGACACAGAGACTGAATCAGCCGTGCCATTTCCTTGTTGACACAGTGCATCGCAGAACCACCACCCTTGCTTTTCCTTCCAGCCTTGGGAATGTTTGTCCCTGGATGGGAGTGTGCTCTCCTGGCGTTTCACGCTGTGCCATCCCCACACCATGGGGTCGTGACATGGTCTGGCCAGGACGTGGGGACAGCTCCTGGCTGGAGTTCTGCCTGAGCCACTTAAAACAGCAAACCAAGAGGTTTCTAAAAATGTGGTGTTCCCCGTCCTTTGTTTAAAAGACATTTTGTTAAGAGCGGCGCTGCCCTCGGGGCTACCCCGGTCACTTGTCACAGCCCTGCGGCAGGCAGGGGGTGGGCAGGGGTGTCCCCGGAGGGGCTGGAGGATTCGAACCTGCTCTGGGGCAGAGAGACACTGTCCCCTCGCCCGTAGATGATGCAGGAGGGCGAGCTGAGCCTGTCCTGCCAGGGGAGGGGCGCAGCGAGGGCAGGTGGGGTGCGACCCGGGAGCCCCTGAGCCCCCCCCCGCACCCTGCACACCCCCTAAACCCGTACTATTCCCCAGCACCGGACCCGGGAGCGCCCCTCACCCCGCCCGGCCCCACTCA
>VXBI01000885.1:705184-769906 GCA_013397375.1 Toxostoma redivivum | reverse complement strand
CCCCCGCCATCCGCACCCCCGGGGCCGCGCCCCGCGCATCCCCGGCCCCGCCGCCGCGGGCTGCGGGCGGTGTCGCGACAGCGACGGCGGTGGGGGCGATAAGGTGAAGCTTCCCGAAAGAGCCGGCGGGTTTCCTGCGATCAGCGGGGGAGGGGGACACTGGGTCAAGCTCGGAGCGCTTGGGTGCCAGGAGGAGGTGCGGGAGGGGGTTTGGCCCCGGGGTGCTGCCGGTGCGGGGCTCTCCCGCATCCTTTGTCTGGGTGATGCTCAGCACCCGCCGCGACGAGCTCGGACCGATGTGTCACGCACATCTGCCTGGCCGCAGCTCCGGACACCGCTCCTTGCCCACGGGGCTGCTCGGCCCC
This sequence comes from Toxostoma redivivum, assembly GCA_013397375.1. Taxonomy (NCBI): domain Eukaryota; kingdom Metazoa; phylum Chordata; class Aves; order Passeriformes; family Mimidae; genus Toxostoma; species Toxostoma redivivum. The sequence continues at coordinate 769,541 of VXBI01000885.1, read as the reverse complement.
AGCTGCTCCCCAGCCCAGGGGAGCCCGAGTGAATTCCTGCTTCCCGATTTCTCCGCCCGCTCCCCACAGGACCCAGCCAGCCCCCGACACGGCGGCTTCTGCGTTTCTGAGTGTGCTTGGTGCATGACTGACTGTGTGTCCTCACGGTATTTCCCTCCTTCCCCCGCCTTGCCAGCTCAATTAGCAATATTAATCAGGAGTAGAGGTGCTGCATAATTTATGTAACCGAATCAATATGCGAGCAGGGATGTGAGAGCAGCTGCCCCTGGAGCCCTGCTCTGTGCGGTCGGCTGTGAATCCAGCCCGCAGCATATCCCGGCAGGGAGCTGGGACATTGGCCTCACAGCTCCCCCTGGTTAGGGGTGGGAATTTGTGCCTGCTGGTCCTTCGTGGCATGAGCATCCTTGTTCCTTCAGCATGGTCGAGAACATCTTTCCCCTCCAGTTGCTTCTGGAGGGGCTGTAGCTGAGAAGTGGCAGCGATGATGCTTAGATGTTTCTCCTGCTTTTGCTCAGAAGAGCTGGTGATTGTTGATGGTATTTGGGTTCAGGTTCATTGCTTTTGGCTTAAGCTGAGATCCTGAAGTTCAGCCTATAATTAAGTCTTCCTTGTTTTGTAAAAATACAACAATAATTTAAAAAGCTAAAAACCAGCAGGATGGACCCCTGCACCCACCTGAGCTCTGGGTGTGCTGGCCCCGCTGTGCAGAGCTGTCCATGGGGTTTGGGTATGCAGGGCCTGTTGCTCTGTGTGCCCCTGAGGCTGCTGCCTGTTGCTCGCTGGCCATGCCCGGCTGCTCCTGTGCTGCTGGTGCTGTCCTTCCTAGCACCCTGCAGCTGCCAGGGAGGGAGATGTGCCAGCTTGGCTCTCTCTGAGAGCACTAACCTTCGCTGACCTTGGTTGCCCACTGCTTGGCAGACTGTGCCCAGTGGTGGGAGTCACCGTGGGGTTGCCCGTAGGACGTGACGTGCCCTGTCAGCGGGAAAGGGGAAGGGACTCCACTTCCCCCAAGGAGCTGCAGGGTGGGGATGGAGCTGATGACTCTGTCCTGGCAGCAGATTCCTGGGCTGGGGGTGGTGTAAAAACCTCCCAGTGGTTATGGAAAACAGCTTGTGTTGGGTGATCTTGCTGTCGCAGCATCTTGGACATCTCTGTGTTCTCTCTCCATGCCCTCTTGTGCCGTCTCTCTTCCGGGAAGCTGCTGTTTCCTCTCTGAATGCAAATCTGCCCCTCCAGCACCTGTGATACACAACTGGGGTGCTCCAGGCTTTAAGGGGACCCCCCTGAGGTGGGTTTGGGATATTTCAGTCTGCCCCACCCAGTCACAGTAGTTGAATTATTCTGTTTGCTCAGCAAAGAGCAGATTCCTTATCGAATGAGGAACAGCAATCCCACTGCTACTTTCATCCCCTCTGCTGAGGCACTGAGGTCTGTTGTTTGCTGAGGAGGAGGGATTATTCACCTGTTCCTGCTTTCTGGGGCCTTGTTATCTTTGTGTGCACCCAGCATTTTCTGTTTTTTCATTCCCGTTTCTCCCATATTTTCAGGAAGACATCTGCTCCCAGGGGAATTGTGATGAGATTCCACGGCTGGCTTAGGGGAGGTTGCAGACAAGCTGAGAAGGGCTTTTGCTTGACACTGTGCTAGATCTGTGTGAGGCAGGGTGACGTGGTGGTGGGGAACCCCCAGAGCAGCTCCTGCTGCGATCCTCCCACGTCATCCTGGCTTTTGGGGAGAGACAGGTGGAGGGGAAGTGATGGCAGTGAGAGCTGGGGTGTCAGAGAGTGCAATTAAGCCTGAGCTGTTCATGCAGGGGAAGAGGCTAATTATTACTTTTTAGGTATCCCAGGCAGCTCTCTTGAAGGTGCTGGCAAGAATACCAGGCTGCCATGGAGACTGCCAGGCTGGGGAGGTGGTTGGAAGCTCTCAAAGGGTGCTGTGGGCTTCCTGGGGCTGGAAACCTGCTTTTTAGCTACAACTGGCAGGATTCATTGAGTGTTTTTGCAGTCCCTGTTTTTCTCTGAGTGGCATTAGGTTGGAGCAGCATTTGCTGCCTGAGCTTAGAACCTCGGGAAGGCGATGCTGAACCAGGGCTTTGATGCTGATGGGAGGTCATCTCCTTTCAGTTGCTTCTGGGATCTCTTTCAAGACCACTGGGTAGAGCAAAAAAGTCTCTTAGAGGATATTTTTCTTTTCATCTAGAAAGTAGAGAAATCAAATGTATTTTGTTTCTTCAACCCAAAAATAGAGTTTAGTAGCTACTCTTTCTGGGGGAGACAGCAAGATCTGGAGTTAGGGGAGGACCTTTGCTGCCATCCACATCTGAGCTGCCTGCCACATTGCCCAGGTGTGGATCTTTCTTTGGGAATGCATCTGGTAGGAGTGGATGTTTGCTTTAGGAAAAGCATAACCATGGTGCACATGGGCAGGAATGCTGTCAAATGGGTGAAAAAAGAGCAGTGAGGTGGGAGCAGGAGTTGCCGGGTCTGCAAAGGTCTTCATGGAAAGCAGGTGGCTTCCTGGCTCTCTAGTGAGAAGAAAGAAGGACCTTCTCTGCCCATTCACCACATCCTTAGCCCCTCTCCTCTGGCTGTGCTGGGAGGCAGCACTGGCTCCTGAGGCACCTTGATGCACAAATGTGGGGAGCAGCTTTGGAATGCTGGGGGCACCCCCTAACCAGAGACATGTCACAAAGTGCCATCAGCAAAGGAGAAAGAGGAGAAGGAAAAGGGGTGGCTGATTCATGGCCCCTTTTATTCATGGGGAGCAGAGGGCCCTGGACTGCTGCAAGGATATTTTTGAGCTGCTAGACCCAGTCTCTTTTCTGAGGCTACCTTGGAGGTTAATGCCCATGGGAGTATGGCCCATATCCAAGTGGAGGGTATGTCAGGATGGCCAGAGCTGCAGCACCATGGAAGACCAGATAAATGCCCTGAGATGTCAAGCACCTAAATGGTGGGATAGAGGAAATTCTTTGGAAAATATGCAGTGGGAGACAAAATACAGTGAGATCATGGCCAGGATCTGTCTCTATGTGCCTGCCTCCTCCAGTGCACAAACCAGTGCTCTGCTGGTGGCTTTACTGGGCAGAGAAAAGGAGCAGCAACCAGCAACTTCTGCAAGCAAGGAAGGACCATGTGTGCTGCACCACCACTCTGCCCCAGCATCCAACTGATGCTGCCTGCAGGCTGAGTGCTGCCTACCCTGGAGCAAGGGAAGGGACAAATAACTCCAATCCAAGGTGGCAAAGTGCAGACAAAACAGGTCCTGGGCATACGTGGAAAATCAGGTGTTGAGACGCAAATGTCTGGTGTCAGGCAGGTGGCTGAAAGTCTCTGGTCAGGATTTGCACTGAGGACAAGAGCTGTCCCTGTGAAATCCTGCAGGAATACAGTCTAGCCCCACAGAAAATTGGGAGAAAAGCTTTGCTTGTCTCCTCTCTTGCACCCTTTTTCCGCCCACCCTGCTCCCTTCTTTCTATTTCCTTCTGACATGTGTAGCTTTTTTCCTGAGAAGAGATTCCCTGCAAGGACATATTTATTTTTTCCATGGTGAGAAATAAAATCCTCTTACTGCTTAAACTGGCCAACCGTGTCCATCAGCAGAAAAGCTCTCTGCAGCAAGCAAGTTGAGCAGGCACTGCATAAAGGAGTTACACTGGGAGGATAGAGTAAAAAGAAGGAGTTTTAGCATCAGCAAAAGCTATTTTGTGCCTGTTGCAGTTGTATTTTTTCCTGGATGCCCAGACCAGGAGCTGGGCAGAGCTGCCTGGGCAGGGAAAGCGTGAGTAATGCAGGTATAATCACGTTATTCATCACCATCTTGACTTGTGTCTGGCCAAGCATCCCTGGAACTTGGACAAGTTTTGCCTGGGTTTGTGGCAGGATTTTTGGCTGAGTTTCCCTGTTGCATCCCAGGCACGCTGTGGCCCGGACAGTGAAAGGGAAGCAGGCACTTTCAGTCACATCGAGTTGGAGATGATGTCCAGGGAATGAAAGATTGATGGCCAGAGGCTCGGGTTTCCCGTCGGGAGGGCAAGGTGACTTGATGTATTGAGGGAGGCATCTGTTTCAGGGAGCATGTATTATTGATCTGGGAGCTGGGCACTGCCTGGGGGCCATGGGGAGCAGTCAAACAAGCAATAACCTGTTGCTGCCCCAGCAAGTGGGCGAGAGGCTGGAGGAGGGATGCTCGAGGGACGCACTCTGGCTTTTGCCTCCATCTCTGCTTCCCCGGGGATTGCTGCACCCTGGCATCCCCAGGGAGAGAGTGGCCTGCCTTTGGCTATGGCTGTCATCACTGCCTGTCTCCCCACCCAGGCTCCTTGCAGCCCAGCTCTGCTCAGAGAAGCTAAATGGGGCTGTAAGCAGCAGAAAAAGGCTCAGTTTGGGAACAGTGTTCGGCAGGGTGGTACCTGCAAGCACCATCGTTCAGCAGTTTAAACAAGAGTGATGCTTCAAGCTTCACTGGCACCAGAATCTCCTGGGGATGATCCAAACATCCAGCACAGGGCATCCTCTGGCTGCTGGTAGCGTGTCTGTCAGTAGGTGCACAGATCTGGCTGCCCTGCTGCTCCCTGGGCTGGGTGAATCCAGGCTTTGGTCTGCACCATTTGGGCAGTGCTGCCAGAGGGGAGGCACTGTCCTGCCCTCTCCCCACCAGCTCCAGTTCTCCTCTGGCTCTTTGCCTGCAGGGTCAGGGCCACCTGAAGGGCACTGCTGGCCAGCCATCACCTCCCTGCCACACTGTGAGCTGCCCAGCCTGGGTGCCCCCGTGTCATCAGCTCTTCTCAACCCTCCGTCCCAAATGAGCTGGGAGGCTGTGTGGGACAAGGGGACCTGGGACATGCTGTTATTAGGCTTCTAAATGCAGGTTGCTCATGAGCAGGGGATAGCTCATCTGCAGCCTACAAACAAGTGGGAGAGGGAGGTGCTGCAGGACTCAGTGGCTGAAGGTGATTTTGGACTGGAGTGCACCAGGTATGTCAGGAGGGTCAACAGCAGGGCTGCCTTGTAGAAAGGTCAGAAAATTCTTCAGATGTCACTGAGCTCATGCTGCCTCAGAGCAAACGTTTTTCAGGGCAGGGATAGAGTCATGATGTCCTTTCCAGGGTTTGGTCACCTCAACATGAGATTTCCCAAATGCCAAGGTGACTGTCGATGTTTCTGGCTGGAAAACCAGTCCAAGCTGTTAATGATTTTTCTTCTCTTCCCTGGGCCGACCAGCTGCGGTTCCTCTGGTGGCTCCTGCACGCTGTGCCCTCTGGCATAGGTGCTGTCTGTGCTGTGCCTTGCTCCTTGCACGATGCTGAGCCTGGGTGTGCTGTTCCTGCTGTGCCTGCAGCCTTGTCAGCACCAGATAACATGGTCATGCTCTTGTTCCTGCCTTCACAAATTACTTTGCCTGTGGCAGCATGAAGTGACTAATCTGGACTTGGCTTGTGACCCACCTCTCTTCTCTGGGACTGCTGGACCCTGCCCTCTCTGGTCCATTTCCCCAGTTATGGTAATTTGCTTCCTATTAAGTTTCATCCTATGTCTTTTTTTCCCAGCCCATTTCTCCAGTCTCCTGAGAGAACGATGAATTTTTCTCCAGTGCAGACTTGCATCTCCTCTAGCTTCCCACCTTACAGCTGCAGGAAGCACTATTGCAGCTGCCAGAAGTGTTCATGGACATGTGGATAAACCTGTCCCACCACAGGTGCCCAGGACACCTTGCTCGATCCCACCTCTGATACCTCCCTGAGTGAGTTATCCATGTGGTTTTGTGTCCATGCCATGGAGGGTCACCACCACCGTGTCCCCAAGCTGGCAGCTGACACTTGGAGACACTTAGAAGCTGAGCTGAGACTCCTGAAGCCCAGGGCTCTGGCTCTGCTGGAGGAAGCATGAGGGTTCTCATGCATCTTGGCCTCAGTAGATCCACACTGGCTGTAGCCCAGCTTGGATCTGTTTCTGGATTATTTGTTCCAGGATTTTCCAGGAACCCATGTCTAGAGGGTGAGTTGGATGTGTGGGTCCCTTTCAGTCCTCTGCCCTCCCTCTCCCTTGTCTTTTATGGTTTCCTCACACATGGGTTTTTCAGCTCTTGAGTTGTGTCCTGGAGATCCCTGGCAGGGGATGCCTTGAGGCACCATCTCCAGGGTGAGGTCTCCTTCAGCTCTTCCTCCAGAGCCAACTCTGGACTTCTCTATTAATATTTCAGGCACACAAACCATCTTGTCAAGTCTGCTGTGCCAATTAAGCTGTAATCATGCTGTAATGAAGCAGTTGCTGATCTTGTGCTCAAACCTTCCCTGGTTTATTCCTCTCCTTCCTCACTGGCTCTTGGCTCTATGTAGTGAGAGGCAGAAGGAGACATTGGAGACAACTCTGGTGTTTTTATGTAAATGAAAATTGCTTAAAAAAATTCAGCAGAACTAAATCTTGCAAGCCCTCTCTGAAGTTTTTTTGAAAGCTTTGCTGCTGTCTCGTCTGGGAATAGTCTCCCTCCTTGGAAGACCTTGTGGTATTTCCTGTGGTGTGCTTGGCTTCTCTGGCAGCATCCAGGCTTTTCCTCATCCCTTTCAACCCTTTGGTTCTTACACAGTCCCCAGTGCTTGGCTGTCATTTGTCAGCCACTCAACTGCAAATCATCTCAGCTGCTGATCTTCAGGGCACTCCTAGCATTTCCAAGTGGGCTACAGGGTTGCATTTGCCCAGACTTCTGATTTTCCCCAGCCCCCCACCTGCTTTTGGGTTCTGGGAAGGATGGGGTCAGACTGGAGGGATTTGCAAGCTGGTTAGTGCTGCCAGAGCTTTCCTATTTCTTCCCTGAGGTTGATGCTAAAGAAACATCAAAGAGCAATGTTATTCTCTCATGATTTTGTAGTATAATAGGAATTGGTGAAACTTAATGCTTATTAAGAGCTTTTGTCTCCTGCATGAGGTTTCCTGGGTGTTTAAATGTCTTTTTCTCTTCCTCTTCCGCCTCGTGTGTGTGCAATAACCACAGATGCTGCCAGAAGGAAACAGCCACTCTCAATAGGGAAAGAGGCTAAAAATACCAGAGTATCCTTGGTTGGGTGCAGCAGAAGCAGGCTGAGCTGGCATTGGGAGACTGGGAATGTTTGTTCTGGGAGCTGGGAGAGCTACATGCCTTGATGCTGTTGGAGGGAGCATGCTTGTGGTGGGATTACACCAGCAAACCTTCTGTTTGTCCCCTAAAATGCCATTATGGAGTGCCATGCCTTTGCTGGGGTGTCTGTATGCCCATTCCTGCAGGATCCTGTCAGGAGGGCATCTCTGGGTTTGTGTGGGAGCTGCTGCCTGCAGGGAGCCAGCCTGAGAGCTCTTCCTCATGTGTGCCTCTTGTCTCTGTGGGAGGAGAAGCCCCCCAGACCTCTGCTCAGGGCAGGCTGTGAGCTGGTGGAGCAGATGCATCGCAGAGGTGTCACCTGTGGGGGACAGGCAGGAGTTTCCTGAGAGCTGCCCAGGGATTCCTCCTCCCTCGGGGCTGGGGGAGCTGCAGGCAGTGGCCCAGCCCAGGGTCTGGCTCCAGGGACAGTCGGTGGCTGCCCGTGTCCCAGGGACGACATTGGGGCTGCTCCTGGGACTGTGCCCAGGGTGGTACCCAGGGAATGGATATGGTCCCTGTAGGGATGGCTCCCTCTGCCAAGTGCCTTAGGTGTGGGTGCTCTCAGTCTCCAGGTTCCTTCCTGCTGCTGGCTCTTTTGGCACAGCAAAGCACTGGGAATGGAGGGGCTGCTGATGGAGATTACTGGTATGGGCTAAGGGGTGTCTGCCCAGGTCTCTAATCTTTGCAACACCAGTTTCTTGAGTATTTCTAACAAGCACAGCAGCTTTGAACTCACAAGGCCCCCTTTGCTGTAACCAGGAAAGGGGGAGGGCAGGAGATGATCCTTGTTGGGGGTTGGCCCCTCAGAGCCACATCTCCTGGGCTTTGCCTTCACATGGAGCATGTCCCAGGTGGCATGGGGATCTCTGTGCCAGTGATGATTCCAGGCCGGGCAGATGAAGCCTCCAGTGCTGGCTGTGGGCTGCTCCTTCAATACCCAGTGCCTCCAGGATGCTGAAGATTGGTTGCCATTGCCTGGTGCTCAGGGAGCAGGGTGAGGAGGAATGTTCCCTGAAACACTTCCCCAAAGCCTTCTGCAATCCAAGTCCTACCAGCTCCAGAGCAAAACCCTGCGGCTGTTGCCTTACCCTTGCCCACGGGCTCAGCTTCAAACCAGCATCTCCAGTTTGGAGTTGTGCTGGTTCCCAGCCACTCGGGAGCAGCATCCTGCCGCGTGTCACAAGCCCAGGACATGTCCAGCCACCCCGACTGTGCCAGCCCTGCCGCTCTGTAAAGCGAATCAACTTGTCACTTGAGCTCTCTCTGCCTGCACTGGCCAAGCCATCGTCTAAATTTGGGTGATTATGTTCACCCAGGCCAAGTATCAGGTTCTCTGGATCACATGTGCTCCCAGCTGCTATTTAACTCTGACACCTCAGGGAGACGCAGCACTTCTCTCCCAGCTTTTTGGGTTTTGTATTATTGTTATTTTTTATTATAATATTTTTTGGCACCAGGGATTTAATTTTTTTTTTTAAAGTTTTAAATTTCTATCCTGCCAAGTTGATCCCCTTTCTGGTCAGTCACTGAGCAACACAGCACCTGCTTTGATTGCTAAATCTGATCACCATGTTTTTGGTTCTTTCAGCCACCACAGAATTAAGGGACTTTTTTGCCAAAGCCCGAAATGGTTCAGTTCGGCTCATCAAGGTCATCATTGAGGATGGTAAGTCCCACTTTTAAGTGCTTTGATTTACACTCTGTCTATTCTCTGTTTCCTCTCCTCCTTTCTTCTTCACCACTGTGGCATCAGCTTGTGTTTTTGGAAACCTCAAGGAAAATGCTGCCGGGGCTTCTGGGCATGTGGCAACCCAGACCTGAAATACAAGCCCAAACTTTGGGTGTGCTGGTGAGCAGCTCCTGGAGCCCCAGGGCAGCTCCAGCGGGGAGCAGTGACTTTGTCAGCAGAGCAATATCAGCCTAGGATCAGTGCTCTGTGGGGGCTTTTGCTGCTGCTGTGTCATATTTGATTATGGGATCCCTGTGACAGGCTGCTGCAGGGACCCTGAGACCTCTGTTGGGAGTGATGCTCAGGCATCTTCTTCCTCAGATGTGTCATCCCACAGCTGGCAAGGAGATGCTCGGGGCAGAGGGGTCCTCTGTGGCTCAAGGCCCAGCACAGGCATTCCTGTGAGGAATGCCACACTCTGAGACCCATCCCATCCCATGGGGCTGCCCCTAGCCCAGGATACAGGCTGGCACCAACCTTGCCCATGTTTGTGCCATGGAATGGGTCCTTTGGGTGGCCTCTGCATCTGTCAAGCAAGTGATCAGAGCTAAGCACTGATTGAATGTCCCAGGGGTGGGGAGCTGCCCTGGTGTAGGTTTTCCATCACCTCAGCCTCATACAATTGCATATGAATGACTTGTTTCTCAAGTGGAGACATTGCTGCCCTGCCAAGCTGCTGTCACCACCTCCCCTGAGTGGGCAAACAGCAAGGTGGATGTGGTTGTAAGGAGCCTGTGGTCATAAGGAGCCCACCTGACCTCTGGAGAGGCCGAAACGTCCTGTTCAGAAGAGCAGCATGACTGGAAATGCATGAGACACATCAGTGGAACTGCAGCAAGGCTCAGCAGTGTTGACTTTGTCCTTGGCAAGGTCCCCATTGTTGGGGGTGAAACATCCACATTGTTTTTTTGTAGTCTCTTTGACAACAATTTTGCACTCTCTTCTTTTGCTTTTATAAAGTGGGAATCAGGTTTGTGTTAGGATAAATCATGCCTGTCCCAAAGCCTAGACTTGGGATGCTTAGGGCTTGTGCCACTGGTTTTGAATTGTGGCTGCTGATGCCAGCGAGGGAGAATTTTTATCCCCAATGGAAAACATTTCCCACCATCTCTGCTCCAGCAGAATGAGATTTATTTATCTGTCCATTGTCAGCAGCACTCTTCTGTCACACAGAGGACATCAGCCTGCTGGTGCCCAGCAGAGAAGGACCTTTGGGCATTAACAAGTGGCAGATGTCACAGCCAGGCAGATGGATGCTCACCCTGGAAGGGAGATGTCCAGAGCTGCCTGGAGAGGATGTGTCAGCTGCCCTACTGAACAGAGGATGTGGAAGAGGACCCTCCCTCTTCTGCTGGATGGCTTGCAGCATCTTTTGCCCTATGGAGAATTTGTCTTGGGGCATTTTAGAGCAGGCAGCAGTGAATAGAAGGAGAAGATGGTGTAAGGAGCCTCATGGCAGATGCTCTGTGTCCAAGCATCTCCAAAACCACCATTAAGGCTGGGTGACCCTTTGGTAGCAATTTGAGAGGTCATTGTGCCTTTGGAGAGCTGGGAAGAGCTGAGATTGGATGGAGGAGGGAGTAGGGGAGCAGGATGTGCACCAAGACTCAGCAGCAGTTTCTTGGCATGAGAGCAGCTTGTGCTATGTCATGTTTTTAGATGATGCTCTGTTCCTTACTGTCAGCAGGATTTGGGACAAGATTGGCTTTGTGGACTTCCCTGTTGGATGCATTTCTTTACTCATAGGTGATGGTGTGCACTGAGTTTTGCAGATTAGCACCCACCAGAGCTGCGGGCAGGACTCCCTAGCAGAGACATTTCAGAGGCAGGCAGGGAGTGCTGGGGGCACCTTGANTATAAAAAGATAACACCGCCCTGAAGGGGCAGAGAGTGTGCCATGGCTGCCCTGCAAGACAGACCTGGCTGGGCTGAGAGAAAATATTACAGATAAGAAAATAATAAACAACCTTGAGAGCGAGAAAACTAAAGAGCTCAGATTTATTCCACCTCGGGCACACGAACTGCCAGACAAGAACTTCTACGCATCTCGGGGAAAACACCAAAACGATTTCCGAGATCCCAGCTCTGCTTTTCCAGCAGCAGCTCCTGGTACAAACAGAGCCTGATATAGCCAGTGCTGTATAACTTCGCTGAAGGATGTCTGCATCCTTCCCCTTTCTGACACTTCCCAAGGAAGAAAATTTGTCCCTGAATGGGTTGAGGAGAACTGCGAAGAGCTCAGGGGAGCGTTGAAGGCTGTCAGCTCCCAGCAGCACGGCTGGGGTCCGGCTGAGTCACAGCCCGGGAATAGCCTGGAGTGACTCAGCACTGATTGCTTTGTGCGAGGTGTTGGTTTGTTTTGCAGACAGAGATACCCTCGAGCTGCCACTGGGTTTGGCCCTGCTAAATTCCTTCGGTTTCTTCAGGATCTCAGGTCTTTGTGATGCACAAATCCATTCACAGAGCTTTGTGTTTATTTTAGGAGTACACTGAGGTTTTTGTGCTTCCCTTTCTCGAAACAGGTAGTTTTGCCAAAGGTAGGGTAATTCAAGCACCTTGTTCTCTGCTGTCCTTGTTACTGAACCAGCAACTTGTGCCACCCATGGACAAATAACTGGATTCAGTAGTGGTGGCAGATGCCAGGGCAGTGCTGGGCAGGGGAGGGCTACGCTGCTGTCATAGGGAATGTCCTGCCTGGGTGGGAAGAAGGGGTAAGTAATTCCTCCCAAACCCTTCATTCTTCAACTGTTTTCCTTAAAAGCTTTCCTGCCATGAGATCTGGAGCTGCTGAGCTGAATGGGTTGGAAGCGAGAGGGTTGTGCCCCAGCCAAGGGGCTCCCTGGGCAGCGGGGCTGTAGGCAGAGGTCCTGGCAGGGCATGTGCCTGGCCAAGTGCTGATTGTCCAAAAGCCCAAAACATTTTGCTCTGGCACCTCTAGAATTTCCTACATCTTGTTCTGAGTCCTGTAATCTGCCTCCAGACTTTTCTGCATCTACAAATGGAGTAGAAATACAGGCTGTTTTCCAGCAACCTATGCTGGTATCCCCAGCACCATCACTTTTCACCCAGCCATCTCAAAGCTTGACTTGACCCTTGCCAGGGTGTGGATTCATGCCTGTAGGATGTACCAGTGTTTACATCCCAGCTGAGCAGTGCCCAGCTCACAGGGCTCCCAGTCCCACTGCCACTTGTGTAGCAGCTGAAAATAATACCTTGAGGTATGTGTGAAATACACAGGTTGCTTCCAGAGGCTGGGGCTCTCCTGGCAGCATGGTCCTCCTCCAGGCTGGGGACTGTGGGACATCTCTGCTGCCCACACACATGGGCTTTGGCTATCAGCTCTGATTTTGACCCCTGTGAGGTTACAGGGAATCCAATGAGAGCAGCTTTGGCTCATCATCCTGGATTTTGCTGAGACCATTACTTTTCTCAGCACCCAAAATATTGGTGGTAGTCTGTGTCCTTGCTGAGGTGTTCTAGTGACCCTAGGGCTTGTCCAGGTGGGATGTGGGATTGTGGTCCCCTGTTAGGGACTGCAGAGCTGGAGGGAGCAGAATGGAAGGAAGTCACAGGTGGTCACCAGAGAGGAGACTGGGCTGGTGAGAAACACAGGAGGGGAAGAGGTGGTTGACAGGAAGCTGGCAGAAAACCAGCCCTGAACAGCAGCCACAGCCACATAGTCTCTCCTGGGGGATCATCCCAGGGAATGTACACTCCTGCACATGACTTGAGGTCATAATTTTTTCTTCTGCAGTACAGCATCATTGTTGGTGATGGAGCTGCAATGTACCCTTAGTGAGCCACCACCTGGTCCTGCAAGATGAACCTTGCTTTCATCTAACACCACCTTTCCTGTGTTCTCCTTGCAGAGCAGCTCGTGCTGGGAGCCCACAAGGAGCTGTCCCGGCGCTGGGATGCTGACTATGACCCCTTTGTGCTGCCCTTGCTGGATGAGCAGCAGCCCTGCTACGTCCTGTACCGCCTGGACAGCCAGAACGCCCAGGGCTACGAGTGGCTCTTCATCTCCTGGTCCCCTGACAGCTCCCCGGTGAGCTCCAGGCCCTGGCACCCAGCCTGGGGACAGGGATGTGCTGGGGGAGGTGCTGGCCAAAGGGACCTTGCCCTGGGGCTGAGGAGGAGCGTTCACACCCTTAGTCACAGTGCCTGGGTTGAGAAATAGAGACTGCTGTGGGGATGGGGAATTTTTTAAGACACAAAGAAGTACAGTTGGATTGTGTCTCTATTTTGGTGCTGCTTGAGGAGGTGGAGGAGTTGGGATGTAGAGAGGGGAGTGGTGTGGACCATGAGGTCAGGATGGAGACATCCCATCTTGGCTCTGGCCATTGCTGGAAAGAGCTGCCAGTGACACTGATTTGCCTCCAGCCTGGGCCTGCTCTGCTTGAGGCTGATGCAGAGTGGCTGGCAGCCCTTCTCCAGGCCTCGCTCCAAAATTACCTGTTGGAGAGTGGACACAAAAGGGCTGGTTGGATGGGAAGCAGGTTTAGAGGATGTCAGTGGGGTACAGCTTGGAAAATGCCATCCTGTTGAGCACATCTCTGTAACGGGTCTGAGATTTACTGATGAGTTAACATGTGTGCTTGTCTTCTATATACATATTTATGTGTGTATATATATGTGTATATATATTCCTATGGATATATTTGTTATATATTTGTTATAATCTATAAGCTAGATAGATTTACTGCCACATTAATACATGCACTGGTCACATATATAAAATACTTATGCAAGTGATATATATGTAATTTTATATGCATGTGCATATTTGTACACATGTACATGTACATATATACCTGTATATATAATAATATATATTTTAAATATGTATATGTTTCAACAAACCACAGAGGCTTTTACTGCAGGAGCACAGTGTGCCCAGGAGCACTTGCCAAAGCTCTTATTTTGCAGAATGATGCAATAGAAGTGCCAAAGGCAAAAGTCACTTTTAAGTGGCTCTGTGGTATTTGTGGCTCCTCTAACCCAGGTGCTGGTGGGAAATGGTGCTCTGGAGCTCAGGGACTGGAAAGCAAAGCATGGAATAAATAAACTGTTGGATTGTGGGCAGCACTTGGCAAGGCTGCAGCCCTGGAAATAGTGCTGGTGGGTTTTCCCAGCTGATCCCTACCCAGGGATGCTGCCACTAAAAATCAGACCTTGCTAGAAACTTGGTGGATGCTCCTAGGAGAGTCTGAGGTGTATGGAGCCTGTGGTGAGGTGATGGCTGTGAGTACTGGGCACCTCTCTGGTCCCCAGTGCCCTGTGTGACTGCAGTGCCACCCCTGTCCTGGCAGGTCCGGCTGAAGATGCTCTACGCTGCCACCAGAGCCACGGTGAAGAAGGAGTTTGGAGGGGGGCACATAAAGGATGAGATGTTTGGCACAGTGAAGGTATGGTGGTGGGTCCTGGGCAGCCTTTTGGGTCTGACCCTGAGCTTCAGAGCCTGCCCGGAGCTCAGTGTGTGGGGAGTGGGATGTGGGATGCTGGTGTTTGCTGAGGGAACAGGAGGGTGTTGGTCCTCCACACAGCTCCACCAGCGTGGCCAGTGCTGCTTTCTCTTGCCTGCTTGGCTGTGGTCTGTGATAGAGTGGAAGAGGTGGGAGGAAGGCTGCAAGGTGTGGAGCTTTATGCTGAATGGGAGAAGAAGTGCCAGGTGGTGGCAGTGTCACTCCAACAGTGAGAGCTGCCTCCATGCCGGGGTTATCTACTGCCTTGCATGGAGGTTTCTCCTTCTGTTCCAAGGGCAGAGGGAGTTGCACAGCCAGGGCCTCCTGGTACTGGTGGAGCCAGGGAGCATTCCTGCTCTTCTCTAAGGTCTCTCTGCTGCTCCTGGCTATGGGCTCTGCCTTTCCCTCTTGCTTTCATGCTCATGAGCTTCGTGAAACAACCAGAGGAGGCCACTGCCACAGCCATGGGTGACTGGGGAGGGGCAGGGTGGGCAGAACAAATTCAGTGTGGGATTTGCATGGAGGAATCCAAGAGCCTTAAGGACAGGCGGGAGCCTGAGACTCACTGGGTTGCTCAGACTCACCTCAAGGCTGGGGGAGCATCCAGCCCTGCAGCCATGACCATTGGTGACACTTATCCTGTGCCTCTGTCTGCAGGAGGACGTGTCCCTGAGTGGTTACCAGAAGCACGTGTCCTCCTGCTCTGCCCCAGCCCCACTGACTGCAGCCGAGCAGGAGCTCCAGCAGATCCGCATCAACGAGGTGGGTGTGCAGGAGGGGTGGGTGTGCAGGAGGGGTGGGTGTGCAGGAGGGGTGGGTGTGCAGCAGGGGTGTGTGTCCATTAGAGATCAGTGTCCAGCAGAGGACTGTGTTTTGCTGACAGTCAGAAGATGGTTTGGGGCTGAAAGTAGGTCTCTAATCTGTGGGTATTGGAGCAAAAGCCATAGCTGAGTTTGAAGATAGGGAAGGCAGGATTCAGGCTTATCTTTGGACTGCAGCAGCATCCTCTCCCATACATTTCCTTTATGTCTATAAATATGAAGGTTGCTGTCCCAAGAAATACAGATCTTAGCCTGTATTTGAGGGCTTATGTGCTGGAAAGGATGTGGAAGTGGCACAGGGTAGGGGCACACAAGGCTGTGTCACCATTGTTCCCTGCTGGCCTTTCACAGCCTCTGTGGTGCTGTGACAGTGAGGCAGAAAATGGGGTGTGCTCACTGTGTGGGGAGACCACCTGAAAGCAGGTTTTTTTGGGGAGATGGGGGAATTTCCCTTAGATGCATGGAAAGCGTTTCTCTCTAGAGGAGCATCCCTCTCTTCTGCCTGTGCTGAGGCTGTGGTGCTCACGGATTGATCAGGACAAGCATGGGAGATGTGAAGCCAATCAGCCTCATGGCATTAATTAATAGCACAGATGAGGCCAGAAATTTCTGCCTGTAGAAGTGGGTCTGGGGGTGATTTCCACCTGCCAAAGCAGGTCTGCAGGTGGCAAAGTTGAGGACATTTGGGAGATGCCACCAAGGGGTGGAATCCACCAGGTGGGTCTTAGGGGAGTTATCCCAGCTCCCAGTCTGGAGGGCCTGGGCAGAATTTGTTCTGGAGGATCCAAGGAGATGCCCATGTTTGGAGAAGAGAGAGGTGCTGATGGTGACTGAGTGGCTTGTTTGGCACCTTGGGACATCTGGACTTAATGATCCTTGAGGGTCCCTTTTGACTCACCTGATTCTGTGATCTGCCATCACCTTGTCTGGCCTGTGCTGCAGGATTAAGTAGTTTTGGGAGGCTGTTGGAGTGTGTTTTACAGGGTCATATGGCCCAGGTAAGTGGTGCTTGTGATGCTCATTGATCTGCCTCATTCTCCTTCCCTCCCACCCTTGCCTTTGTGAGATGCAGCTCCTGGATGGAGGTGCTGCTGCCGTGTGGTTTGTTGGGGTTATTTTAAGGGTACATGGTCTCCTGTGTCAGCCTGTGCCACAGGAAGGAGTCACTGACATTAAGAAGGAGATGAAGATGAATATATTTTTGTCTGTGTGTTTAAAGGTGGTAAGCAGCCAGGTGCTGGGTGTGCTAAGGGGTCTCTGTGTTGGTGTTACAGTGATGCTTCCAGCCTTGTTCATTCCCTGCAGCTTGCAGGGCCCCTTGTGCACAGGCTCTGGGGGCCTGGAGTGTGCTTGCACATGGCAGTTGGGTTTAGGGGAGCAGATCTGTGCATGGGAATGAGTGGGGAGGGCCAGCACTGACCTGGAAATGGGCCCTGGAATAAGCCCTGACCTCAGCACCTGTGTGTGTCTGCCCAGGCCCCTGCAAGGTCCAGGAGCTTGTGCATCCCCTTGTGTTCAACCAATCCAGTAGGATTTCAGAAGGGACACAAGGGACATGGTTTCTTTAAAAGCCACCAGCCCCTAAATGCTTTGCTGTGCCCCTTGCCTGGAGCTGCTGCTGAGCCCCACTCCCTCCCCTCTCATGCTGTTGCCTCGCAGTCTTCCAAGACACTGGCCAGATTTGCAGCCTCCACCCTGCACATGGCTGTGTTTGTGGTCAGGCAGAAACTGCCTGGGATCCTCCCCAGCCACCAGATGAGTGCAGAGAGCGAATGGGAAGAGAAGGACAGGTGAGGGCTGCAGGGCAGCAGCTTCAGGGCTAGCACAGCAGCCTGTGGCACTGAGCAAGGAAGGACTCAGGTTTGCACATCCCTCAGGGAGCTGCTCAGCCTTTGAGAAAGCAGGATTCAGGCTGTGGTTTGAGGATTGGATGGACAGAGATGATGTTGTGAGTTAACCTCCTTTATGATAGCTGGGTGGGAGTTCATGGAAATTTGCCACCTGCTTTATATATACATTTTTTAATAGCTGGAAAATGCCAGCTTTACTGAGCTGATAGTTGTCAACAGACCGTGGGCTAAGACACAGCTTTGAATTTGGCATTGAGCTTAACACCCATGGCTGGGGAGTCTTTGTAGAAGTGTTGCAGGTTCAGAAGCATGGGTGGAGGGGGAGCTGGGCACATCCCATTGGTGGGGCAGAGGAAGGCAGCCTTGAAGCTGGGAGAGGAGGCAGGAGAACTGAGAAGACACAAAGATGAGGCTCATGAGGACTTTGCCATAAGAAATGCTCCTTAGGCAGGGTCAACTGCATGCCAAGAGGGATGAAAGAGGAGGAGAAAATGTAACCTAAAGAAAAGGAGATAAAATAACCTCCCAGGCAAGCCTGCTGCTGGCAAGGTTGGAAGGCTGGGATGTGGCACATGCTCAGCTGTCCCATGCACTGCTCCCAGGCTGTGCCCTGGGGAGTGTTTCAGGCAGCCAGTTTTTAATATTTTTGAAAAGGGAAGGAGTAGAAAATACAGAGATATATGGGGGAGTTGATGTTGCTGGGACAAATTTCCATCTCTTGGTGTTTTTGGACTTCAGTGTGCTTTGTGTCAGAGATAAGGTCTCTATGGTTCCACTGTAACTCTCTTGGTCTTCTTGCATTTATGGGAGAGAAAGCTGGGGTTCTGGAGGTGTTGGCAGTGATAATTCCTTGTGCTGCACCTCTCCACAGGGTGGGACCAGATGAACTTGTGTGTGTCCTGAATCCCTGGGCACTTGCCCTCAGGCCGTTGCTGGTGCCATGGCACCCTGGGGATGGTAGGACAGCAGAACTGGAGGTCAGCTGGACTTCCTGCCCACCTGAGCAATTATTTCCCTTTCCCAAGAGCTGCACATCAACTCTGCTCATCCTCTAGGTTGCCTGGCATGGAGAGAGGCTTGGGCATTTTTTTTCCTCACATACCTTCCATATATGCTCCTTGGTGGAGGATAGGCCAAAAGCTATTGCTGCAAGTGCTGTAACTCCTCCAGACCCTGGGTTGGGGCCACCGTGACTGGGGAGCCAGGAGGAGTTGGGGCAGGGGTGGGCTCTGCACAGGGATGTTGGTGGAGACCCTGCATGCCCAGGCTCGGGGCTGCCCAGGCTCTTCCCCAGCACTGGCATCTCCTGTGTTGTTTTTTGCTGCTCTCCCTGCCCACATGGCTGGGATCAGCCTTCTCTGTCCTCCAGCAGAGAGGTGGTGCAGCTTCCTTCTCCTGGCCCATCCGTGTGTCCCCCTGCACTCCTCCTGTCACAGAGCCCCTCCCTGCGCCGGGTGCCATTGACAGTGTGTCTCCTCTCCCCACGCTCGCAGGATTCCTGCTCCCAAGACTCGAGCACTGAGATGGTAGGCTGCTCTGCCCGCTTGATGCCCGGTTTTTCCTTCTCCTGGCAGTGTTTTCCTGCATGCTCTGCTCCGGGCATCTGGCTCCATCATCTCCCCAGGGTGTGGGAACTGCGTGGGGCTGCTGTAACAAAGGGCAGCCTGTAACGAGACCCACTTTGGTGCTGCCCAGTGGTTTTGAGATGTCAGCTCAAACTCCTGTGTTTCTCTTGGCATGCCTTGACTTCTCTTCCTTTTCTCTATCAGGGGGAGGGAAATGAAGAAAGAAAAAAAATCCATAAAGGTTGGACTCTATCCAAACTCCCCAAAACCAATCCCAAAGGAAAGGGACCCACGCTCACTGTGGAGCACCTGGGATAGTGTTGCTGGAGTGTTTCCCTGGGAGGGGGTCTTGAAGTGGGAGGGGCTCCTCTGCCGTGGGGGTGACACCATCTCCCTGTATCCTGTATTCTGTGGCAGATGGTGGGGGGCTGTTGCTGCTGCCCATCGCTGGTAGAGTACCCCGACCCCGAGGAGGTATGGTGTGCCCGCCGCGTCCTGCCCTTCTCCCCAGGGGCCCCTGCTGCGGCTGGATGGAGGCACCTGCAGCCATTTGATGTCTCTGCAATCTCTTTCTCTCCCCTCTTTGAAGTGGGGTTTGGTTTCCTGGACTAGGGGGTTTGCTCGGGATATGGCTGGCAGCCTCTGCCTTGTAGGGGTTGTGGGGAAAACAGCAGCTGGGATGTTTCTGAGCTCTGGATCTCCAATCCCCATCTCAGGTGTTGGAGGGAGTGTCTGTGTGCTGCAGTTCAACCCACTGAGGAGGGTGGGGTGCCCAGCTGAGTGCTGTGACATCAGGGCTTCCCTTGTCACCCACAGGTTGCAGTCAGAGATGATCAGAGAGGACACATGCCAGTGCTTGTCACAGTATCCCTGCCAGGGATTCCCTGGGAAATGTTGGTTTTGAGCTGGGCTTTGCTGAGAGTGAATCAGGAGGTGTGGGGTGCATGGCTGGGGCCGGGTGATGTCCTGGAGAGGTGGGATGGTGACAAGCAGCACCATCCTGAGCCTGGCTGACTCTCGGTGCTTTAATGCCGTGATCCCTGTGGGACAGGTGTCAGACAGCTCCTTGGATGAGAAGCCTTTAGCTGCAGAAGCAGCTGGTTTTCCTGTTCCTCCCTTCCCCACCCTTTGCCACTGTGCCCTGACACTCGAGGTGTCTCCATCCCCAGGTGAAGACAGAGATAAGTGTGGAGAGCAAGCACCAGACACTGCAGGGCCTGGCCTTCCCCCTGCAGCTGGATGCCCAGCAAGCCATCCAGGCTCTCAAGCAGAAGAAAATCAACTACATCCAGCTGGTAGGTCCCTCACATGGCTTCTCTGTGCTCCACACCCCACATCCTGCTTCTGTCTCTCACTGCCATGTGCTCCCTGTCCCCTCTGTCCATCAGAAGCTGGATCTGGAGCGGGAGACCATCGACCTGGTGCACACAAGCCCCACGGAGATCTCTGACCTGCCCAAGAGGATCCCCCAGGACTCTGCTCGCTACCATTTCTTCCTGTACAAGCACTCACACGAGGGAGATTACCTGGAGTCTGTTGGTGAGAGCCTCAGCACTGGGAAAGGCCAGTTCAAGCCTGTGCCAATCCCTGTTTTCCCTGGACCATTGGTTGCACGGGAAGCAAGCAGGGATGGGGATAGGGATGGTGAATCAGGAAGCCTTGAGTCAGTTCTCTTCTGTGGTGGGTGCTGGCAAACCCTTTGGTGCCATGTGCAGTGCAGATCTCTGAGTGCTGCCACAGAGGATTTGGTAGTGGGTGGTTTGGTTTCCTCTGCTGTTACAGGAGTACCAGGGGAGATTTGGGAGGGGTGATGGATGGGACGGCTCACCCTCTGTTGCTGGATGTTATCTAGGACTCTGGGCTGGAAAGGCTGTGAGCAGGGTGGGAGGTCCATGAGCCTGGGCAATGCCACAAGCCCTGCTCTCTTTTTGCAGTCTTTATCTACTCCATGCCTGGCTACAAGTGCAGCATTAAGGAGCGCATGCTCTACTCCAGCTGCAAGAGCCGGTTGCTGGACACTGTGGAGCAGGAGTTTTGCCTGGAGATAGCCAAGAAGGTGAGTGTGAGCCCCCCCCAGAGCTGATGGAGCTGGACACTGTAAAGGGACTGTGCCTCAGCCTCAGCCCAGCCCCCCTGAAGGGCTTGGGGGGGAGTTGGGTGCCCCAAAGGTGGGTGTCTGTTGGCTGCTAGGAGGGTCTGTGGAGACTGACCCTGGAAGCCACCAGCCTTCCCAGAGAGAGGGTCCTGCAAGGGACTGCCTTCTGAGGGGGTCTCTGGCAGGTCTCCTAGGCTCCAGAAAAACCTCAGCAAGCTCTGGCCTGTGGCCACAAGTGATCAGCTCTCAGTGAGATCAGCTCAGTGATTTTGAGGCTATCCCAGGCCAACTCAGGAACAGAGACAGAAGCGTCATATGGCAGCTCCACAGAGATTCCTTTATTATCCAGCAGCTCTGTGAAGGGAGCCAGGGACAATAGCTCCGTGGAGAACAGGGATAAACTGGGGGTTTTATGGGGGAAAGCAAATGTGGTACCAAGGGGGAAAGACCGAAGGGTTACAAAGGATTAACATAGGTACTAGGGCATAGTAGGATCACTGAAGCCTTTGGGGATAGCTCACCATCGTAACAAAAGATGTGCCAACCTAAGGAGCATCCTTCCAGGAGGGTTGTGATAAGCTAATCACAGCCCATTCGAGGGCCATCCCTCCGGGGCAGGGCTGCGGGCGGAGCCGTGGCAGGTGCCAATCCCAAGGGAGCTGCTGAGCCCCTGTTTGCCTTCGCTGGGCGCAGATCGAGATCGACGACGGCGCGGAGCTGACGGCAGAGTTCCTGTATGAGGAGGTGCACCCCAAGCAGCACGCCTTCAAACAGGCCTTCGCCAAGCCCAAGGGGCCCGTGGGCAAGCGAGGACAGAAGCGGCTGATCAAGGGGCCGGGCGAGAACGGCGAGGACAGTTAGATGCTGCGGGGCCGGGGCGAATGGACGGACACCATCCCTGCGGCGCCTCCCGCCTTCCTTCCGCTGACCTGGGGATCTTTCCCTCCATCTCAGCCTTTTTTTTTGTTGTTGTTTTTTTACCTTTTTTTCCTCCTGTTTCATTCCTTTTTTAAACATCTGGATGGCTTGTTGCACCTGGGGGCAGAGCGATTGGGAGGGTTCAGGGTTGTTGCTCTTTCTTTTCCTTGCGCAAGCCCCGGGGCTGCAGGGGGAGGACGGGAGCAGCAGAGCCGTGTCCCCAGCCTTGCTCCTGTCCCTTCCGGGTCACAGCCACTGCTCTTGGTGTTCCCTGGGTGACTGAAGGACACACTCACCTGAAAGCTGCTCTATGCAAAGAGAAGGGGGTAGTGCTGGGGATTCCTGTTTGAAAAGAGAAAATGCTTCTTTCCCTGCCCTGCCAGCCTCCAGACTTTGTTCCCCTGTCCCACTCTTGGTGTGCATGGCCCCTCTGCCCCAGGCCTGGAGCGATCCCGCACCCCCTCAGGGTGTGGGCAGGACCCCCTGTGGGGTGGGCTTTACCTCCTGTGGGATGGGAGTTTCTCCCTGCAGAGAGCCAGGCAGGGAGCTGGAAGTTCCCCACTGAGTCCTGAGCTCAGCCTGGACCTGGAGAAAGGTCACTGCCTTTGGGTGATGTTTGCATCTCCTTTTTGAACTGCCCTAGTAAGGTTTTCCCCCCTCAGAAGGAGCTGTTCCAGCCCTGACTCAGTCCCATTCCTGTTTAGGATGGGAGCTGAGGGATTCCTGAGCCCTGGTCCCCCTGGTCCCCCACTCTCCCAGCCCCCACCATTACTTTACCCCCAGCATCTCCGCTGGGTCTCTGGGCTGGGGCAGCCCCATGTCTCAGTAATCACATGGGCTACCCCAAATCCTTGTGTGGGGAGTGTGACAGCCCCTGTGTGCCCCCGGGGATGTCCCCAGCCACCAAGGGCCATCATCAGCTCCATGGTCCGAGCTTGGCACTGTGATTGGGGCTGCACTGGGGGCTTGGGGGGAGAGCACCTTGCTGCTGGGTACCAGCGAGGGCTCAAGAGCCACCTGCCTCCCTGAGAGGATGGAAAAGGGGTCAGTGAAACCTGCCCTCTGCTTTCCAGCTGTGGCAGTGAATGTCCTGATGTAGCCTCGGCCTCAGTGGAGTCAGGGGGTTGAAGCTGGAGGGAGCAGAGCACACTGTACTGAACGCTGTATTTTCTAAAGAATAAAGTATTTTTAAAACAGTCTGATGCTCTTTGGAGATCCCCTGGGTTCTGCATGTTTGGGCATTCAGCAGCTGTGGGCTCGGGAGCTGCAAAGCAAATTGCTTGGCCATCACAAGCCAGGAGCCAGCAACTCTCACAACTTGCCTGCCCTGGCTGAGTCCAGTCCTCACCACCTTGAAGGACATCCACACTGCAATCCAGAGGTCTGGCACAACCACAGTGCCTGGCAGAGATTTTTACACTGAGCCACTCCAGCAATGTCCTGCAATGGCTGCAGGAGGCAGCATCCCTGCTCAGCCCAGCTTTCCTTGTTCTAGTGGCTGGTGATCTTGCATGATTGTGAAGATGCTCCTGGGCCTGTTCTCTTGCCTGGAGTGAATTCCTGCCTAGCCATGGGGAGGGAAGGCAGGAGGATGCAGAGCTAAAAGAATAATTGGGAATGCCTGCAGAATGGGGTCTGCCTTCATCCTAGGCTCCAAATCCTCCCACTCCTCACTCAGGTCAGGGTATTGCCATGTCTCAGCTTTACCCTCCATGCCCTGGATGAGATGGAAGATTTATTTGCAAAGCCAGCTGTAAAACGTCTTTTAAGAAGGTTTAATGCAAAAAAAAAAAATCCTGAATTAGTTTCCCTTTGACATGGAGAAGGAGGGAAGATGCTGCTATGCAGGAAGCAGCCTCAGTGCAGGAAAGCTCCCTCTGTATATAAATGCTAATAAGCCTGGCTGACGCCACCAGTCATTTGACAAGCTGAGTCACCATTCTCCTTCAGATCTTACTCCCCTTCTGTGCTCTGTAGTTCCTAACTTGCCCAAATATTGAGGGGAGTGAGGGCTGTTCCCCTTTTCCCACTTGTCCCTTTTCCCACTTGCCAGTGCAGCCATTCCAGGTGACAGCTCCCCTGTGCCAAAGGCCCATGGTCATGGCCATGGGAGAGATAGCCAGGAGCAGCCCAAGGGCTGGGCACCCTTTCCATCCCATCTCATCCTGTCTCCTGTCCCATCCCATCCCATTCTGTGTCCAATCTATCCTCCAGCCCATTCTCTATCTTCCATCCCTTCCTATTATCACCTGTCCCCTCACATCCTATTTCATGTCTGTTTCCATCTCATGCCTTCCTTTCCTGTCCCAGCTTCTCTTTAAGGTTTGAACTAAAAGTCTCTGCTGCTGCCTTACAAAAGACAACAATATTTGGTTTGAGGCAATATTTGGGAAGCCCACACTTGGTCAGCAGTGACTTGTGTCATCTCAGGGCACCTGGCATTTGCCTGGCTGGGCAGGGGACAGCAGGGTACCGTCTGCTACAGACAGCAGGGGCAGCTGCAGGGGGCTGTGGCTGAACACTCACGCAGCCAACCCAATGCTCAGGGTTTTGAGACTCACAAAGGTTCATGGACTACACAGCAAAGGAGCTGCAGAGTAAACGATAGGACTGTGATGCTTTTCCATATGGGATTCTCATGTGGGAAAGGTCAAAATCTCAGAGGAGCTAACTCCTTTGGCTTTGGCTCCCCTGAGATCTGAAGCAGAGGAGCTGCAAGAGAGTTACACCTGGTTGTAAGCTGAATGTGTGAATTAAGAGCCAGTTGGCACCTGGGCTGTGAAATCTCAGGTGCCCCTGGGAAAGGGAGATGAGCCCTTGCCCTTTCAAGAGCTTCATGCCCTCCCTCAATCCTTGAGGAATGGTAAGAAGCAGGTAGGAGTGGCAGGGAGTGAAAGGCTATCTACCTGTAGGGGTAAGGATATCTGGGATCAGCCCCCCAGGGACTGTGCAGGGTTGGGGATCTGGGTGGAGAGGAGGGTGCCTAACCTAACCTGGGGATGATGAGGGTTTGGGATCAAGCTGGAGGGTGGCTGAGGCACAGAATATCTGAAATAACCAGGAGTCCAGCCATGCTGGTGCTGGGCTAGCAGCTCAGGGCCCGGGACTACCTTGCCTGAGGCTTTTGGTGCCTTGTGCCAGTGTGTGCCCCAACAAGAGTGGTTTGTGGTGAGTCCACACTCCAGCTGCTGGCAGCAGGCCAGGGTGCAGTGCAAGGGGTGTGCCCCCAAATAAATGGGTGCAAAGCATCAGGGATAGCAGAGCTGTGAATTTGGTGGTCTTAATAATGCCCCTGACCATGGTAGGAAGAGAATCCCCTACAGCCTCCTCCCAGCAATGGGGAACACGTGCTCCTGCTTGCACCTGGAATGGTTTTGCTGCTCCTGTAGCACCTGGGGTTTCTCCTTTGTGTAAATAGGTTGGGAGATGGAGGAAGGTATGAGTTTAGGGCTGTGCAACATTTAACTAGATTATTTTGCACCAAACAAATGTTAGCCATGGCTTTATGGCTGCATTCTTGCTTCCCCACTCTGCCACTGCCATTGTCTGACTTTAAACATATTTTACTGATTACTTCCTCTATTATTTTTTCCAGGAACCAAACTAAAGTTTGCATAACTTATCCCTACTTATACAACCCCCCATTCAATTTTTATTTGCTGGGAAACAATATGTGTTTATTTTTTCTTTCTTTGTCCTTTTCATTGGGGAGAATTTATCCTTTCAATGTGCCATTGGATTTGTCTTTCTTTGCAGTTAAGTGATGGACATCTGCTGGCCTCTTGCTGTGCCCTCATTTTTTCACACTTGCTTGCCAGCACCAGTGCTAAAGGTAATTTGTCACAGCTGATGTTAGGAGGTGTGGAGGTACTGGCTGCCACGTGCTGAGGTTATTCGTGTTCCTACCATTTCAAAGGTTGCTAGCTTTAAAGCCTGGGGTTTGGTTCTATCCTGTGATTAATTTGGAGGAGCTTTGGAGAATTCTGATAGCTGGTACCTTTCTATGTCTTATTTCTTCTCCTTGGTAGTACAAAGTGTTGAGTTGCTGTTATAAAAACTAGGAAGAAAAACTGGGCTTATTAATTGGTTTGTAAAATGGACTGGGCTGTTCATTTCAGTGAAAAAAACTAGAAATGCAAGTGACCTGGTACTGTCAGAATATAGCCCCATATGTCTGACATAGAATGTCAGAATATGTGAGTCAGCATGTTGTGTTATCTCCCCCACACACTGATTGCTTACAGCTGTTCCCTGATTGTTGCCAGAGTTAGCAATGACATTGTTGGCACGTTATGGTGCTGGGGACAAGGTCCTAGGGAGAGGTTGATGGAGGAGCTGTGGCTTGTTATTTTATGTCTCCAGTTAATGCAATAATATAACCTAAAAGATAATGGGAAGAGCTCTGTAGCAGATGCATATGCATTGAGTTTTGCCCACAAATGGTTCATGACAAAGCCAAGCCAGACCAGGTGGGTCACATCCTCCATTTTACAGTACACCTGCACGTGGCAGAAGCAGCAGCATCCCCTTGGCTGGCTGGCAAAGGGCTTTTTCAAAGTAGCTTGACTACTTGGAAAGTCAAATATTTTATAAAAACTCTTCTGAGAATAGCATAGTGCTTCAGTACATGCTTAAACAACTGGTGACTTCCAGCTGATGATTTTGCTTTAATTTGGGATTCTATCTCCACCCCACATGGCTGTTTCTGATATTATAATGGATGCCTAGGGGGAGGGACCCTCACAGCACACATGAGAGTGTGATAGCAAGGGGAAGTGCCAGGTTGGCTCCTTAGAGCCAGAAAAAAAGACGGCCTGGGAGAGAGAGTGGCTGTTCAGGGGCTTGTGAAAGCCACTGTAGCAGCTCCTGGACATGCAGGCACCTGCAAGGAGCAGTTCAGTGCTCTGCTTGTCTTCATGCCAATATTGACCTCTGCTGAGTACACGTGCTCACCCAGAGAATTACAGCCCCCTGTTCAAAGCAGGCCTTTGCTATTCACCAAAGCATGAAATAAGGTGGCAATTGGGTGTAACAGGCCTAAGGTTTTAGAAGGGTTGCGAAGGCAGTACTGTTCTCCTACTTCTCTCCTATTATATTGCTTGCTGACAGTTTTTACATGAATCCAGCTCTGAGTGCACTAAACAGCAGCTTACAAAGACCTGCAGAGACAGGCAGCCAGAGCCAACCTGCACTGATGAACATGCCTTCCTTTTCCAGCCCCTGCCATACCATCACCTTAGGTAGTCAGAAAATACCCCTTAATTAATTGCACTAGCACCTTTTCCTTCATCGTAGTGAATGCCAGAAGGGGAATGCTTGTGGACAAAGTTACAAAGGAAGAAGAGGGAAGCAGAGGGAGATAGCATCTAGCAGAACCCATTCTAAATGCCTGCCTCCCAAAAAATGAGTGCAAGCTGCTTATACAACACTTCTCAAGGTGCTAAAGTCTTAGTAGGCATATAGAACTACACCTACATGTTTTCAAAGGCTTTCAGGAAGATGCCCCAGAGAAACTATTTTCTCTTTTCATAACAAATAAACCCCATGCAGGAAGCACTACTGAAGTTCTTTGGGCATAGTTATTGGACAGGCAGTAGTTCAGCTAAGGGGCATTAAGCTGTAGAGCACTGTTTTATTCCATCAGATGCTCTCCCAGCCCTTGACACTTCAGTTCCAGTTATGGAAGGGACACAGAAAAGCACACAAACACAACTGGGCATCATAGCTCTAGAAATTTATTTTCAGAGCGTAGTGCTTCAACTACAATTAAAATACTTGAGCAATTAAAAAAATGCTACTGACTCCATACTAGAGCTGAACAACAACTAACACTGTTACTTTCATGCACTGACAGATACTAATTTGCTCATGCCACTGAAGTAGGCTCGTTCTCGTTCACTCATCACTTCAAAATGCAGAGGTCGTCTACAGAAGTTGCATTCAGCTGAAGAGTGTGGTTTCAGCTCCAGACCAACATCCTTCCATGTAGCCAACAGTTTTTCTGTTAAGAGAAGTTTATCAAGATCAAAGCTTAATACTGGATTGCTTTAGAGAAGCAGCAGAAGTGTCAGCATATTTATTCTCCTAACAAGTGAGCAGGGATAATAGGATTTCCATCTGACACAATCTACCTCTTGAAACAACTGGGCTGCAACTAAGTCTCAGCTATCCTCATATCACCTCTCCTGACAGGATCTACAAGAAGGACCTACTTTCTCTGGACAGATCCATGTTTAAGACAAGTCAACAGAACAGCTGAGTTTGGGATCCACATAACATGTAAAGATTGGTTTGGACAACGCATGAGCAGAGCCCTGGCTGGGTACAGGTTTGCACTGGCCTTGCACCCTCTGTTCCAAGTCACAGTGTACTGGCCTTCACATCTCACACTTCAAGAAGAGAAGTGTGCAGGATGTGCTGCAGCAGTGGAAAGACACTGTCCAGCTCATGACATCTAAAACTTAAGTGCTTCCCAGTCTCCTCTTTATGACAAAGACTGCACAGACAGGCAGGATCTTCGCTGCACTGATGCAGGACTCTACTCACCAATAAAATAACTCATCATCTGAGGGGTGTGGTGAGGTGTAGGGGCAATTCGGAGCAGCTCCTCTCCACGGGGAACTGTCGGGTAGTTGATGGCTTGGACATAGATGCTGTGCTGGCTCATCAGCTTGTCGCAGATTTCTGTATTTTTAGCAGCATCTGCAACCTGAAGTTCAAAATTTTAAGTTACAAGATCAACCAAAAGATGACAGTTGGTAAAACTGTCAGCCCAACTTTGCAAACCATAAGAATCCAATAGGGCAGGTAAGTAACATATAGGTCAGAAAGAAAGGCTAAAAAGCCTGTGTTGCAAAGTATTCTGAGCATAACAGCTGCAGCATAGGCAGGTAGCTGTTTACAACCCAAATCTTTTTACTAGCTTGTTAGCAGTTTCCTTATTTTCTGCATAATGTTAGTGTGTGAAACCCATAGTCTCTTTCTCCCTCCATTTTATATTTACACCCAGCTTAAGCTTAAGCCACACTCCTGGCACATGACTGCTGAGCAACAAGGTGTTTGAACTTTGTGAAGGCAGTAACTAATACCCGATGGTACAACGTGCTCATGGACAGCAAACAGGCAGCACAGCCCTGTGTTAACAGTGCCCTAAATCCTCACCCTCAGGGGAATGATGTGGCTGGGGCAGTGCACCACAGGCAGCCCTGCATCCATCAGCATCTGCCTCATGAGCTTGACGTTGCGCTGGTGCTGGCGCCTCAGCGCCTGTCCCTCGGCGCTCTTCAGCGTCCGCACGGACTCCAGGGCCCCTGCCAGCAGCATGGGCGGCAGGGACGTGGTGAAAATAAACCCGGCGGCGTACGAGCGAACCGTGTCTATCAGAGAGCTGGTGCTGGAGATGTAGCCTCCCACACAGCCAAATGCTTTGCCTGAAGGAAAAGAAAATTAAAAGGTAACTGGACTTATTCTTTCCACCTATTGGGGTGACTTGAAATATCGGAGCTTTTCACTTGAGGAATAGGTTATTCTGACCAAATACGTAATGTAGTCATGGCATGTTCCAGCCCTGCCTTGGTAATCTTGTATTTGCTCAGCACATGGTACAGCTTTGTTTGTAAGCCAATCTTGATAACATGGATCTAGTTACTGCACAGCAAGGACAGTTCATGCCTCCATCAAATATGCAAGTTTTGATTTTGGGGAAGACCTTACAAGCCAAATCATCAATCAAGGACTTCAATAGTGACCCCAAGCGATCAACAGTAAGTCTCTCAACAGATTTAAAATAATCTGTTTCAGAGATGCTAGAAATAGCCTGTACTTCTAAGGAGCACAGAAGGCTGTTACTGTGATTGTGCAGTTGATACCAGCTCTTCTTTCCAAATGTTTGGAATGCAGAACACAGCTACAGACAGATCTAGGGTGCCTGGTGAACATTTCTGTTCCTATTAGGCTGGAGCCCAGGACTTTAAGTTCCAAAGGGCATGAACTTTCCTAGTAAGTTTTATTTGTTTTGAAAGCTGTTTAAATAACCTTCCAATTTGCAGCAGTAAACTTACTCCTGAGCCTGCATTCTGCTCAGGTAATAGCAGTTGCTTCACTACTTGCCAAATCTCTTTACATAACTCCCCATCTCAGGTTTCTAGATTAGGAGCACTCCATTTCACATAAAGGAACTAAATATAGAGAACTGCTCTACTAGCATTCTCACCTGAATTTCTTCTTGAGTTGTATAACATGCCACTGGAGGACTTTTTGCTAGCTTGTTTAAAGGAAAACCCCATACAAAGCTACCATAACTATTTCTAAGGCAGTGTAAGTAGCTTAGCAGAAGCTTTTCAAGCTGTGGGGCACACTTAAATCCCTTGGGCTTTTTGAAAAATCCTAGGCCCCAGCAGCCCTTAACAAGTTCATTTAACTAGACTGATTTTGAGCTAACCCACTTAATTTGGCTGCTCAGCAGCTTTGCTGCCTCAGCTCCTGCAGGAGTGCCAGGCTGTGCATACCAAGCGTTCCAGAGATGATGTCCATCTTGTGCATGATCCCATCCCGGTCTCCAATCCCACCTCCTCGGGCCCCATACAGCCCCACAGCGTGCACTTCATCCACAAAGGTGATGGCCCCATGCTCGTGGGCCACATCACACAGCTCTTCCAGGGGACAAACAGCACCTAGGAACCAAAGCAGTGACCAGCAGTTTAGGATTTTCTGCATGACTGGATAAACCCTAGAAGTACCCCTAGACAGCCCCTACAGCACTGTACACTTTGAGACCTCAAACACAGATGATCTGAGGACAAATTGCCCTAGAAGCAGAGAGGCTTTGATGTCAACTTACCATCCATTGAGTGAACAGTTTCAAATGCAACAATTTTAGGGGTGGATGGATCAGACTTTTTCAATAGTTCTCGAAGATGGTTGACATCATTATGGCGAAATATATGTTTTGGCACCCTGCTGTTACAGATCCCCTGGATCATGGAGGCATGGTTTCCAGAATCAGAGTAGATCTCACAGCCTGAGGAAACAACCCAGATATATTTTAAGTATAGAAAGCATTAACTGATTCCTAGCATTGCATTATGTATGGGAGAGTTTAGGAAACAAGGGCAGCTTGTTCTTGAAAGTAATGCTCTTGGTCAAAAGAGCAAGTTACAGATCATGAAGCAAGAATAATATCTGAGATTTATTTTAGGTGTTCAAACTAACACAAATGAGAGCTTGAGAAAATAGTTATCTAGCTCTCCTAACTTCTGAAGTGAGAGAGAAGTTCACCCCTTCCAGTGGGAGGAAACTAAATTCCTGCTGTCTCATTTTCAGGCAGAATTTAAACACAAGAACAGAAGACTCTGCTTGTCTAATTCCTCCAGCAGTTCCCAGCTCATAGACCTCAATCTCAGCAGGTTGATATTGTCATTTGCATTGAACAGAACTGGAATATGGTATTAAAACCAGCAAACCATACTCTGCTGATGGATTACGGTGAATCCTCACTTTGCAAAACATACTCCCAACAGCTTGAGGCAAGGCTGTGTTTTTGTGGCAAGAGGTGCAGTTTGAGTTCCTACCTGGCAGCATTTTAGCTAGAGTGAAGAGAGTGGAGTCATTGGCCACAAAGCAAGATGAGAACAACAGTGCTGCATCTTTTCCATGAAGATCAGCTAGTTCTTTTTCCAAGTCGACATGAAATTTACTTGTTCCTGATATATTTCTTGTGCCTCCTGCTCCAGCACCATGTTGTTTCAGTGTTTCCCTAAAGAAGACCCAAGAGAAGCATTAGCATTGCTGTGGGACATACAGAAGAGTAAAGGATCATTGCTGAAAACATTCTGGTACATAATCAGGACTGTTCTATAGAAGAACTGGCAGAAAAAGCAGCTGTTGGGTCTTTGAGCAACCTGTACACTAAGGAGTCCAGTAAGGTCAGAAATCAGTGACCAAGTGCAGCTGCAATTTACCATCCAGTTTATCAGGTAACATTTGGGAGCTTCTAAGGAAGATCCAAGGAGCACAATCAGTGACCAGTACACAGTGCAGCCCCGGATCTAAACACTAACTCACCCCAGCCCAAGAAACTCTTAACTGCACACCAAGAATCACATCAGAGGCAACCTATGTAGCACAGTACAGAAATCAGTCTTTCAGAAGCCTTCCCACAAAAGCTTGAAAACACCTCTTAAAAACACAGCAGTACTCACATGACAGCTCTACAGACACGCGGGTGCCGGCTCATGCCGAGGTAATCGTTGCTGCACCAGACAGACACCTCCTTTTTGGTGATCAGGGAGTCAGTGTAATCGTCTGCCATGGGGAAGATCTGCGCCTTCCGGTTCACCGTCTTGAACACTCGGTAGGTGTGATCCTTCTTCTTCTCATCTATCTTCTTCTCAAAGAACTGATCATACTGGAAGGTGGAGACAGCTGAAAGGAAACAGAGACTTCAGCACATAGGAAATAATCACAACAGACCAGGCCTCTGGGGGTTTTGCCAGACATGCTTACATTTTGGCAAGTTATCCTGAAGCAGGTGAGAAACACTTTCTGGTCTTTGCTTCAGCATAATATCCTTAAACTTCTTGAGCAAGCCACTCTGCTCTTCTCCCTCAGTCTCAATCTTTCTCACTGTGGAAGTACTTGGCATTTTGGCAAATTCTGTACCTGCAGACATTGCAATAAATTCCTGTGAGTTTGTTTGGTTTGAAACAGAGTGAAGTAATTCAGCAAAGCAGACATTTTAAGTAAAACCAACATTTCAATCTTTAGGAAGGACATGCCCCAAAACCCCATGTTGATCCTGCTAGGATCAACTATTTTATTTGCTTACAAATTTGCATTGGACAAGACAGAAGGATTAGCCTTGCTAATCAATCAGAATACAACAGGGAACTTCCTTACAACATATTTAGTTCATCACGACTCAGAGAACCACATTATACAGCTACAGCATTTATCTAAAAGGATTGGTACACACCTAACTGAAAGGAGAGTTCTAGTCAGAAGGCAAACAGGAAAGTAAAATAAGCTTCCTGAGACAGGCAGCAAGGCTTTATTGATAATGCTGAAAAGTTCATGTGAGGGACAGCCCTTCTGCAAGCCAGTCAATACCCTTTACGTCCATAAACACAAAAAACCCACCCCAAAACCATCTGCCTGCTTTCAAGCTTGGATTTCTGCTGGTACTTGCCTGGTGTCTCACACTTTCCTCCATCTTTGGATATAAAATCTTTGTCTAAACCAGCACCCTGGCAAAGCTCTCTTCAGATCTAAGCATCTGCTTGGGTGCAAGTGTAATAGCTTGATTCACACATCCAGAGCCAGCCAGCCAGCACATCAGAATACAGCTCACAGTATTCCCACATCAAAATCACCCAGGGAAACCCCACACAACATCACAGGTATGTCATTAACACCTACATTCTCCAGCAGCTTTTCCCTGCAGTCTCCCATAATCCCAACTGCATCATTTCAGTGGTGCCTGTCAGCCCTGGCATGCTCCAGAGCCAAGGCAGGCACCATCTCTTGGGAGGAATCACTGCCTCAGTGCACAGAGAACGTACCTTTCCTGTCTGCCTGCATTTCCTGCACATCCTCCTGCAGTTCCAGGCTGGCTTTGCAGAAAACATTGCTGTTCTTGTGATTCATCTGAGCTGCCAGGAACGGGCATTTGGTAGCCGTACTTTGGCTAGTGCTGGCAGGTGGGTGGCCAGCAGGAGGCTGGGTTCCATCTGCATTCTGCTGGGCCACTTCTTTGACATTTTTGGCCTCTGAGATGGGGGCAGAGAAGGGAAAACACTTCAGCTTCATTTTAATACATTGACTTGAATTTTTTGATCCATTACTTTTGCAATAAGTTTGGCAGGACCCATTCAGAACTATTTAACTGAGCAGTCACATTTTACTTATACAAGTACGAAAGCTGAGTAACACCCAAGGGACATCTAATTTAAGATGCTAGATTTAGTATTGTATCCTCTGAGGGACAAAAATACCTCTCTTCCCCCCCAAAGGGAATATTTAAGGAAAAGATTTAAGGAAAGACTGGATGTGACACTAAGTGTCATAGTTTAGTTGACATGGTAGTGTTCAGACAGAGGCTGGACTCGACCTCAGAAGTCTTTTCCAACCTAATTGTGATTCTATGATCTTTCGAGGAGTTCAGAGATTTTTCAACCACGCAGCTTCCTCTACTGCCAAGCCTCAACTCCTTTCCCTGAATGCCTGGGGAAGAATTCCCCAAGAAACATTCCCGGGTGGCGTGCGGGGCCCCTGCACCGTAAGGAACATTGCTCCGAGACCCAGCATCCCGGACCCACCCGCGGCGCGCCGCAGGATGCCCCAACAGGCCGGCCCCTGATTCATGCCACGGTCACACATTTCCTTACCGCGGACATTTCAAGGATTAAGCAACCCCTGCCTCAGCGCTGCCTATTCCAGAAGTTTCCTCCCACGACATGCAGTGTCTGTGTTATTTCCCCCCCTTCGGGGCCCCTGTGTGACCCTGGGCTCGCTCCCCGAGCCGTACTCACCGCGGCGGCCCGCGGGGGTCTCCTCCTCCGCCTGCTGCCCGCGGGCGGCGGACATGGCGAGGGAGCGGGCGGCCGGCGGCGCCGCCTCCATCATGCGCGGGCAGTGCTGGGCGTACAGCAGCAGCGACGGCCCAGCCTTCTGCAGGAACGCCTGGGACACACGGGCCAGGAACGGGCAGCGCCGCACCACCGCCTCCATCCTCACTGCCGAACGGGACACCGGAGGTGACGGCAAAACGACACCGGCAACAGGAACGCTACACCGGGGTGCGCTCCCGCACTGCCGCCTTTATAGTCCCGGGGGCGCGGCGCAGGCGCGGTGGAGCCGCGCAGGCGCGGGGAGGGAGCGGGGCGGTGCCTGGCGGCTCTGGGGTGGTGTGGGGGGCTGGAGGCAGCGTGAGGATGTGGAGACACCTCCGGGGGTCTTGAGGGACCGGAGGCGTCCTGAGGCCATAGAGAGACCCCCAGGAGTCATGAGGGATTGGAGGCATCCCAAGCACATGGAGGGGCGCAGGGGGTCATGAGGGGCTGGAGGCGTTCCGAGGATAGGGAGAGGCCCCCCAGGAGTCATGAGGGGCCAGCGTGTGTGTGGCCGCCGTGGGGGAATAGGGGCGCTGTGAGGGTCTGATAGAGGCTGAGCCGCTCAGGGTAGGGAGGGGGCTTGGGTGCTGCCGAGGGTGTGTGAGGGGATGGGGACAACCGGTCCTGAGCGGGCGCTGTGTGGGCACGGTCCCACGGGAAGCGCTGCTCTGGGTTTCCTCAGAGCCCCAGGCTGTGCAGTGCTTCTTCCCAGAAAGTTTGGGGTCCCTTGTCCCCAGGACAGGAGATTGCGGGTCACCCCAGCGCGCCCGTTCGTGGGAAAAGGCCAGCACTGAGTCAGCTGTGCTGGAGGAAATCCAGCGCTGCTCGGACGCGTCTCGGTGTCTTCTTCCTAAATGGAACTCTGGCTCCCTGCAGAGACGATGCCCGGGGCTCAGGTGATCCTGGTGGGACCCTGAACTCCTCCCACTTTCCTACAGCAGGTCTAAATCTAACAGCTCCTCTGTAGGTGATGCTCAGACTTTCACCATTGCGTTTTTGCTGGGTTTTGAAGGAAAGAACAACAGCAACACGTAAAATTGAACCCTTAATTCTCTGGTTTGCAATGGGCATTAAAGCTTGTTTGCTTACTAGAGTATTTGGTGGGGAGGGTAATGGTAAAAGGAGTTCTTATGTGTGTGTCCATTGAAACTACAGGAAGTGGTGTTACTTCCTGTAAGCACTGACTGCTCAAGTGTGGAAAGAATGGAGAAGGAGAAATAACAACGCATTTTTTTTCCCTCATCTTGTGAAACAATTTCACGGAGGGGCAGGATTTGGGTAGAGAGCCAAGAGCTCTCGTGGGCGCTTTGGGGCAGGAGTGGGTTTTGCAACAGGTGTGGAGTTTGGAGGAGAGCTTTCTTAAAGGTCGCCCTTGGCTCTTGCCTTGCATGAAGTCACATTGTGTAGTTACTAGAAGGTGGTCACGTAGCGTGACTAGAGAAATACAAAGCCTGTTTAGGACTGTGGCTGCTGAACACAAGTTTGGATATAAAAAAACACTTCTAAAAGTGTTGGTTAGCATTGAGATTTTGCAGATTAATCTTTAGACAACTCCTCTGTCAGAGGGAGTTGTCTGGGGGACAACCAGCCAGGTATTTGCCTGACCCTCTTTTATTCACCACTGACTTGCTTTGAGGATGCTGCCATGCAGTTTGTAAACTTTGGGATCTGGGTAAGTTGGTCAGGAGGAAAACCTTATAGTTAAATGTCAGATTTGATGTCAGCTCCAGTGTGTTACTAAGCATTGAGGCAGGAAATGGGACAGAGTTCTGCCCTCATCTACTACTTGCACAAAGCCCTGAAAAAATTAGCTGGGACTTTACAAGGCGGGGTATGGGATTTGGGTTTTAGTAGGGCTTTAGTAGGTGTGTTTTAAGCACAGTTCACTTCTTGCTTATTAGAAATTTAAGACAGTATTATATAAGGAGTCTCAATGCTGAGATCTTAACTCAGTATTTGTCAGTGAAATGCATCATTGGCATTATTAAACCAGGTATGTGCTGGTTTTAATTTGTTCTGTAGATAAATGATTAAAGTAGGGCAGTAACATTTGATCTCAGTCTCTGTAGCAGTTATGATAGCAGGAGTCCTGGTTATTTGGTAGTACCAAGATAGTGTTTTGAGTTATTAGTTCAGTTGCTCATTAAGAATTTATTTTTGCGTTTTTCCCCCACATCTGGGTTTTGGCTTGTGTTACATGCCTCAAGTATTTAGCAAAATAATAGTTAATTAGTACTTGAAGTTTAAAGACACCTGATCTGTGTTTCAGATTATTGCTGTCCCCATTTCCTGGAGCATTAACATTTGACTCTCTACCCTGAAGATTTGTATCACATCAGTTACTCTAAAAATTGAGGGAACATCACGGCATTCTAACTTGTGGATACCTGACAAGTGTCCTTAGAGCACAGTTAATGTGTCTGGGCCTAAGGGATCACTCCTGTGCTCCTGGGATTAATTGCAGTTTTAGCAACAGAAGTCAAGTCCCATAAGCTTGATTTATATTATGTTGAGAGTATTTTTTTTCTCCTCCTATTTTTCCCTTAACAATTGTCCATGATATTTAGCTCAAGAGGGAACGTGTGTTTTGTTGTAAATGGCACCAGAGAAAGGTGTTGTGCAAATGGGCACAAATCTGGTGCAAGAGGCTGCAGAACTTGTGAATCATTAAAACTGATATGTTCACAGACAAAGACTCTCTAACTAGTTAAAGTTAGAAAGTGGTATGTTTATTAAGACACCAGTGGGCTGCACGGGGCTAGTCCCCTAGGGATGTGGTAACCCCATACAAGGTTCCTTGCCCCCTATTTATGTCCCAAAATCTTACATTCTATACATATGCATAACCTCAGCACCTCCCATCCCCGCTCTGTATTAGTCCTTCACACATGCACAATCCTTCTCTTGAATTGGGTCAGTGGTCTCGAAGGATGAAGTAAGGAGTGTCTTCATCAGGTCTCTGTCACCCACTGGCACAATCTGATGTCCCCTGCTTTGTGATTGATTGGTATAAAGTCTAGGTGCTAGTCATTGTTCTACTGGTTTCAGTGTGTTCTTATAATGGTTCCCTTACCCCATCTCTTTCTATAATCAAAACTGAAGCAAGCTCATAATGGCAAACAATACCTCTATTATCTCTGGCGTAAGCATCTAATAATCATTAACCTGTTGTTTGTTTATGTAATTTACCCCCGATCAATATGAATTGCTACTAACCCTTAGCTAAAATCTTAACTCTTTAAAATCATGATTCACTTGTCTGCCTGGACACCTGCCACAGCAGGTTAGATGCCTCAGAAATCCGATAATCCTTCTTTATCCTGGTAATCTGAACAGCAGCATCTTGCCATTTTGTAGGGCTGAAGGATGAAGTACATTAGTCTGCTTGCTTGCTGAAATTCAGAGACTTGTGGGTTTGTATTCAGAAGTGCATGTGAAGCCTGAAGAGTATCTGCTTTTTCCACAAACATCATTCAAGGCTGGCAGCTGAGACACGGTGACCTTGGCTATGATATGGAGGTCTCCAAATGGAGCAGAAGTCTCGGTTTTCCTATCAGCCTCCCCTCCAATCTGTGCTGTTAATCAAATACTGCCATAACACTTCTTTTAAAGCTTGATTTTGGTGAATCTATTTAACCTTGTACATGACAGGAATTGCGCAGAGCAATGGAATGACATTAACTTGACCCTCATCTTAGAGGGTGCTGAAGGAACTGTCCTTGTCAGTGCATGGAGCTGGCTAGGAGCTCTGGGAGCAACAGAGCAGGGAAAAAGGTGTCTTGTCAACTACTCTGCCAGTGTCCTCCCTTTGGAAATACTGCCAGAGCTTATGTGTTGAAGGTGAAGTAAATACTAATAAAGCTGCCATCAATTAAAATGTCTTAGGGCTTCAGTGGATTAATTAAACGGTGTGTAAGGATGTTAATTGTGGCAGTCTATTACTGCCATCCTACAGGGCTCAGGAGAAATCGGCATAAGGTGCCACACAAATGCATAAGGTGCCACACTGCAGGAGGAGGACAGTCTGCAGCAGGGCCAGTGGCAGCCCAGGAGGGAGCAGGGAGCCCATCCTGAGAGAGAAAAAGCAGGCTTGGACTGGAGAGACAGCAGGTACAGCAGGGAGGGAGAAGGAATGGCTGCTTGGCAGTATGGAAAGGGAGAGTTACATGTAATAAAGGAGGAAGATGGCATAGCACTGGTGTGAGAACAAATTTATTCAGCTGGCCCTGACAAAATTGAGGCTGGAAGGTGAGTAGTTCCTTGTTATACCTTTGTTTTGGAGCAGCTTTTAGAGCTGGTCCCTGAGACCAGATGGATTGAGCAGAGGAAGCTCAATCTGCCTGAAAGGCCCATGTGTTGCAGTGTCAGAGGAAGAGAAGACTCTCAACTATCCTGAGAGCCTCTGCTGATTTTAGTTTTCTAAAGCCCCATACTGTTCTGGTGATTTGTCAGTTTCTTAGTTAAATAAAGGTTAAGGGAAAACAGGGTTAAATTCCAGCAGTTTGGGTGGTGGGTGAGAAGCCACAAGAAAGTGTTTCCCATAGAGAAATTGAGATGGGGGAATATGCTCTACTACAAGATCAAGTTGATGTCTGCAGTTGTCTCTGAAGAGTTGCTGGTGAAGATGGTCTCTTTCCATGTTTCTGGTTTACCATGTAGGGTCAGTTACCCTGAATACTTCCATCCCTCTTCTCTCAAGCATGTTTGCCCCAATATTCCTGGAAACTTGGTTCACAGGTTTGCAGCATTCATCTCCCGTTGCATTGTCTGCAGGTAGCGCCTTTCATAGAATTTTCATGAATTGTATGTTTTTTATGCTTTGAAGAGAGCATTTAGATACTTAGCAGAAAAGGAAGGGTCAGAGCCCCTCTGCATACAGCCTGTTCAAATGAAAGGCTATAACTGCACCATAATTAGTAACATCTAATCCCTTTTGCCCACTTCTGAAGTCAGGGCTGTGCATATTCCTAATTTTTTCCCATCCAGTCAGTGTCAGAGAGGGCAAGCCAGAAAAATAATTCCCCCTCCCCTGTCTATATTGAGAGCTGAATTTTCCAAGGGAGTGGGTGTGATCCTGACATCTGGATTTAATCCAGACTCAAATTCCAGGCTTTGTCTGAGAACTTCCACCTCCGGTCCTGAGACCAGCAGTTCTTAGAGAGGATTTCGTTTATTTACCTTTTAAGGCAAAATTGGAGGCTTGTTATAGCAGCTGCATAGTGACAGTTCTTCTGATGCTGAATTTCTTTAACACATTTCCTGGTTTGGAGCCAGTGTCTTCTTTACATGACAGAACAGGAAATCTCATTTCTTTATAAGACCCTCTAAGCAGCAGAGAATTTAAGCAAGCTGGAGGAGCTGGGCCAGGCAAGATCTGTACCCATCTCATACAAACAAGTATGAGTTTTGTTCCCTACTGTAATGGATCTCTTGAAATTCATGGTCTGCTGGTGAGCCCTCACAAAGCTGTTGGGTCAGAACAGTTTTCCTGTCTGCCAGGCCCCAGGAGCTGCCCCTTGATGCAGAAGAGTTTGGTTTCCTGGCAAAGTCCCATCACAGGA
The DNA here is from genome assembly GCA_013397375.1 of Toxostoma redivivum. Classification (NCBI taxonomy): domain Eukaryota; kingdom Metazoa; phylum Chordata; class Aves; order Passeriformes; family Mimidae; genus Toxostoma; species Toxostoma redivivum. Next base: position 729,813 of record VXBI01000885.1, on the reverse strand, counting down.
GTGTACGTCAGGCTCAGTCTGGGCAGTGGAAGCTGGTGCCACCCTCATACAAGGTACCTTGCTGTCCCACTGAAGGGCACCACCCCACAGTGCTGCTGCACTCCACAACAACTGATTAACACATCCAGCAGTGGCTTATCCTAAGTCCAGAATATCTCCCTGACGTCTCTCCACTTGCTTTAGATGTGGAAAATCAAATAATCTTTTTTTCCATCTTGCATTGTTGAGTTTGTCTTGCTTTGTGCAGCACATGGCAGGAAATGATACACTAATCCTTCCAGCTACTGTGAGCTTTGCTGCACTTGCCATGACTTGCCTCCACACTCTCATTTCCTCTCTCACACAGTTTTCCTCCTTCTCTTAGGAAGAACCAGTAGACCCCAACCGGTATACTTATGGTTATTGAAGTGATTCAGCCTGTCATTTTTCTTGCATATCTCAGCCCTCACTTCTCCTCATCAGGTACTCGGACAGAGACAGGACCTTCCACATCCGGTTTAGGAGCTTGAAGTCTACTCAACAGAGAGCAGAATTACCTTAGAAAATGTCAATTCAAGTGCTTCCTATATTGAAGGTGTGAGAGGGTGGGGGAAAGACTTGGATCTGTAGTCAGAGCTCTCCATGGAAATCTGGAACTGAGGTTTAAAAGGATTTAAGTAGATAGTCTGCTCCTCCCTATTTGGGAAGGACAGCTGTCAGAGGACAGAAGTGTGTGTCTCTTCTTCAAATTTAAACACTTTAGGCCCAGAAAGAGACTCAAGTCATGCTTATGTAGTAAATCATCTTTGCTGTACCAGGTATCTCTAGTGAGAGCCCTTAGTGCTGCTCATACCTTTGGGCTTTGGCAAGAAGGTGGAAGTCAAAGCAGAAGGGGGATTTTCCAAGTCCTAGAAAACAAGAAATCAACCCATAGCAGTGAAAATTGCTGTGCTGGAGCCTATGGGCTCTCTCCCTTAAACAAATGTCAATGTTAGGAGTTTTCTGTCAAGAAGATGGCTAGAAAGCAAGGAGCATACCTTGTTCTCTCCCTCTTGTCCTCTAAAAATATGCTGGTTTTGGCTGGGATAGAGTTAGCATTCATCATAGCAGCTTGTATAGTCTATGCTTTGGATTTCTGATGAAAACAGCCATGATAACGGAGGGATGTTTTAGTCATTGCCGAACAGTGCTTGTGCAGTGTCAAGGGTTTTTCAGTTTCTCACACTGCCCTGCCAGCAAGTAGGCTGGGAGTGCACAAGAAGTTGGGAGGGGACAACCCTAACTAAGCAGAGGGATATTCTGCACCATATGGCATAAAAAACCAGCAGTTAAGTTGGGAGGGTGGAGGTTGGCTGGGGCTGTCATAACTCAGGGACTTCCAGGATACCTGTCAGTTGGTGGTAAACAATTGGGGTTTTTTGCATCACTTATTTTCTCTCTGATACTTTTGTCCTCTTTTTTAGTTATTAAACTGACTTTATCTCTACCCAAAAATTTTTACACTTTCACCCTTCTGATTATCTCCCCATCCGACAGAGAGGGGGGACTGAGTAGGAATTGTGTGGGGATTTTGTGCCTACTGGTGTTAAATCATGACCAAAAATCATCTCTCTGACTTGTCTACTTGTCCCATGGGCCTGCCATGGACACCTCAGAAGGCAGTAGCATAATAAAACTGCCCTCACTTCTTCCCAGTCACCATAGACTCAGATTGATACAGGAAGCTTGTTCTTTTATGCATCTGGTAATATAATTTCTTCTGCAAGGACCAGTGAAATTCAGTGGAGTAAGGAGTAGCATTTCAGAATGAAATACCTGCTGATGATGTGAGAAGGTGGGGGAAAATCCTGCTCCTGACTAGAGCCAAGCTGGGCGTTTATGTGTAGGTGTTATCCCATGAATGAGTACCCAGTGAGGCAACAGAGCTCTGTTACCTGGGTGGCTTTTCTCCTTATCCAGTCATTTCATAGCATTAGATATTGCTGGTTGTGAGGCAGTTCTAAGAACTGTCTTGGAGACAGCAAGCAGTAACAGAGTAAAGTGTAAAGCAGTTTTGGTCTTTCATTGTTTCCATCAATGGCCAGGGAAACTCTATAGTTTTAGAATTAGTTATTATAGTTAATATTAGATGCTATAGTTGTACAGTGAGAATTAGCTCCTTGCAAGAAATAATCCAAAGGATTGAGGTGAAGTGGCCAAGCAATACAGCAGAAGGATGCCTCACATTTAAGTAGAGGCTTTCCAGACATGAAAATAGCATGAAAGTGTGTGGTAATGGGGGATATAAAACCTCAGAGCCAAACTGTCCTGTTAGTGGAAGAGCCAGTGTAACACCACAGTCTGTGTATATATCAGAAAGGTGGAAGGATGAACTTACAGCCTTCTTGGGGTCTGACTCCAAATGCTTCCACCTCCCAGTGTTCAGTCTTTCCATGGCATTTGCTGTGCTGTTTTGCAATAGCTCTTGTTGCTTAACATGTGAGATGCAAGACATACTATTCCTCTTTATGCACTGAAGATTACAGATAGAGGGTGGCAATAAGGTATTAAAATGAGAAGAGTGTCAGCTATAGGGAAGAAGGGGCCTTGTGCTGAAATATTAAGGGAGGAAGTTAGCACATCATATCTCCAAATCTGAACTTGAAAGCTGCAGATCAGAGAAACTCTGTGACGTATTGAGATTATTGGAGTATACAAAGCTTCCATTCCTTGTTTGCTTTTGTACTGAACTCTCCCAAAAGCTGCCAAGTGCTCTGTGTGCACTGTCTTACAAACAGCCTCAGTCATGCAAAGCTCTGGACTCTGCTTCCAAGGCTCCCAGGTCGCTCTGCCTGCCAAGCAGCACAGGCGGTACCAGGAGCAGTGCGAGTGAGGATGCCAGGACAGCTGGACTGGGAGCTTTCTTGGGGTACTGTGACCCTGCTGGCAGCCTTGTCTGCATGGTTTATTAGACCTGATGGCTCTGCATCTGCTTTGAACATCATTCCAGCTGAGATCTATGGGACTAGAGGACTCAAAGGAGTGAGCTGTCTGGCTTGGTGTGCTGAGCAAACCTAGTTGTGTTGTGCTGGCGTGGGTTGATGGTAAGGGTGGGAAAATGTGTTACTCTTGTGTCTCCAGGAGATGTGCTAAAGAACTCAGAGCTTTTAAGGTCTTCTTTTCAGGAATCTCACTGCTTAATCTGGGGTGAAGCACGTGCTCTCTCTTGGAAATGCATCTTGGCCCAGCCCTGGGCAAAGATCAAAACTGATTCTAGAGAATGTCCTAGAAAGAGATGGAAGTACAAACATTACATAACTAAAAGTTTAAGAGAGATCAGCTGAAACATTAAGATTGAAATGGCAAAAATACAAACCCAAGGTTAAGTCATTCTCTTTACTTCTGTGCCTGGTTTCTCATGTCACACTGACTATAAGAGCAAACCAAGGGAGAGTGGAGGGTTATTGCTGGTTTAGCACTAGTGATGAATCTAGTGATTGACCTGTGTGATGTGGTTTTATAGAGAGCTCTGATAATCTTATGGAGCTTTTATGGACATTAGATAATCTATCCTCTTTAGACTTGAGACCCAGAAATTCCTGCAGACATCCCACAAGCTTTTAGGAAAACTGGGGTGTAGTTCTGATGATTTAGTTTTGTACTTCCTTATCTTTTTTTTTTAAAGACCTCTAGTCTTGAAAAGTCTCTGCTCCAAAGTTTAACTTGAAAAAGCAATTCAGAATTCATGTTCTCAAAAAGATGCATTGTGTTTTCATTGTGAAATTTAATAATGCATTAATTAATTAATACAAAATTAAAATAATTCGATGTTACTCCAGGGGACCTGTTGTGAGACACCCCCACTAGGCACTGGTTGATGATTGATCACATAGGGAGGAAGCACTGAGCCCTGTGGGAGGGAGGTGTGGTGGCTTTGTGTGGAAAGAGAACTCAGGGCAAAGGATAACTGATGGTTCTCCAGCCATCAGTAGCACCAGAAAACTTTCAAATTAGCTCCTCTGCACAAGGCTCTTGCTGGCAGTGTCTGAACTGTTTCCCCAAAAGCCCTTATGGCAGTTTTGTATTTCTTTGTAGTTCTTTGGGACTTCAAAGCCTGCAAATACAGCACAGATTATGTATTATTGCAGTGTTCACTACTTAAAGGTTAATTCTTCTGCCTCTGATGGAGTGTGCTGAGCAATCTCTGTGTCCAGGTGGGTGTGAGGTCAGGTTTTTTTTGTCAAGCTAAATTCTGTGAGGCAGTATCTTACAAGAAGTAATTCTGGGGGGAGATGCCATGCTGGGCAATGCATACTTATTGGCCTGGCTCTGATATGGAGCAGATGTTCATCCTCTCCAAGATCCTCATCCTCTCATCCTGCAGCAAGAATGAGCCACTGTAGTGGAGGGTGGGGTGCCTGAGAAGGGGACAGCCACCATTTCATCCACAAAACAGGAGCCAACAATTCTAACAAGTGAAGATGTGCAAATCTTCTGGATCTTTGTGCTCTCTAGTGCTGAAATCCAGAAGGATCTTCAGGGCTTATGTAGAACCTGGCCTTGCACTTTGATTGGCAAAGGTAGAGAGTAGGCTGGTGCTTGGCACAGCAAACAGCTGTGCTGTTCTTTGGGGCATGTGATGGGGACAAGCTCTGACTTCACTTGTGAGCCTTTGAGACCACGGATTGCTCTGTGGGGCCTGTGCTCTCTGTACTTCTGTCTTGGAAAGGTGCTAATCTTTCCTGTGTTTATTTCAGCTTTGTTCCCAAAACTGCCTGTCTCCTCCACAATAAAAACCCTGTCAGGATTATTTACCTTGAAGAACACTGAGATTTTGAGCAAGTAATTGAAATTTAAACCTCTAATTGCAAGAGCAAATAAACGAGAGATGCTTCCTAAGCTCATATTTTAATTGGAAGAAGTGATTTCAGTGCATCCTTCCCAAAGTCCTGGCACCATCTCCTGGGTTTGATAGCCAATGACCCAGTTTTCATGGAATCATCTCAGAGTAGTGCAGTCCCTCACCCAGCTGCACTTGGATGAGGGAGAACAGTGCATGTCTACAGCAGTGGTGCATCTAGTGTGAATTTGATTGCTCTGCTTTTCAAAGTTTCCTTGAGTAAAAATACTGTTTTATGTTTATTTGGCAGTTTTTCTCCTTTCTACTTGTCCTGGTTTAATTGTGTCTGTTCCCTGGTGTGCTGTCAGTTATGCATGTTGGGGAATACAATGCCTTTGGGGGTGGTAGTGAGCACAAGTGACATTTTAATAAGGGTCCCCAGAGACAGGGCTTTAGTACGAAGCTGCTCCCATCTTCCAACAGTTGTCAGTGTAGGGCTTATTAGTCACCCATTTATCCTCTGAAAAAACTACTTTTAATGCTCCTGCTCTGTGCTGAGTCCTCAGAAGCTCTGTTAGGTGTTGCTGTTTTTGCTGACAGTAGCTGCTTTTTAATTGCTCAGGTAGCAGAAGCAGGGCTTGAAAACTCAATCAATATTATCTTATCTTATCTTGTCTGTCACCAGTGGATTTAACCAGGTCAAGACATTCATATGGATCATGTGTAGAAGCAAAACACAACCAGCTGCAGAGGCCAGGGCAGATGACATTTACTAGACTGCTCTCCCCAGTGCCAGCCCTTACCCTCAGTCAATCTCTGCTCCCTGTTGGCAGATGGGTTCTCCCCTGTCATGGCTAGGGCCAGCTCTTTCTGCCAAGTAAACAACCTGGCTTTGCCAGCATGTGACCTCTCCTAGCATCCATCAGCTACAGTGTTGGCCCTTTTCTCCTCTGACTTGATGCCCCTTTGCAGCATCCAGGGCTGTGATTGCCTCTGTGCAAGCTGAGGCAGCCCAAGCAGAGAAGCTGGTGTCTCTTAGCTTCTCCCAGAGGAGCTGTGGGAAGAAGTGACTTGGGATAGCACACCCCACCCAGCACAGGGACATGTAGAGGGAAAGGGCAAGGCTACAGGTGAAGCACAGCCCAGGATCCAGGGTTCAGCTGTCCATCAGGATTTGGTACAGCTCCTCTGCTGAAGCCTCATGTCTGCCTGCCCTGGTCTGTTTTCAATCTCATCTCTCTCCTGTGTCATGGATTATGTCAGCGTGGTTTGGGCAGGGGCTTGTGAACAGGCTCTGGGTTACTGTTGCTTCCTCAGGGGAGATGGGGAGAGCCTGGTGTGTCTGCTGGCTAAAAGCATGGCAAGGAGCAGGCTGGGCAAAGCAGCTGGGCAAAATTCACACAAGCTGCTTGGCTGGGGTCTGGTATTACCCTGGCTTGCTTCTGAGCTTAATGAGCTACCTTATCTGTCATGTTCCCCATGGCAGATGGGGTCTCTTCAGGATTAATTAAGGATCATAACTGTGACCTAGTTACCAGACTTGCACTATTGTCACTGGAGCTATCTGAACCATCAGGCTGTTTGAGAGAGCTTCTTACCCTTGCCTGCTCTGGTTACTCGCTCTGTGTTTCCTTCTGGAACTGACTTTAAGCCCCAGGCAGGATCACATTACATTAATTTCTCTAATAGATCACTGCTTTACCCGTGGGTAGGTAACTTGCTGCTTCCTGCTTGCAGTGCCACAGTCCATGTGAGGATTGGATGTGCTGACACAGACCTTTCACGGGGCTTTCAGGAGCAGGGAAGAGATTGTCTGCAAGATAGGGGAGGGTGGTGCTGGAGACAACATCCTGAGAGAGTCCAGTTCCATGCTGCCATACCTTAAACCATATGGATACTGAAAGGTTATCCCAGGGCATCTCTTCTCTTGCCTACTCAAATCTTTCTCGTTTCTAGTTTGTGCTTTATTGTGGCAAGCCCTTAGGGATGTTCCCCATGAAGAAGCAGCAATGATGACTAGAGCTTGAGAAGTAAATTGAGTTCAAGTTCTTCTAACCCTGCTTTTCACCTGCTAGATTTTCAGGTAGACCACTGTTCCAGCTGGCAATGTCTCAGTCCTGTGCTCTGCAGACCTGCTACAACCCAGTCCTTCCTTCTGCTGGGGAGGGGTTTGCACCACAGGGATCTTCTTGCTCTCTCCTTCCCTCCTGTTGTTGCTGGTTTGGTGGGAACTTGCCTTGCCCGTGGGGTTGAGTCCCATGTTGCCAGGCCATTGCATGAGCTCCCAGTCTTGTGCACAGGGACTGCATGTGGCCTGTGTTCTGTTCACGTGAGGGAGATTTGTGTTCCTGAAGCTCCCCTCAGTCCTCCATGGAGCTTTAACCAGCCTGACTTTCCATATCCTCGGTGGGATCCCAGCAGCTCCTGCTGATTTTGGACAGAGGAGCATGCAGGAGGCTGCAGATTGGGACCCCAGGGAAGTAGCAGTTTGTCCTCAGAAGCCCTTGTGGAGGGGGAGCTGCCTGGCTTTTCTCCTCTGCCTTGAAAAACATCTCTTGTGTTCCAGTGACCTGTTTATTATGTAGGTCAGTATCAACCAGAAAAGAAAAACAATTTCAAAAGTAGGAGAAATCCAGCATGAATCCTCCACACAGCAGCTCTTTCCAGAAAAGCAAAGAAAGTTTTCCTGGGGGAGGTGGCAGGCAGCATGGCCTTTCTTCCACCCACCCTGGGCAGAGCAGTTGGACAGGGGAAGCTCTGAGGCTGTAGGATTGTGTGATAGTCTGAAAGCAAGCACAATGTTCCTTGTGATGGAAACAGTGCATTAAGTTGGGCAATAGGAACTTGACTTGAGTGGTTGAGGCTTGTTTGTCCTTTATTGACCCTTGGGCTTGGTTTTGGTAAAGAGGTGGTGGTTTCTGCTGGCCTTTACCTTGGTCTTGTGTCTGCACAGCAGAGACTGGTGCCATGTTGCTGGAGGAGCAGTCCCTGCTGGGACACAGCTGTTCTGCCGGGGTGAAAAGGGGACACAGAACAAGCAAATGCCTTTGGATGCCAAAAGTAAAACTGGGACCTCAACCAAAATTCATCTCAGTGTTGTGCTGGTGCCATTACCCTGGGGCTGCTCCACTATACTTGTAGCAGAGCTGACACCTTGTGATACCGACTGAGAAAAGAGAAAGCCCTTAGCATAACCTCATGGCTGTAACCTAAGCAAGGGACAAGTTACTCTGTGCACAAGAGATTTGTTGAAGTCCAACTTGTATTTGCCTCTGATGCAGTAAATCTTAGTATCCCTCCCTATGCTCGCTTCTCTCCCAAATCACTTACTAAATATCAGTTCAGTGGGAGACACCCTGTGCCCTGGCTAATTCTCACTTGGGAAAATGTGTGTGTGCATGCTTGCTGGCCAGCCAGCAGGCAGGTGAGGGCTGCAGTTTTTTCTTGACAGGAGCAGGAATGTAGCTCCCCTCTGTCCCTACTCCCTATGGAATTTCTCTTTCCCGTCAAACATGTAGGAACACCATGTTTTTGAGACAGCTGGGTTTGACAGCAGCAGCTAAAATCACTCAAAAGCTTCACTCATAATCAAGGTGAGGCAACACGTAATTGTAAAATGGGATTTCAGTATACTGCATTTTTTGTGATGAAAGATGTGTGGGGAGGTGGGCTGTGCAGTGAGCAGATAGCTTTGCCTGCATCTACCTTGCTGTTTGCTGGGTCCCCTCCCCATTCACCTGGCCTAAAGCTGAGTGTTTGAAGCCTCTCCAGCTGCAGGAGGTTCCTGGCACCACCTCTTGTGCTTGAAGGTGCCTTTTTCCCAGAATACAGGTTCTTGCAGAGCTGCTCACTCTGTTTCAGATACAGCCTCCTACACCCTGTGCTCCTTGCTTTATACCAGCATGTCCTGTGCTGGCTTGATAAAGCATATCTGTCTGTGACTGGACTGTCCTTCCTCCTCAGTGTCTTGATCTTCGTGGTTTCTATTTAATATTTGAAGAGCTCTCTGCAGATTCCAGCTCTCCCACTGTCTCACCCAAGGATAGGCAGTCCTTGCCCCATCACACCACAGTAGTCTGGAGACATCAATGCAGGAAGCAACACAGCAATGAAATTTTGAACAGAATTATGTTTTTCCACCTGCAGTAGCAGGACATCTCCCATGCTTTGTGAACTCACATGGAGTAGAGCATTAAGGAAGCAGGCAGCAGACGTGTCTTAGCTGGAGGCACTGCCATGTGTACTGCCAGTGTACTGCACCCAGCTTAGCCAAGATGTAGGATTAGGGTACATTCCTAGCACAAGATTTTCTGAGTTAGCAGGGGATGGGTGCCCTGAGGCTGGGATTGTCACACTGGCTTGGTGGGTCCTTGCACAATGGGGCTGCAGTGTGTTGGAGACAGCAGAGTGCTGGTGCTGTCATGTACTTGTGGCGAGAGTGTTGAGGATGGCTTGTTATCTGTGCTTGGAGGAAGGATTTGATTAGAAACTGTCTCATAACTGTGTGGTTATTGAATGAGTTGCTCCTTTGGTATGCATGAGCCATCTCCACATACGTGACAAGTGCATCTGTCCTGGGCAGGCAGCTGCTCTAAAGAAAAGCAGAGGAGCTTTCCTCATCACAAGCTTTTCCTCATCAAGCTTTTTCTAAATTGCTCCCTGCATGGAGTAATTCTACAACAATATTAAACACAGCAGCAGGGGTGAGTCAAGCAGATCTTGTCAAAGCTGCCCTATTTTTTCTCTTTTTGGTTTTATTATAAATTGAATCCACGGTGCCACAGGGAACAGTGCTGTTCTCAGCATGATTGGTGGCAACAAATAACCACCCAGGAAAAATATGTATTGTGTGGTAACTGGGAAGAACCTCCTGTTCCAAACATCTCTAGCCTATCTGGGGCTTGTTGCCATGAAATTGTGGAGTTTAACTAAAGGATGATTGGGCTGTGAGAAAATCCTTTTAGCCACTGAGCTTACTTGTGTGTCTGATTCTCTTCAGAAGTTGGTGAGACTGTAAATTTAGCAAGATGGAGTGTCCAGCTCAGGTTCTTAAATGGAAAACAAGGCAACCTGGTGTTGGAATCAACAGGGATGCTTTCCTGAGGGAAACTTGGGTATTGCTGTCCAGACATAAACCAGTCCTGAGGTGCTGGAGGTCAGGTCAGGACCTATACAGTCAGTCTGGGGTTCTTGCACCTCTTTGCGAAGTGCCTGGTGTTGGTCTGGATATAAGATGAGATTAGGTGGCCCTTGGACTTGACCCCCTTGGCATGGAGGCCTTGACAGCACTCTGCCTGGCCTGGGGCTCTGCACAGCTTTCTGTTGCGAGAGCACATCTCCCATTGCTCAACTTTGCTTTGCTAATATCAAGATAAGTCTCACTATTGTTCAATGTAGGTTTTTGCCTAAACCATGAACAGCAGTTTAACAGTTACTGTAGCCTCAGATGTTGTAAAACTTGTGGGCAGTGGGTGAGTTGTACTGGAACATGGAGGGTCTTTGAAGCAAACACCAGCCTGAGTCTTGGATAATGATCTGGGCTGCTAGCAGGTAGTTGTCCCACCAGTTACTTGACTTGGAAGATTCAGTTGTCCTGTGGATGAAACAACTACTACTAATTTGTATTAATATCAAAGTAAAGGGTACTTGAAGAAATAAACCACCTTGGCTGTTTGTGTTGCAGTGAGCTCTTTGCAATCTGGGGTTGTTCTTTCCTGCACACCCCCAACCTGCCAATGCTCAGATCTTGGCTTCTACCTCTGGAGTGGTGCAATGGCCCCAGCACAGACCTGGCCTGCCTAGGACAGGAATGAGTGATGAGCACAGCTGGGCCCTGCTGGGAAAGAGAGGGAGAACTTGGAGATGACTGTGCACCTCTGGATGCAGGTTGAGGGAGGTAAGGAGGCAAGATGAGGCTGCTGGAACCTCAATGAGATGGTCTTAGTATGCCTCTGCTCTTTCTGCAGCCTGCAAAGTAGGCCCTTGCAGCTTCTCTCTCTCCCCACAAAGCCTAGCCCAGACACTGCTGGGTAAAGCAGGCAGGACACCCTCCCTAGGAGGTGACTTAATTACATCCAGACAAAGCCTTAAAGATCCCAGCCTCCAAGTAAGCCTCTGACATCTCTGGTTGCTCAGCCCAGTGGAGTGGGACCATGCAGGGAACTGGTTTCACAGCTCTCTTGTGCTGGGTGAGATCGTGCTGGGGTGAACAAGAAAATATCCCAGTGTCCCAGCATGAATCAGCCATCCATTCATATCCAGCTTCTCCAGCAGTACCAGGCAGTCCTGCACAGTGATGGGCTGCAAGGATAAAGGACTGACTCTCCTCTTGTGACAGGAGGGTTTATGCCAGGCAGTTGTGGCTGGCTACTGTTGGTGATAGGAGAAAGAGACTTGGACTGAAGAGCTTCCCTGTGCTCTGGGTGCTCAGGGCTGAAGATCTAGTCACTAGATCATGACTGTTCAAGTGCTTTGGTTTGGTGGTTCAGGCTACATCTCTAAGAATTGAGGAGGTGAGCCTACAAATAAGAATCTTCTGATTTGGTGCCTTTTCAGATTTGGTTTTGCAGTTCTCTTGTGTTTTAAAGGATTTATGCTAGGCTAGGATATTACTTGCTTTTGGCTTCCTTTTCCTTTTGTTTCAAGCTGAACTCCATGAAGGCACACTGTTGTACAGTGGTTGTGCTTAGTGCCTGCCAGTGGCTTTGAACATGGTGGCCATGCTTCAGTTCAGTGAAAAGCTCAAAGAATAGTAAAGCTTTTAAAGGCTCCTAAGAGAACTTTGAAACCACAAAGCCTGTTGATAGAGACCTTGCCATCCGCTGACCAAGAAACAGACTGTAGCAGACTTGAACTGTGGCAGCCATGAGGAAAAAAAACCAAACCAGAAACTAATTATTCAAATAGTAAATCCATGAGGGACCTGGTTTCCTTAGGTCTGCTGTTGATGAAGCAATTTGCATGGCAGAGGAAACAAAATTGTTCACCAAGTAGGAACTAAATGAGTGGAAACAATTTTCTGGATTGCTTGCAGCTATTTGCCAGTAGTGTAAGGCAGGAAAAGGTTAAACATTAATTTATATCTATCTATCTATCTATCTATCTATCTATCTATCTATCTATCTATCTATCTATCTATCTCTCCTGTACTTTCTTTTACTTGCCCAGTCCTAATTCCGTGTAGCAATCTGGATGGCACACACAGTGCTGGGGAAAGAGGTGAGGATGTGTTGTGAACCCACCTTTGGTGGTTATCCTGCCAGGCCAAGGCTGCTGTTTCCAGTTAGGCCAAATGTCACTGAGCTGTTGGAGTTTGGCCTTGACAGCCAGGGTTGCTGCTGCTGTGGAGTTACTCTACTGCAGCCAGGCCCATGCTGTGTACCTGGACAAATGGGAAGGTGATGACTTAGCCTGTGCTATAAACCCTGCCCTGGGTTTCTCCAAACCTGTCACTTGTGAGTCACTATTTGTTTATTTACAAAGTGCAAGCAAATGATATCAATACAAAGTCAGGCTGTTGCAGACACTGCTGTTTGGAACATCAGGCTGTGTTTGTGCAACTGCTCTGCCTCTGCAATCTGTGTAAGTAGTAATCCAGTCCTAAGAAAACCACTTTTATACCTCAGGTTGTCTACCTGATCAGTTGCTTGAGCCCAATGATCTGACTCTCTCCTTGGTTTTATGATGTAGAGGGTTTGATTTTCCTGCTGCAAAGGTATTTTACTGTATGTGGGCTTTGTGTCATCTTTCCACCTCCCCTACTGCATAAAAGCACTAGGTCAAAAGCTGTAAAGAGCACCACATCCATACAGGTGCATTTCACTTGGGAAGGACAGGGGTTGCATAAAAGATATGTTCAACTTAATTTAATGTGGTGGATGATTTTATTTTTTAAAGCTAAAGCTTCCCCTGCACAGTCTAAGCCCAGAACTCTATTGTGAATACTGGTTTCACCAGCACAGCAGAGATCACAGCTCAGCTCAGGGGCAGAGTTTTGTACCACACTGAGCAAGGTATAAGAGCTTATGGTGGGGTTGGTGCCAGGAACCATCACCTTATAATTATGACATCTGGAGGTGATATGAGTGTACCTCTTTATAGTAGCAAGGAAATGTTTCTGTAACTGTGCAAGAAATATATATTCAGCAGTAACAATAAAATGATGCTTTTGCTGTTGAAGTTGTAAGATCAAGGCAGCCTACTGCAGATATGTGGCAGAAAATCTGCTCTAGCATAGTCCTCAGCTAAGACAACAAGCCACGGGTAGGTGCTAGTTGTTTGGCCTAGCTTAAGAGAGTTGGAAATCTCTGTTTATAATTAGAGTAAATAAACCCTAATGGAAAATTGTCATCCTCCTCTTCATTTTTATCCATGACACCCATGACTGCGACGTCAGTGTGATTAATTCCATGCAAGGGATTTATTTAAGAAGTCTTTTCATGTGAGGTTAGATCATTTGCTTGCACAGTGTTGTAATACTTTAGAAACAAGAAGCAGAGCAGCCCTGTGTCTGCCCTCCTTGGGGATGGTGGTCTGTCTTTTAAGGCTCACAAGAGACAGAAGGAGGAACTGAGCACTCTGAGAAGACACTTTGAGAAACGAGCCTGTGAAATCCCACACTGCCAAATGAGGCTTTGTTTTGCACAAACAACACTAAGCCTTGAATACTTCAGTCTTGGCTGACTGTATGTGTCAAGTGAGTCAGAGCAAATGTCCATCCAGCTAGCAGCAGACTCTAAATGAAGATGCTGGTGTGCACTGTGCTCCTGGAAATCCCCTGAGCCAGAGCATATAGACCAGGAATTAAAAAAAAAAAAAAAAGTGTTAATCATTAAAGGAATAAAAGTTCTGGTGAACTCTGCCTTGATGAACTTTTATGAACTTGTTTAGTTTAGATCTGAAACTTGGCAATGTGTTATTGTCATTTGGAAACTAACTTCCTTAAAAGAAAAAAGTATATTTGTTCAATGTCAGCTGCACTTTCCTGCCCTCTAAACTCTAGGCTAGCACATCACACTGTCATGAAACTTGCTGGTCTTTAAACTCACAGTTTGAAAGCCATACAATTTTGTTTTGGCTAAGTATCCTGTAATGGCAACAGCCTGCATTTCTGACATCTTTTGTCATGGTGTAAGTATTTATGGCAACCGTGTTGTGCTTGCGAGATTTTTCCCTGAAGGTCAGGACAGTTGCAGATGAAACAGCTGATCCCTTCCTCTACTGGTCCTTTACTGTACCTCTGCAATTTCTACTAAGTGTTAGCTGATTAGAAGAATTACCTTTGGGGTAATTTGACAGAACTAAATGCTGCTAACCCTAATATGCTTGTTCAATAAGTTGATTTAGCAAGTTAAGTACTTCCCCTTTGCCTTATAGTTAGGGACTTCTTGTGCACCTAGGTTTGCACCACTAGGTTTGGACCACTCTGCTTAAGTAGGAAAACAAAACTGGATGTTCTTAGCATGAAGTTCTACTACTCCCTGAAATTGGACACCATCTCTCTTCAGACTAACACAAAATGCTGAAAGATACATTATAAAAATAACAGGAGTTAGAAACAACTGCCTGGAAACTCAGCTGTAATTATAACAGTGTTCAGCCAGTGCCTGCACTTGGCAAAGGTACTGGCTTCTGTGATCAAATCAGCCTGTTTGAACCAGAGCTTGGCCATTCTCCAGGTTTAGTGTGGCACTTTCCTGGGCAGTCGATGCCTTTTTCATGCTGGTTCTCTGGGGAAGTCCCTCACACAGAGCAAGTTTTGGTGGATCACTTCCTCATTCTGCTCCTCAGCTTCTACTTGGCATAGGCCAGAAGTTGCCAGGAGCCTGCCAGCTGGGCAGTAGCTGCACCCTTGAACTAGAGCCAGCATGAATGCAACTGTGGCAGAGGCCGTGGGGTCTGCTCCCTCCAGCTGAGGGTCTGGTCCTTCTGTGCAGTGGTGATTATTCAAGGGACCAAGCAACCCCTGAGGAGCAGCTGAGTGATATTTCTCCCTGTTCTCCTGGTTGCTTGGAGCTTCCTGAAGCCCAGCAGGTATTTTCTGTTCAGCTATGGTAACAGACTGTAATAGATAAACATCTACATATTCAGCAGGCTGAGCAGGAGGGTTTGTTCATGTCTCTGTTTAGGCTGGTCTGGATTTTGTCATATTTTGCTGCTGTTCCCAGATGTTTCCTTCTGCACTGAAAGTACAGTATGACGTCACTTTTGTCTTTGGAAGAGTAAACAAAACAGAAGCCAGCTACTTAAAACATATTCCTCTGCTGTGACTGGGGAAAATCTCTCCTTCAGATACAGGCATCCACTATTTGCATTGCTCATCCTCCTGGCAGGGGTTATGGGCTTTGTCTGTCTTACTTGGTTCAAGCCTAACCTTTCTGATCCTTCTATTTTTGAAATGCCTGAAATGCTGTTGCTTCCTCTTACAGATCCTGGTTCCAGCTGCTTCCCACATCTCCAGGAGATGATGAAAAAAGGACTCATCAGTGGGTCAAGGTATGGTGCTAGACAAGAACATGCTTGATTAGGCCAGGGCTTGGTTTATCTATCAGTGACATTGCAGGCCTGGCATTGAGCTGAAAGGTAGAGGCAGAGGAATGTATCTGATCTCCAAGAGGGAGTAAACATGACCCAGAAATGCAGAGTTGGGTGACTTGCAGTGGGAAATAAATTCTTTTGAGAAGGTCTAAGGTGTTGCAGGAGACTCCTACACTTACAGGCTTTTCCTATACCTCAGGATAATGCAAAGCAGCAGTCTTCAAACTCACTGCAGCTGTAGCACCTCTTTTTTTTTTTTTTTTTTTACCTGTCCATCTTCCTGTGAAAACTAGCACCTTTCTTCCCCTTTCTGCTTTCACAGGAAAAAACACAACTCACTTCCTGAAGGCTGAGTTGGGAGAGGTGATGCTGTGATCACTGGGTGCTGGCTCTTCACCCCAGAGGATTTGTGCTGC
Organism: Toxostoma redivivum; assembly: GCA_013397375.1. NCBI lineage: Eukaryota > Metazoa > Chordata > Aves > Passeriformes > Mimidae > Toxostoma > Toxostoma redivivum. The sequence continues at coordinate 714,063 of VXBI01000885.1, read as the reverse complement.
TGCCAACAAGTGCCTATTGTTGTTCCTTGTCTTCTGTGAATACTTGGTGAGCTTCACCCCAGGAATAAGCTTAAAGTGCTGAGGATTTTCTGAAGATAAAACTGAAGTCAAAAGTTGAATATGGACAATTTTTAAGGGTCAGAAAATGTTAGGAACTGGCTTGTTGAATCTGTATTTTGAATGGAGGATTCACATTCATTTGCAAAAGACTGGAGTTAGTGAATTTTCCAATTTCCAATTTTCCAGCTCTTAATACAGTATTAAAATTCTGTTGCAGCTGTTTGAAGGATTCACACCTAGATAAAAACCATTTTATAGAGGAAATATAGTCATGTTTATACTTCTCCCTTGTGCTGCTGGTGACTCTCCCTCTGTTGACAAGCTCTTCATTCATTGGCATGACCATGACAAGCCTGCTTTTATCACTGTTTCTAAACTTAGTCAGTGTTTAGAACAGATTGTTAGAGAACAGCTACCTGGCAGTGCTAACAAGGTGAGCTCAGGGGTTGTTCTGGGCTCTTAGCCATCTGCTGGGTCTCTGTCACCTCAGAAATAGCCTCCCCTCTTAGAGAGATGACAGAATCCTGCAGCTAAACTGCCTCACACTGGGCTGCAAGAGGGAGACAAGCAGCAGCTCAGAACTGGGTACCAAGACAGGTTGTTTGTATTGATCCTGCTGGCATGAAGAGTGTTTACTCCACACAAAGGCTTGCTGCAATGTGCTTCAACAGGGAAAACCCTTTCCCCTTGCTTGGCAGAACTTTTCATAGCCAATTGAAAGGCTAGTTTGTTACCAGGGTCCTTGCAACATGTTTTTCCAGTGACTCACAAAAGGTGCAGACTCTCTGTTTCTGCAGGTGTCAGAGGGATGCAGCTGGAAAGGTTTCCAAAGGGGGAACTGGGATGTCCCAGGCTGCAGCTGTCCCTGCTGCTCTTTGGGGAACTACTCCTGGGTGCAGCTGAACATGGCCCAGGCCTCTCTTTGCCCCACAGCCCTTCAGGACAGCTCTGTGGACTTGCTCAGGTAAAAACCCAGGGTTGGTTATCACTTAACAGAACCATATTGTACCATCTGAGCCAGCCCAAGCTTGAGGTTTCAAAACCCCCTGTCTTCTTTGATACTCAGGTTTGGCTTTTGGCCAAGACTAAAGTCGTAGTTCTTATGTATTTTTGTTTTTCAGGCTTGAACTTGTTACAACTAACTCTTCTCCTCTGCAATTTCTAGCTTCTATGATTCTGTTATAGCCCAACTTTAAGATGGACCATCCTGAGGTGTTAGAAGGCTACAAGCCAAGAGTGGACCACAAAAGAAGAGCCCCAGCTGCATTATGCCTGAATGAGGAGCTGGAGGGAAGCTGCCAAGATCTTTGGCCTGTCCAGAGAACTGCTGCTGGCATGGAGAAGGAGGTGTTCACACCAGCTCTTGCACAGGACACACAGGTGTCTGCTCACAGAAAGCCTGTACTTGCCATGGTAATGCAGCTAATCCCTAACACAGGTCCCTGCATATGCAGACCCTGTACACCTTGACAAGCAGCTGCTCCCCCATTTCCCAACCCTGCTGCAGAATGTCAGAATGTCTGGGGTGCCTCATCTCTGTCACCACCACCCAGCAGCCAGGCCCTCGCATCACCTTTGGCATTGGGGCTTGGCTTTCCCACATTCCCCCTGTGCAGTCTAATGCAATCCCTTGGGCTGGTCCCCTAGGCTGGCCTCTCTCCCTGATGTGCACAAGGACATTTCTGCAGATGTCAGAGGGGCCCAGCCAGAAAGCTCCCCAAACAGGACCTTGGGATGTTCAAGGCTGCAGCCATCCCAGCTCCTTCCTGGGGACCCACTCCTGGTGCAGCCAGACACAGCTCAGGCCTCTCCTTGCCCGCAGCCCAAATGTAACAGATATTTGGGGTTTTTTCTGCGGTCTGCTCTGGTCACACATATCTTCCTTTCCTCTCTGCAAGGTGCAGGAATGGTGTGTGGGAAGGAGAGGAGCCAGCTCTGAGTCTTCAGGAAGTGCAAGGCTCCTGAGAGTGTAGTGCTTTAGAAGGACTGGGAAGTTCTGTGCTTGCCTGTCCTGACCAAACTCTCCTGTCAGCAGGAGTTTCTTTAGGAAGGTAGATGTCCCCCTGCCTACTCTGCTCTCATAATGACTGAGCGTTCATCCTTTTAGTTTTTTCCATGTGACACTTTCCACAGACACTTGATACTCTTCAGCAGGGTCTGACTGATACCTTCCTTTAATCTGCAGAGTGGGGACCCAGATTTGGGAAATTCTGAGACAAAAAACTTTCCCATAAGATTAGAAGCTTAAAAATAAAGGCCAAATGTGATCCAGCCCAGTGCTCAATGTTGTTTAGAAAGCAGTCTGATGGGGAGAGGTGAATACTGGAACATGCTTCCATGGCACTGGTAATATCGACCTGCTTTGTTGGTGAGTGGTGCTGGACCATGCAGTCCTGCCTTGGCCAGGCCAGCCCCAGCACCAGGGGCTGTGAGTGCTGGACATATGCCCCATGGGTCAGAAATTCCATGTCCCAAAGATCTCAGCTTCACTCTTGTGAACTCAGCTAGCGTTTTCCTAGCATCAGTTTTTGTGCACTTTGAGCTCTGGGTTGATGCCATAGTGAGTTCAGCGAAGCCTGAACTCTGCTGACCCCTGCAGACACCAGCGGAGAAAGTTCAGGAACTGAAAGCAGCCACCTGCCCTTGGTCAGCAGGATCAGCAGAGTTGAGCCACATGTGCTGAAACATTTTAAAGCCAGGTTTTATCTACATTCCTGTAACAGATTTTAAGATCTTAGAGTGGCTTGAGACACTCTAGCCGATGTAGGTGGACAGAGACAACTTCGTAGATGCCAAGGAAGCTGCTGATAGTATTCTGGCTGGATCCAGCTTGCCAGGTTTTCTCACTCCTGAATCCTGCTCCTCCTTTAGGCTAGTTCTGGAAACTGCAGGCATGTACGAGCTCCCTTTACTCCATCTCTCTTGGATGGCTTAAGAACTGTATAGCTCCAGAGAGGGAGTAGCAGTGTATTCCTCTGGTGCTTCTGCATATGACCCTTATCACCCTTCCCTTCAGCCCTTCAGCTATACAGATGAGCAGTGAAAGTAGTACAAATCCACTGCAAAGACTAGGCAGCAAATAAAACAGGGTATTGCAATTAAGAGGGGGCTTTCTGACTCTCTGCCAAGCAGATGCTTCAAATCTGAAGCAGAAATATTTTCTCTTGGTGTCCTGAGCAACTCCAGACCCCAGGCTTCACAGCCCCTTTACTTTACAACGGTAAAGATCCTCTGCATGCCAAGTGCTGAGGAGAAGAAAGGACTCCTCCAGCCCTGTCAGCTGTTTCCTGCTGTTGCTATAAATCAGCTCGTGTCACTTTCCTCCCTCTTTTCAAGGCTCTGATAACAAGCACCTGGGGCAGCCAGGTGACTTTTGGCTGAGCTTCCTCTTTAAATGCCCGTGGCTTTTGCTTCATTGTCTGGTTGTTATGAAGCAGTAAAGATCTGTTCTGATAGCAGTAGAGGTTGCTGCCCTTCCCTTTCTCTTCTTATGCAGTATTAAAGCTCTCTGAATTTGCTTGAACAGATTTGCATTTAGGTCAGGACTTACTTGAGAAAAAGGTGGGGGTTTTTCCTCCTGTCTTTTTTTTAAACTCTGTAAGGAAGGGTAATAAGCACAAAGGCAGGTGGGGAAAAGAAATGTGGGCTCTAAAACTGGTTTGGCACAAAGGGAAGGATAAAGTCATTAGTAACAGAAAAAATAACTCATGTGGCAGCAAGCTACATCTTCAGCTGATGTAAAGCAGTCCTTCCCCATGGAAGCAATGGGACCATGTCACTGTCATCAGCTGAGCTTCTTGGTGGGTCTGCTCCCTTCTGTAGTGTCTAACCTGTCTGCAGCTGCCCCCTTCCACATCAGTAGCAAAGGAGTTTGGACAACAACTCTCTGTGCTATGAATCTTCATCTACATTCTTTGGCTCCTTGTAGCTGTGTGCTTGGGCTCCTTAAGTCTCTGCTGTGCTCTCTGGATGCAAAGTGCCAATAACAGGATGGCTGTCACATCCCAGTTGGTCATTTCGACCTATGCCATAGCATTGCAGGGTTGGTTGCCCAATGCCACTACCTCATCTCCAGCATGTATTGGGATGGGACACAAAAAAGCTGTGAAGGACCCATGCTGGGATCATGGGTACAGGATGACCTTGTTGTGAGAGTGCTGCTAGCAACTGGGAGACCTGAGTGTAGGTGCTGGTTCCATTTTAACATTGTCCACTGCATTCACCAACTCCATGTCTCCTGGAGCTTCCTTTGTAGATGGCAAAATACTTCTTCCCACCACGGGTCTTGTTGAGAACCTCAGGTCTTTCAGAAAAAGTCTCATGGTTGCTTTCTGAAACTTTGCATGCTGTCCCTTGGAATATTCTTAGAACTACAAAGGTATGAGTAGAGACTGGTATGCTCAGCAGTTTAAGTTTCAACACGATGTATGAGAACTGGGGTTTGTGGTATAGAACTGGTAAACATTAAGTTTAGTTGTTAAACTTAGACCCATACACTCTAGAGAGAAATTTAGGGCTTTATGAAATGGGCTTAAAGTCAAAGGTTAACTGTTATTTCATGCAAGAATGACTCACCTGAATTCTGGGTGTGTCTGATGCTCTGCAATAGCTTTTGCTGCTTTGCAGCATGCACGGATCACAGCTTTGGCAAGGCTGGCAGTGCAAGGCTCTGTCTATGTGACAGAGGGGACAGATCCTGGGTTCTGGTCTCTTTCTGATTCACAGTGATACAAATAAGCCCAGGGAAGGACTTGCTGAGAATTACTAGATAATGCCTCGGGGGCAAGCTGGGAAGTGGCATTTGAAAGAGGCAAGCTCAGCGCTTTTATCACCCAGAGTTACGGTATTCTTCACAAAAAAAGCTGCCTACATTGGCTTGATTCATCTCTAATGAAGCCGCGTTGCATTTCATCCCGTTTTCCTGCTCGCTTTTCCCCTTTATCCAAGGGAGGCTGTTCGCGGCCCCAGACTGCCCCCCGGTGCTCATCGAGGGGACGGCAGGGGTCCCTCCGGCCGCGGTGACAGCGGGGTGGCAGCACATGGCCCGAGGGTCCCTCCCTGGGCGTCAAGAGGGGGCTGGCTCCCAGGGCCACCCATCCTGCCTAAACCCGGGGCAGATAATGCCACAATGATATTTGAATGGCTGAACTGGGCTATTCGAGACTATCAGCTCTGCCGCTGGACCCAATGTGTGCTTCTTCTTCTCAAGGGCCCCTTTGACCCTCTTGACATGAATTTTCTTTAATTCTTCTCTTTTGATGTTTCCTCTGAACTCTCACAGATGAGAGAGTCTCACCAGTGATCGGCTGTCACCTCTGGCTGTTGGTGTCACGCAGTGGCAGCCCAGGGCTGAGGTAAGCAAAGTAACCATCCATGGCCACCATAGATGCTGCTCATGTATTATCTAGAAGGCAACTTGGGGTTTTTTTTTGGGTGGTGGAATCCTTCAATTAAAACAAATGTTTCCATTTCCTGCTTTTATAAGTGGCAGTGCAATCACAACATGTTTCTGGTTTTTAATTTTTCTAAAATAGATTGTACAAGATGCCTTCAGGCTGTAGGCATATTTAGCACCATGTATATCTGCTTTTTTTTTTATTTCAGTGCAGAGAAAGAAAAGCTAATATTCAAATGCCAAAGAATTGAATGAGGAACAGGTCAGGCCATGCTAGAAACTGCTTCAGATTTCCAGACCCAAAATCCATAGCTATGTGGGCAGAAAAGCCATGTCTAAGGGAGGAATATATCTCTTCAGATGCAGTACCTCAAAGGGCAGGGAGGAATGCAGAGCTTTTCAGGCACACAGACACCCCTGAACCAGCAGACTGTCTACTATGGGGAGGCAGTGCAGCAGGGAAAAGGATGGATGGCTTCCCTGAGAAGACCAATTCGTGGGATTGTGTTCATGGCTCTGCATTTATGAACAAAGCAGGAGTGATTCAGATAAAGTAAACCAGAACATCTCTTGACCTGATGGCTTGAGTGAGGGGTTGGGCTTTGTTCTTCCAGTCTGTTTGCTGGGTCATTCATGGATGGAAAGGAAACTTACTGCTTTTGAGTGTCATGCCAAATGAAGCAAGTATGTTCCCTGGTCCATCTCTCCCAGCTGATTTAAAACTCACAAGGTAAAAAAAGAAAAGTGCAATCCTGTTCAAGAAGTTTGCATAGACAATAAGTTGACATCAAGGAATCCTTGCTGCTTTAGGGCAGGAGATGTCAGGAAAAGGATTCTCCATGCTAGGGCTGCTATTTCTGCATTTCAGGGATCCAGGGAGCCACATTTCTGCAGGTGTCAGAGAGGCCCAGCCAGAAAGCTCCCCAAATAGGGGATGTTCAAGGCTGCAGCCATCCCAGCTCCTTCCTGGGGACCCACTCCAGGTGCAGCTAGACATGGCCCAGGCCTCTCTTTGCCCCACAGCCCTTCAGGACAGCTCTGTGCATGCTGCTGGGCTCTACACTCCCACAACTGGTGGCTCTGGGATGAAGAAGCAACAAGTTCCCTTCAGCAGTTTCTACTCAGGCTGCTCCCCCTGCCAGGGGACCACTGCCAGCCATCACCTAGATGTCACCTGCAATGTCCCCTCAGCACAGGCACCACAGTGATATGCCAGAACATTCCATTGGAACCTGCTGTCTGTTGGTGCCAGTTGGCCTTTGCCTGCCAGCTGGTAGGACACAGCCAGGCTGCCCAGGGCGATGGCCATGGAACGAGAGTTCTCGTCCCTGCGCTTTCCCCAGAAGCTTTGGAAAATGCTGGAAAGTGGCAAGTTTCAGTCAATTTGGTGGAGTGAGAGTGGAAAATGTGTGGCCATCAACAAAGATCTCTTTGAAGTGGAGGTGTTGGGTAGGGAAGGACAGCAGGTCTTCCACACACAGAAAATTAAAAGTTTCATGAGACAGCTGAATGCATATGGATTCACCAAAATGCAGCGGAATTTCCAAAGATCTGCCTCACTGCCTGAATTCCTGGCAGAGGAAGCAGCAGCTTCTGCTCACAGCCAGGTACAGCAGCTGCTCTGCACAGCAACCAGCTCTTGTGATAAGCTGGAGGAGGAGAGGGACCTACACAGCAAATAAGGCCTCCTCATAGAAGGGCCTTTTGCAGGTTGAAAAGAAACTGCTTTTTATAAGGGGACTTACATAAAAATGAGGGAGAGGGACTTTTTGTGCAGACAGAGAGTGACAGGACAAGGAACAGTGGTTGTATAGGGAAAGAGGCCAGGTTTACATTAGATGTTAGGAAAAAATCCTTCCCTGTGAGTGTGTTGAGACCCTGGCACAGGTTGCCCAGAGAGATTGTGGATGCTCCATCACTTGAAGTATTCAAGGCCAGGCTGGATGGGGCTCCGGGCAACCTGGGATAGTCAGTGGCATCCCTGCCAAAGGCAGCAGGGTTGGGACTTGATGATCTTTAAGATCCCTTCCAATCCAAGCCAGTGCATACACGATTCTGTGATGGAGGGGATGGGAGCGAGTGGTCTGGTTTTTGTTTCCTTCTCAGGCTGGGCTTAAGCATGTTTGAGTGAGTTTTTCTGACTAGTAGAAATGCAGATAAGATACATTTTGGTGAGATCTGATGAGTTTGAACCCATTAAAGGCTCAGACAGATTCAGCATAACCTGATTTTTCTGAATGTCTTTGCTTCGTATCTTGCTGCATCATATATATATATCATATATAAAACTTTCCTGTGGCATCTGCCCAATGCCAAGCAGATACATCAAAGGACCAGCAAGATTACCTGCCTGCTCACATCTGCACTGAAGCTGCTGAGAAATAATATTTGGTTTTCAAAAGCAATTGTTCTGCTTTTGAAAATCATACACAGCTCTGCTCTCAGGAGGCAAAACTCTAGGGGTGGTGATGCCTGAACACAACCATCACAAGCTTAAGCGTGATCTTTAGGTTCTACATGGCTCTCAGAGTATATGATCCTCTGCTGCAATTTGGAGTAACTTTGGGGTTTCCAGTCTTGGGATGGTGGCACCTAACTCTTCTCCTTTGTCTGTTTCAGATCCTCTACTACTTCAACCCCAGCTTCAACAGAGCGCATCCCTGGCTGTCAGAAGCGTGCAAGAGGAGAAGTGTCCTTAAAGAAAGGGGCCCAGATGCAGAAAAGTCTGAGGAAAGGCCCCTTTAGAAGCCCAGATGGTCAACCCAAGCTTCATGGAGAAGCAGATCTGGGCTTCACACAGGTGCCTGTTAGAAAGCAGTCAGTGTCCAGTCTATAGTGTCTAATAGTGCTGTTCCTAGATAGACATAAATAGAGTTGGATGAAATAGACTTGAGTTGATATTAAACCACTGGAAGAATAAACCTTTCTCGGTTCTCCTGAGCTCTTTACACAACCCCAGGGTGAGTTCCTATTTTGAACACCCACAGTTCAAGCAGAAGCAACTGCTCTCCCACCAGCTGAATCACTTCTTGGAAGTGACCAGCCTGGCTTCTCAGCCCTCGAGAGCAGCAAGGGCGGGACCGTCTCCACCAGGCTCTGGAGTAATTCAGCCCCAGAGCAGGAGTGAGGCAAAGGAGTGGCGTTGTTGGGCACTGAATGGGCTGCCCAGGGAGCGGCATCAAGTCTGCCAGAATAACTGATATAACAGCGCCGGGAGAGGCTTTCCCCAACGTCCTGAGCCCCCTGACGAGGCCGGCTATGCTCAGAGGAAGCCGCTCCACGGCCCTGAGAAGCCCCCGAACTGCGGCCCCTCACGCCGGGCCCGCCCCCGTCACGCCCCTGGGGGCGGGGCCGTTGGTACGGGGCGCGCGCGGCGCGGGAACCGAACGGCAGCCGCGGGGCATCATGGGCGCCCTGAGCGAGG
>VXBI01000885.1:616463-705112 GCA_013397375.1 Toxostoma redivivum | reverse complement strand
ACAGGGAAGAGTGAAAGGGCTGGTGGCGGCCCGCGGGTGTCTAGTGCTGTGCGGGGCACTGAGGCCGGGGTGGTGGTGGGAGGCAGTGCTGAGTTTAGGGGGTGTTCAGTGCTGTTGTGGGGTGGCATCATGCAGGTGGGTTGGGGACAGAGGAGCTCGAGGAGCTTCATGCTGCTGTAGCCCTGGGTCTGGGGTGCTGCTGCAGCTGGGGTTGGTCTGTGTGGAGAGAGGCACCCTTCAGCACCTCCAGGCTGTTGAAGGGCTTCGGGATCTGCGGAGGGCTGGTGCTGGGTGTTGAGGGGGGAGGGCTGCTCTCTTCTGGGGCTGGGTGCTTGTGTGATCAGGGAGCTCTGCTCAAGTCCTGAGTGGGAAAAGGCTGTGGTGAGGATTGCGAGGGAGGCAGGGGCAGTGCGTGTGAGAGCAGGGATTGAAGGCTGATCAGCCTGTCCTGAACTCTGGGCTATTTTCAAGTGTTAAAACCTCTTGTAATAGTTCTCTCGGGTCTTTGATTTTTGCTTGACCTCAGGCTTTTGTTGGCCTTGGCAGCAAGCTGTTGTGGGAAGGGTTGTGTGTCTGTTTTGCTGCAGTTCTCATTCCTTCTGCCTGTTTCAACAGGTGTGTTAAATCTTGCAAGTTTGCCTCTTCTGTGCAAACAGTGGCCTCTTGGCTACACCTGAGCTGAGATGAGCAGCTGTCAGAGCAAAGCTGAGCTTGGCTGCCTGCTCAGGTGATCATGGACATGGCTTGTCTGTCCTACAGTCAGCTTTAGAGTCTCTGTGCCAGCAGTGTGTAAAAATGCATGAGGGATTTGTGGTCACTCAAGATCCAAGCTAAAAACAGCTTGGATAATTTGCTTCTTTTAAAATTTATGGTATATGTGGAATTTGTGTTTTGTTTTATGCAGTTGCCTGCACAATGGTTTTTGCCTCTACCTGTTTTTAGTGGGGTGAATATGTGGCTTGGTTTACTTGTAGAAATATAAAATGACTTTATTGTACAAAGATGATCCTTAAACCTGTAGTGTCTGAACATTCTTGTCTTCTAGGAAGATCCATCCCTGGAGAGGCACTTCAAAGGCCACAGAGATGCTGTCACTAGTGTGGACTTCAGTTACACTAAGAAACAATTGGGTAAATTGTGTTTTGATGGCCAATGGATAAAGAAAGAGCTGCTTGGCTTTATTTAGGTGGGGGGAGCAGTGGAGGTAACTGAGCTCTGCAACAGCAAAAGGTCCTGCAGGTGCTTCCTGCTAACAGCAAATTGAGCACTGCTGCACTCACCTTGCAAGCTTGGGTTTTTAATATGTTGTGAAGAACTGCTGAGCTGACTTTGGTCAATAGTTTGCCACAAAGGAGAGGTGTTAGAGTGAGGTGTAGCCAGGGTGCTTTTAAGTCACCAACTCACTGGTCTTCTCTGCTTAATCTGTAGTGACATTTAACCTGCTGCAGCTGATACCTGCCTCTGCCAATAAGAAAGTGATGAGATAACCTTCATTTTCTGAGTGTGTGGAAGATTTGCAACCTGTGTGGCTTCTGCCTCTGCAGCTGTTGCATGGNGGCCGGAACAGCCAGCCGGTGTGAGGCTGCTGCGACGGAGCCGGGGCCTCCCGGAGTGCCTGAGGGACTGCCGCTGAGCGGGGGAGGCGGCGGTGGCAGCCCTTGGGCCGTTGTGTGCGAGCCGGNAGTCCTGAGTGGGAAAAGGCTGTGGTGAGGATTGCGAGGGAGGCAGGGGCAGTGCGTGTGAGAGCAGGGATTGAAGGCTGATCAGCCTGTCCTGAACTCTGGGCTATTTTCAAGTGTTAAAACCTCTTGTAATAGTTCTCTCGGGTCTTTGATTTTTGCTTGACCTCAGGCTTTTGTTGGCCTTGGCAGCAAGCTGTTGTGGGAAGGGTTGTGTGTCTGTTTTGCTGCAGTTCTCATTCCTTCTGCCTGTTTCAACAGGTGTGTTAAATCTTGCAAGTTTGCCTCTTCTGTGCAAACAGTGGCCTCTTGGCTACACCTGAGCTGAGATGAGCAGCTGTCAGAGCAAAGCTGAGCTTGGCTGCCTGCTCAGGTGATCATGGACATGGCTTGTCTGTCCTACAGTCAGCTTTAGAGTCTCTGTGCCAGCAGTGTGTAAAAATGCATGAGGGATTTGTGGTCACTCAAGATCCAAGCTAAAAACAGCTTGGATAATTTGCTTCTTTTAAAATTTATGGTATATGTGGAATTTGTGTTTTGTTTTATGCAGTTGCCTGCACAATGGTTTTTGCCTCTACCTGTTTTTAGTGGGGTGAATATGTGGCTTGGTTTACTTGTAGAAATATAAAATGACTTTATTGTACAAAGATGATCCTTAAACCTGTAGTGTCTGAACATTCTTGTCTTCTAGGAAGATCCATCCCTGGAGAGGCACTTCAAAGGCCACAGAGATGCTGTCACTAGTGTGGACTTCAGTTACACTAAGAAACAATTGGGTAAATTGTGTTTTGATGGCCAATGGATAAAGAAAGAGCTGCTTGGCTTTATTTAGGTGGGGGGAGCAGTGGAGGTAACTGAGCTCTGCAACAGCAAAAGGTCCTGCAGGTGCTTCCTGCTAACAGCAAATTGAGCACTGCTGCACTCACCTTGCAAGCTTGGGTTTTTAATATGTTGTGAAGAACTGCTGAGCTGACTTTGGTCAATAGTTTGCCACAAAGGAGAGGTGTTAGAGTGAGGTGTAGCCAGGGTGCTTTTAAGTCACCAACTCACTGGTCTTCTCTGCTTAATCTGTAGTGACATTTAACCTGCTGCAGCTGATACCTGCCTCTGCCAATAAGAAAGTGATGAGATAACCTTCATTTTCTGAGTGTGTGGAAGATTTGCAACCTGTGTGGCTTCTGCCTCTGCAGCTGTTGCATGGCTGGACTCTTGGAAGTAAATTGTCAATCTAAAGTAATGCATTGCTGGCCGTGGTTTTTTTGAATTACTGATGAAATTATATGCATGACAATAATGAAATACACAGCTTTCAATAGGCTGGTGAAGCTTCAAGGGTAATGTGTTGAGACTGCTGGAAGCTATGATGGTGAACTGAGTGTGAAATGTAGTTTTAGTGTAATTGGAGAACTAAAGCAAGTTTGGTTTTGTGTGGTTTTATTTTTCCTTTTTTATTTCAGCAAGTGGCTCAATGGATTCTTGCCTGATGATCTGGAGCATGAAGCCTCAGATGAGAGCCTATCGCTTCATGGGCCACAAAGATGCAGTTTTGTGTGTCCAGTTCTCACCTTCTGGTCACCTTGTGGCTTCAGGCTCTAGAGACAAAACAGTCCGTTTGTGGATCCCTAGTGTGTGAGTACCTATTCTGCCTCTCTTTGTGTTTAACTATGGCTTGGAATTTCTCCTTACTTCTCTAGCAGTTCTTCATAGCAGTTCTCTGGCTATGGGACAGGGATCTGTTTGAGGGAAAGAAGAGCCAAGTGTCTTTGTCTTCAGTCTGTGAATATGGAGCTCCTGCTGGTACAGTACATGCTGGAGGCAGATTTTGGACTGAGAGTTCCATAAACCTGTTGGATCTCTAAATATGCTGTGCTTTGGATCTCTGAATATGCCTTGTGTTTATTTGCCAGAAAAATGCATCTTGCATTTATTTGGAAATGATGTGTAAAGAAAAATGAGCACATTTGAATTGTCTTGCCTGGCTAAGTTAATGGCAGTTTGCTCACAGCTGTACAGCATCAGGTGTGCTGAATTCAGTCGTGTTATTTCTTGTGTGATGTGACATTGGAATGGCCAACTGGAGCATGGACCATTACAGGAGCAGTTGTGAGATTATTGCCTGCTTGGCTCTGTCTAGATGAAATGTGAAAACACCTCTTTCCTTGCCTGCCTTGCAGCAAAGGACCTGGCAACAGTACTTCAGTGTCTTCTTTTGCACTGATGTTTTGCACAAATTAGCTGTAAAATTTTTTCCCCTTTATAGGAAACATGAGTTGTTTCCTGTTGGATTGGCCTCCAATGTAGAACTGGAGCAACTGGTTTTAGCTGTGTATTCTGTATTGCTCATGAAGCATGAGCAAGTTTGGGGTTGATCAATGTTTTTATGCTACTGTGGTCACATGCAGTTCCCATAGAAGTGGCAGTTACTAGTACTGCTCAGCATACAGCAGCTCTGTGTTTTCAGGTACAGAATGTCTTTGCTGCCCTGTTGTGCGATTTTAAGGAGCTCTTCTCTTTTGTATAGCAAAGGAGACTCAACTGTGTTCAAGGCTCACACAGGAACTGTGAGAAGTGTTCATTTCTCCAGTGATGGCCAGTCCTTAGTTACAGCTTCTGATGACAAAACAATCAAAGTGTGGACAGTTCACAGGCAGAAGTTTCTGTTCTCACTGAACCAGCACATCAACTGGGTTCGCTGTGCCAGGTGAGTATGGCTCTCTGATGAACAGAGATGGAGATTTATCCCTCAAAGCAGAGGCTCAGTGTCATGGTCTGGTGCAAGACATTTCTATTCAGGGTGATTCAGGTGTGTCTGGTGACTGAAATATATTGACCTGTAGAGACATCCTTTGAGTAATAGTCTGCACCCACTTTGTGTTGCTCCAGTAATCTCTGTCAAGCAGAGGCTTTCCTGCTTTGTCATTTGTTCTGTGTTTTGTTTTTACCTGGTAAGGAGAATTCTATGTCTTGAAGTTGCTAACAGGAAAAAAAGGAGAGATTTCTACTGTTATTTCAGCTTAGTTTCTTTAGGCTTGTCATGCCCCTTGTTAAAATGATCACCTGTGCTACCTCTCGAGTGCTGCCATGATAATAACATTTCCTGAAAACTATTTCAGATTTGGTTTCAAGGAGTTATTTATGCATATGTGTTTCTAGGATAAAGCCATGGTTCCTCTGTAGGTGAAAAGTTCATTACAGTTCTGGATTGTGGTGGTGGCAGTGGTTGGTAGCACTATAGATGCCCACAGAAGAGCAGAAAGGATGGTTTTCCAGTGTGTCTGATGATCTGTAGTTAAGGACTCAAGTCTTGATTCTATAATGTGTATGCCTCTGAAGAGAGATCTGGATCTGTCATGTATGATATTTTGAGATGGGAACTTCTCCTAAAGCACTGGAATGGTGAAGGCTCTGCTGCAACTGTTTCCTTGTAAGTGACTATGTTGCACTGAACTCTTGTGGCAAAGGTAGGAATTGTTTTGAATCAGGGCAGAGAAGCAACTTGAGGTACTCTTAAATTGAAACAAATAAGACACAAGATCTTAAGTCAGACTCACGGCTTTCCTGAGGGTTGTTTTATATGCTCATGGAGTTAGGCATAGTTTGAGTATTAGGGCTTGCTTCCTTTTCCCTCAAATTAGTGATTGGATTTTCAGTCTCACTTGATGCCTCTGTGACTTCTTGAAAAGTGAGATGTATTTACCAAGGTGTATTTGACACCTGGCCAAATTCAGTTGACCTTGTACTCCTTTCATTTGAGGGCTTTTCTTAATTGCTGTAACTCTTGCCTTAGATTCTCTCCTGATGGACGATTGATAGTGTCATCCAGTGATGATAAAACTGTCAAGCTGTGGGACAAAACCAGCAGAGAATGCATCCACTCCTTCTGTGAGCATGGAGGGTAAGTATCTGGTGGTAATGTCTGAAGTGGGGTTACCTGGGGAATTTACACCTGGTTTGTGAGGTTCAGAGATCCCTGCCCTGGCAATTATAAAGCTGCTTAAAAAATCATTAACACCTCTTACAAAAGTAGCCGGTGTGAGGGCCCAGTCCAGAATTGCCCTTGCCCCTTTGACTGCTAAAGGTTAGAATTGTGAGGGTTATATTTCAGGAACTGTCCAGTACATCAAGCCTCAGTTTCTTTGTGCTTATTTAATTTTGGAGGTGCTATAATTCCTTATTTCTTTTTTTATTTTGCTCTTAGTTGACATAAATTAAAAGTGCAGAAGTCTAATGACAGAATGGCGCTTGGATGCTTTGATTCATCTTCAAGTTTTTAAATAACGAGGTTATTCAAAAACCCCACTTTGTATTCAGAAAAATAGCTGTTACATTTGGAATGTTGAGCCACAGCAAAAGATAATTTACCCAGAAACATAAAACAAGTCCTCAGAGAACTGAGACTGGAATCTCCCTAATTCATTGCTGCACTGAATTTCTAGTGCAATATTGCATTCTTTCTAGGTAAGGCAAATATTATTAAGACAAATTCAGACATTTTTTTCACTGCTCTTAAGTATGCTTCTTGTCCAAACAACCTATTGAAATAACTTTCAGCACTTGCTACAAGAATACTCAAAAGATAATTAGTTTCATCCAGTTTGTTTGGTGAGGAGTTATAAGGTATCTTTCCTAGAAGGGGGCTGAAGCTTTTATTGTACTCATGTGTTCAAACTAAAAATTGATTTGATTCAGGTCCAGAAAGAAATTTGGCCTCAGCCTTGCTACTTTCCAAGTGGCAACATATGATTTCAGGCACAAATTCTCTACATTCCATCTTAAATTTAGTTAACAGAAGAAAAATCTGTGTTCAGTCTTGTACATATCACTCTGGAAATAATGTTAATTTAATAGAAGACATATATTATGCAAACATTAAATGAACACTTGTAAATGTTGTTGTGACAGTTGGATCCATCAGATTTCAGTAGGTTTGTGTCTACAGCTCCTACACCTGTAATATGAACTACTGAAGATATGCTTAGGTAGGAGCCTGCAGTCTGCCTGGGGTTAGAAGCAAGGTCTTAAGTGAAATTCAGCAAAATAAATTTTCAGGTTATCTGCTTCTTTCCTTAACATTCAATGAGTCCTGATGTAGCTTCCCTTGTTGAAAAGGCTTTTTTTTTCTTTGGCAAGAGTTGAACATCAGCAGTTGGGTTTGGTTGCCGTTGACAGGTTTGTGAACCACGTGGATTTCCATCCCAGCGGAAACTGCATTGCCGCGGGGGGCACGGACAGCACGGTGAAGCTGTGGGATGTCAGGATGAACAGACTGCTTCAACATTACCAAGGCAAGTCAAGAGCTTACAAAAGTTCAACCTTTCCATGTATTGATGCAAATTTCTCTGAAGTCTAATGATTGTTTCTCCATCAGTTGCTACTTTTCCAAAAAGACACTGCCAGTGGGAGCCCTTCTTCACCAGACGTTGTGCTTTGCTTTGTGTTTAGCTCCAGATCTAATTCTGAAGCTGACCTATGTTGCAGGTGGTCTAAGTCTTACCTGTGATGCCATTTGGCTCATATTCAGAGAAGGTGGTGTGCAATAAAAAGGACATGGCCTTTGCCTCTGAATAAGCCTATAGGAGGAGTCAGAACTGTATTCCAGAAATTCAAAATGTTAGGTTCTTTTATGAGAAAATTAGGAAAAGTTAAAAAAAAAGGAAAATCTGAATCAATCAATTGCAATTCTATACTATGATCATATTTATGGTTCCTTTTCCAGACTCTGTTTTTCAGCTTCCATATTTAGCTTTCATGATGCCAAATGGCATCTCCTCCCATTGCCTGTTCTGTCCCACTGATTAGTGCTGCTGTTTGGTAGATCTAGATAGGAAAAGGTGCTTTCCCATCTCTGCCAGCTTCTTTGCTGGGATTGATTGACCTCTTCTGTGCATTAGTTGTGCTGAAATATGGCTTTTCTTTGCTAATAACAGTTTTTAAAATGAAAAATTCATTTGAAAATTAATACATTCTCAAGCACTGTTTCCAGTGTTGAGAGTTTACTAAACTTAAACTTACTAAACTGAACTTTCCCTGAGGAACTGTTTCTGGCATGCTCGTAAAGCAGATCAGACATGGCTCTGGAGCTTGGTGTGTTCTTTTTGCCCTCAACATCAGCATTTGTGCATTCCTGCTGTGACAGCCTCACAGCTTCAGTCATTTTTCTGGATCACAGTCACTCCCAGCTCTCTGATAGTTAAAAAAATCTAATAGAAACTAAACCTTTTGATGACTGTTGTTCCAATTAGTCACTATGGAGTGTGCAATTTGTATAGTATTGTTAACTTGTGGCCCATATCAAAACTTGGAAGCGCCTTCCTGAAGTTGTGTTGCTAAAATCAGTAGTGTTTTTAAATACTTGGGCAGTGTCAGGTTGTCCTTTAACCTGCTTTATCAGCTTTTCAATGGTGGTAAGATCTGCAGTGCTTGTTTCCAGCCACAGTATAACTTGGCTCCAAAGTCTTCTCTTCCTGCTTTCCATTTTTTGCTATTAAATTGTCCAAATCTAATGTGGTGTAGGCTTGGCAGCCAGGTTTATTTTTTTGTCATGGAATGACATATTTCCCTGGTATCCCACCCTTTCTGAATGGCGTTTTAGTGTGACACCCTTGCTATTGAAGTGATCGTTTTCCTGGGGTGAGTGTTATTTTTAACAGCTACTGTGTAAATCCTGTGAATTAAACTTTGAACTAAAAATAGTAATAATAGCTGAAGAAACCTTAAATTGGCATGGTGGCTTTTTGCAGTCACTTCATGCACCCACAGCCACAAACTTGTGTGTTTGTTTGTAACATGCTCTGGAGATGTGTTAATAAGTCCTGCCCTTCTGAGGGTTTATACACACCTACCTTTAGCTAAATCTAGTTTAGTTTTGTGGCTCCCCTTTGAGGCTGCCAGTCATGTCCCACTAGATGGCATCTGTGCCTTCAGAATGTGCTGATGCTTCCTGATTGCCAGGGAATCCATTTTAAACATGGGGTTGCATGGAGGAGTTAATAGATGAGTAGCCCTGCCTCAGGCTCTTGCGTCTTAAGGTTGGGCTGGTTTCCAGCACCGATTAGTCTTTTAGCAGTGTTGCTCTTGTTGCCAGCTCTTGTTCCAACTGTGACATTTGTAAATGAAAGTTGGAAGTAGAGAGCAAGCTGCAAAACCTTTTGTATGGTGTGTTTTTCTTTGAGCCAAGCAAAGCATGCTCTGGTCATGTTTACTGTACAGGAGAACACACAGATGCTTTATTTGGTTCTCTGCTTGGCACTGACTCTTTTGTGCAGCAAATTTTGTACATCCCCTACAGAAATGGCCAGTGTTTATTGCCTGACATTTTTTCCCTGTCCAAATCTGTGCATGGGACACCTCTGTAGCAGGTCTATGGAAACAGCTCTAAACTGTTTTTTATTCCTTATTCTTATGCCTTATTTTTTTATTCTTTATTTGTTATTTTTATCCTTATTTTATAAAAAAAAATGGTACTTTTATCCAGTTTGGATGGGGCCGATGGTAGTTTATCTGTGGGTGTGTCAAGTTCATCCTAATTTATCTTCTCCCTGGTGGTTACGAAGGGTTGCATTACATAAAAGAAGTGTTGTAAGGCTTGGGACAGTTTTGTGCAGGCTGAGAGGACTCAATTTTAGGTGTTAACCCCCAGTATAAGTCCCCTAAGAAGCTCTTGTTTTGCTAGGGCTTGGCTGGCAGAAGGGTGGACTTAGAGCAACAAGTTACTGGGAGATACCACCTTGTGCTGCACTGGATTTCTGTTTACAGCATGAAATCAAGTGAGGTGGCAGGATGTGTTGCCACTTGTTTTGGAGAGGTGTTATGAGTGGGTTTGTGGGAGGTATGAGCTGCTTTGACAGTAGAGATGAACTTTTCTCTGAGTTTACAAGAGCCCAGAAGTCCTTGGGCACAGAAGCTGTGACTGCTTATGCAGCTCCAGTCTGTGTGACTTTTCTTTCCGTTATGGAAAGGTTTTTTTGTGATGCTGGAAATACTTTATTTACTGTCTGGAGCTTAGAAGATGTGATACATTACTAACCTTGTCTATTTCTGATGTGATTCCTTTCAGGACTTTCCTTAGTTGACAAGATACATTTACATTTATCTGAATATAGACACTAGGGGGGTGAGGAATATTACAAATCACTCAGAATAAGATTGTCAAGGGAGGAAGATATTTATCCCTCTTTCATAAGAAAAAACTCCTTTAATACATAGCATGAAACAGGTTTGGGGATAGAGGAAGATCTAGTTGTGTGATAGAGACAGTATTCACCAACAAGAATAACAGCTTAGAAGTTACCTGTGTTAAGGTTTTCTTCCATGTTTTGTAGCAGTCTGAGTCAAGAGGAGTTGTTTTCAGAACTTCACTGAGGTATTTTGTGTTCCTGAGAATTTCAAAAGTAGAGGCATTCTGTTTTACAATTGAGCAAGGTTATTTCAGCTATCTGCTTCAAATCCACATATGCAAAAATAATATTGGATTCTAATGTATTTAAAAGAGTATTTTAAGGAGTTTCTTAACATGCAGTGTGGATTCAAAATGCACAGCAGACTCTCAACAGAACATAAATTTAGTTGGGTGTGATGTATCAGAAGTAGTAGATTTGAGATACCAGAACATTTGGAGGGCATATAGTATAATTAAGAATAATTGGATGGTTAAATCCCTCCTCAGGCATATTAATATTCTGTAATGTCACATACACTCAGGAAGCTGGGCATATGTGAAGTACTGCGTGTTCTCATAAATAAATATGTTCAATAGCCTGTTTTATAAAAGTTTGGGGAGAGGAAAAAAGTCATATATTAAATGTTTAATGTTACACTGAACTTCAGTGAAGTTTGACTTTTTTTCTAGAACATTTTCTTTAGCTTTTTTCAAAATTAATCTTGGGCTTCATCTTCATGCAGGGAAAATGGCTTTATTGCAAGTTCACACTCTTGATAGTTTGTCTATTTGTATTTGTTTCAAATATTTGGTGAGGCAAATAAGATGTCTGAGGAAATTATACTTATATTGGACCATTTTCAAGCTGTTCTTATTTCCTAGTTTCTCTTAACCCCAGTCTTGGCTAGAGTCAGTTAGTAAATCAAAAGAAGCTGTGCGGTGTCAGAGGATTGTCTTCATTGTAGTTTCAGTCTTCTCAGTGTCCTAACATACAGGTTTTAATCTAGAGTGACTTGAGAGTGAGACCAGCAGCTCCATGGTAGTAAAGTACATTAATGTCCAGCACTCTCACAGAATCCTGTAGTTCACTTGCACATACAGTACATTTTGGGGCTATACTGGAAGTTTTTGTGGCATTAAATCTCCCAGAATAATTGGCAAAGGTTCCTTTTTTCTTTCAGTAAGGTAGTACCTATTTTTACGAGAATTGACTTACTGTTATTGTTCTCCAGTGCTTTGAAGAGCTTTTGTGGAATGTTTCCCCCATTATAATTTTCCTGTTAAATTTTATAACATAAAGTTGGAATGTGCTTGTGCTTTATTTTATTCTTTTGCCTTGGGCTTATATAAACTGGTCTTGGTGACTATTATACATTTTTTTTTTTCCATCCTTAGTGCACAGCTCTGTGGTCAACAGTCTTTCCTTTCATCCCTCTGGAAACTATCTGGTTACTGCTTCCAGTGATTCAACTCTTAAGATTCTGGACTTACTGGAAGGAAGACTTCTCTATACTCTGCATGGTCACCAGGTGAGGCAAAGGCTTTTTTACAGGAATGGAATGACTCAAAATAAACTGAGCAAATCTGTGCTTGAGACTTTCATTCTTCATGATCAAAAATTGTTTGAAAACTTCCTTGTGTAAAATCATGGTTATAATGCTAATGAGATCATCACTGTTTTGAAGGGAAGGAGGTAAGGCAGGAATGGAGAGAATGAGAAAGCAAGACTAAAAGTGAGCTCCAATATTGAGGATTCAAGTCTAAGGCAGAAGGAACTCAGAGCAGCACCCTAGACTCTGACTGACCCTGTCAGCCACTCTCTAATGTAGCTCTGTCTCTTTCCCTCTCTAGAGAGCTGCAAATAACACTTGGCCCCTGACATAGGTGTTTTGAAGATAAATGCTGTTCACCTGGCAGGAAATTCAAGAACAGTAGCAGTAATATAGAGGAAATCTATTTTAGGATTTGATTTGGGAACATCTTGTTAATGGACTGAATCATACAATTAAAGGTGATAAATGGTGCTGGTTGGTTAAGTTTAACTGATTGGCCTATTAGTATTATGCTGCTGGATGTGTTGCTCGTAAGGTTAATTTTATGAATGCCTGGAGCTCTCTTTCTAAATCTTAAATGAAAATAAATAGACCAATTTCATTGTCCATGCAGAGTGGGGTGTGGAGAAAGCAGGACTGCCCTAAGGGTTCCCTTTCCAAAGAGAACAGAAATTCTTAACCCACTTGTGTCTCTTTTAAAGTGGGGGCTGAGTTTTAAAGCGTGAAAACTGTCAGGGGAAAACCACAGCCTGAAGCTTTTTGGAGATGATGGGGGTTGTTGTGGGCAATAATGGTATCTTTGTAAGCTGTAAAACTGATAATTCTGTCTTGTGGCTTTGTTTAGTGACTGCCTTGTTTGATGTCTAAAAGATCAAGTTTCTTCTGTAACTTCTCTTTTGCTGTATTTTAATTAAATTTGCTTCTTTTTTTTTAATGTTAATGGAAAAAATAGGAAAACCTTATGCTTAAATCTTTCATGAAGTAGAGCATTGATTAAAACTGATCAGAGGGTTCAACTGTTAAAAGAATGGGAAGGAAATAAGAAATGCTGGTTATCCTAACATGTCAGCCTTGGCTGTATAAATCTGTTCTTGAAGACTGGACTAGGTGGATACTCCTATCAGATAGGGGCTGCAAAGCTTCTGTTGCTTTAATCTTATTTTCATATTTGTCTGTTGTGTTTATCTGAGTTCTAGGGAAGCAGCTTCCTTGAAAAGGAAAAGGAATCTTACCCTGGGAAAGAGTAAGAATCCCTCGTCCCTCAGGAAGGGATGTGCCTGGTTATAGTTCAGCAGGAAGCTGGACCTGCTTTCCATTTTTCTCCTATTCAACCTGCTAGCTGTGCAACTTCAGTAGCATAAAAAAAGAGCTTAACATTGGATGAGAGTCCAAAACTGATTATGGTGATAGAAGTCTTCAGAATGAGCAATAGAAAGTCCCTTTAGGCTAATGCTGTACTTAACTTGAGGCTTTAACAGAACAGTTTGTGGATCATCTATTCAAAAGTAGAATTAAAGCTCCCTGTTCTTCCTCCCTGTTGCTTCAGATCAGTAACACTGTGTCTGCCTCTTCCTCCTGGGCATCTAACTGGCATTGGAAAAGCCTTGCCTTTGGCACAACTGAAGAGTAGCTGCTGTTGTGGCATTTACAGCTCCTTCTGTTTGGAAAAGAGTGCAAGTATTGAAGTGGCTGGTGTAACTTTCTGGTTGTCCTTCAGGGTATTGCACTAACATATCTGTGGACCCAGTGCTGGCATAGCCCTGCCTGGCATTCCCTGTCTGGCATGTTCTGTATTCTTGTGGGTTGGTTCTTTTACTGTCTGATTAAACAGATACCTTGCTTTTCCATTAAAAGCTTATGGCAACTTGTGCTTCATTCTCAGCACAGTAAGCCACTGTCAGAGGCTACAGGCAGTGCTTGTCACCAGGGGTGGATCCACTGGGGTAGATTCCTGCGCTGGCTGCTTCTCCAGCTAGTTCTGCTCATAGATAAATCCAGGTTAATAACGAAGGACTTTTTTGTCTCCTCTGTTATCACTGTGATTTGTGCCAGTATCCCCAAGTGGCTGAAAACAAAGTGGTGTGGACTATTTTGGTCATTAAGTTGATTTGCCTTTTTAAGTGAGTGCTACAGGTTAGTAACCAGATGGACAGCTTGTTCTGAAGATGTTCTTGAGCTGTGACTTTTTGAGGTTGAACATTCTGGTTGACACTTTGTTCCTACTTGGACACAGCTGGCTGCTGTTACATTGTTCTGGGAAGGCTGCATGCAAGTGGACACTTGAAGGAAAAAAACCTTAAGGTCATTTAGACATACTTTGACGCAACTGCTAGAGTGCCAGGAATTTGTTAGCAGCTGATTAGCTGTAGTTTACATGGGGAGGTTGGCCAAGTTTACATTGCTGTCTTTAATTGAAATGTAGCTGGCTCCTTGTAGCAGAAGGACCATTAGAGACAGAAGTTTGCAGCTTGGAGCTGATACCTTGCAGCTGCAAAGTATCACTCTGTATTGTGCTGCATATTTTGGTTCTGGAGTGCTTCAAGCTGTGAAGTGCTCTTATCTAATTCCATACAGATGAGACACTGGCTTGGTATGTAAATCCACCTCTAGTACTGAATCATTGTTGAAGAACAGCATGTTTTGAGGCCCCAAGCCCTCCCCAGAGACTTGCTAGAGGAGAGCAGGTATGTACATGGTACTTGTCTGCCCTTTGGAGTGGTTTAATAAGAGCATTTCCAGACTGACTTCCTCAGTGGAATGGAAGTTCTCAGTAAATATTTTGAAAACATCTCATGGTTATGTTCATAAATAGGAGGACAGAAAATGCAAAGTTACAATTCTTCAAGCAACCTTGACTTGAGCTATGGAGCAGCTGCATTCTACCTACCTGGGCAACATCAATGCCCCTTCCTTTGCTCACTGACTAATGAGTAAGGTCTCTTGAGCAAGTGCACAGGAAACAAATGTGCTCCTTTACTGTCAGCTGCCAGCTCTGCCTAGGTGGCATTAAACATCTGTGTAGGCCTGGTCCTCTTTGAAGAGTGTGAGGACATCTCAGGACTACACAGAAGTCAAACAGAAAAGAAAGAAATGTGTCTTGCAAACAAGCAATTGCCTTTAGGCTAGCATTTCTGAGTCTTGAAGGGAAATATGAGTTCTCTGTCCTTGCCTTGTGTTTTTATAGACTAAAGCTTTCAGGAGTTAAAGCTGCTGAAGATTCAGCTGTAAGATGCCTGTGTAAATTTTCCTTATGTTAATTGTAGCCCTTACTCCCTGGGGAAGGAAGGTGCAAACATGACAGTCTTGCTCAGGAATTTTTCAAAGCCCACACAGAGGTACTGAGAATCCTTGGAACTTCTTGTCAGAGGTATTCCACCTGAAAACATGCCTGTTGTCATTGCCACCTCTGTTTCCTGTGCTTTTCTCCTTGGTTCTCTTCCATTCTCCCTTTCCTATGTGACTTGCCCTCTTCTTGCATGCATGAAGCAGCTGAAAGCACTGTCAGCAGTAGCAATGACTGCTCTGTTAGTTCTTTTATGCCTAGAACTGATGATGCCAGGGCTGGGATCCCAGTGTGCTGGTTGCTGCTGGATTTGCTTTTCAGCCTGCTCATGTGTCCTGTTTGTCTCTGCACTAGTTAGTCTGTTCCTGGAGAGTTTGACTGAATGTACTGGCTCCCACTTCTACATCTCCTTTTGTGGCAGTGGAAGAGGAAGCTCTCCTTTAATTCAACTATTTGCATCCTCTAGATATGCCTTATTCCAGCTCTTAGCACTTTCCTCGTTCCCTTACCTGGCTTTTCTCTACTATGCATTAGTTTTTCGCTGGACTGAAACAAAAAAAGTAAAAATCTACTGGCATCCTTGACCCCACTTTTCTCTCCAGCTTCCTTCCACACCGCCTCTCCTTTCATAGTGCAGACAGTACATCATTAAACTACTCTTCTCTGGTTTATTCCTGGACCCTCTCCAACCTGGCTCTTGTTTCTTCTGTTATGCTGAAGCCAAAATGTTAGCTCTGTTCCTAGCTGAAGCCTGGAAGTCTGGCCTCTCGTGACTTGCCTGTTGGTGTTGGCTCTGTTGTTGTTGAAGTGACATGCCTGCTGTGCCTAGCAGCTCTGGGAGAAGAAAAGAGTGTTCAAGAGGGATTTCTCTGTGATTGTCCACTCATTATTTATGGATGGTACACATTCATCTGCTGCTTGTGTGCAGGTGTGACTCTGGGCTCCAGTCATATTTCTCCAAACTAAACACTTGGCCTTTCTCTTAAGTATTTCTTTCAGAGACATCTATTTTTAGCTGTACCCTTGAAAGCTTTGTGTACTGGTATGCTATTCCTGTTGTCTTATGTCACCCCTGTGTCAGTTGTTACTGATGCTATTAGCATCCTGCCAGTCACTTGGTGGTGTAATCTGTGTCCTGGCTTCAGACCCTGTCTCTTGGTGATTAATGCATTCAAGTCATTCAGAATAGTCTGACCATCTATTTTGAAGGCCAAACATAATGTTTTATGTAAGCTGATCAACCTGTGAAATGCAAGGGCAATAAAGGCCTTGAGGGCACTAACCTCCTTTGTAGGAAGTAGGAAAATAGGGAGAAGGTGTAATCTCTATCTCTGCACATCAGTTATGTAACATGCTGGGCCTCACCTTTCTCACCTAAGACTGCAGCTAGAAATGGGCTGGCACCTGGTGTTTCAGCTGCCATGCCATGCCTAGCTGACCTTGCCTGAATCTTGTTCACTGGGAATGCTGTGGCGGACAATGAGGACAATGAGGTGTGATGCTGTTATCATTCCTTCTCTATGGCTTCCTTTTTCTTTATGGTTGCTTTTCTCCATCCAGTGTTTGAGTTATTTGTCCCTTTCAAGGCTCTCTAGGACTTGCCTCTACCTTGCCTGGTACTCTTTCACTAAAGGAGATGAGTTGAATGTTGATTAGTGGCCATGTTCTTCTCACTCAACAATTTCAGTGGATGACCTGTTGTGTTCTTCTGTACTTCAAAATTTCTGCAGCTCTCCCAGTACCACCAAGGCTGCTGTTATAATTTCAAACTCTCCTGGACATGCACAAAAGCTTGATAGTCCTGATGTTGACCCGCTGAGGATTAAATAGAAATGTTCCTTACCACTGACTTGCTGTATGTCATTGCCTAGCCCCTTCTTCCTGCAGCTTGCTGTCTAGTTTGAGGGAAAAAGCTGCAGGGGTTTGGGGATTGGAGCTAGCACCTTGTGTGGAGCAGTTAAACTTGAGCAATGGGGGTGCAGGCTGGAAATTCTGAACCTCCAGGAACTACGAATAGAGGGCCATTTGATCCTGCTACAGAAAGAGGAGCTGAATGATCCTGTAAAAGAAGGTTGCTGCATCCCACAAGTTGTGCTTATTTGGGAAATAAGCTTAAAATTCTCTTTACAACTTCTGTAGAAGAATATGCAACTGCTACTTTTTGATGCTTTTAATGCAAGCAGTAAGTTAAAAAAGGGGGAAAAAAGATTTGAATGCTTCATTCTCCAATCTCATGTTTGTTACCCAGGACTTAATCAGAAATCTGTTAGATTTCTGCTGTGCTTGCCTGGGACAAAGGGAAGTTAGGCTCTGTCTAATAACTGGCAAGTGTAGCTTTTTATTTTTGCTTGGTGTGTTGATATTAAATTGCAAGTGTATTTGGCAAACTCTATTTGTTGCTATAGCAAACCTGTTGTATCTTGGAAGAGTTCTGGAAGTGTATGTAGCAGGAATACTTTTCACTTAATTTATGTCAGCCAATCTGTAGAGGATGTTGTGTCTATAGACTTGTTTGTTCCCTTTCTTTCAATTTATAAAGGCACATTCAGTCTTTGATGTAATTTTCTATTTTGGGAAGAATATGTTCCGTTGAACTTTCTTCCCTTCAGAATGCCATGACTTTGGAATCAGTTCGCTGCCTGTTTTGATGTGATTTGTGTTGTACTAGATTTTGTCTAAATACACTGAAATATTTAGACTGATAAAAATATTTTTAGGAAACACTGCTCTTTTCCAGTGTTCCTTGCTTGTGCTTGTTCCTGAGCACTTAGTCTTAAATATTTTTCTGCCCTCCTAACTCTGACAGGTTTATTATACTCCAAGACAAGCTTCTGTATGCTCACCACACAGAAGTAAATTCACCAATATTCACCACTGCAGTTTTCTGCTGGGGTGTTGTTTCTACCCTTTCTTACTGCTTATCTTTTAATTTTGCATTTTTTTTAGAGCTTCCATTCCTGACATGTGATTAGAGAGCTGAACACTGGGGTAGGTGGGTGGGAATAAAGGCAGAGGCACAGTTTGTCTCAGCTGATTGATGGCAGTGTCTTTGGTCTGAAATATCTACCCCAGTTATTGCTGTGTCAGGTGAGTGAGCTTAGTCACACCGACGACTGCGCGTGCGGTTTGGAATTGCTGCTGCTGGATCACTCCTGGCAAATCCTGTCTAGTGAGGTGTTGCTATGGGAAGGCCTCAAAACATTTTGAGATCACTTCATGTTTAATGATAATATGGAAACACCTTAATGTGTTTTAAGGAAGCTAAAACTCTTCACACTGGGATTGAGCACAGCAAGGCTATGGTTTTGCTGTCATAACCTTGTGCCAGCATGCTTGGAAGCCTACAGGACTGTGGGGGATGGGTTGCAGTGGGAGCTGTGTGCTTATCTCACATGCAGTCTTTGGATATTTGTCTATCTTCAGGATTTATTATGTTGAATTCACTTTTACAAAGAAGGCAAAGAAAGAGTGTGAGGTTTCCAAGTGATGTCCATTGGAAAGATGTGGACTCAGAATTGTGTCTCCTTCCAACTTGATGTAGAGTGAGGAGAAGCTTCTTAATTGCCTTCTGAGATACATGATCTTACTTGAAAGAGGGTAACTGCTTCTGTCAGGTGGTTTATGATCATGTGGTGGAGTTTCTGGTGGTAGTTGTGGCTTTTCTGGTTGTGTTTTTGGTGTTTCCTCCCAACCCTCCCCAGCCTGTCAGCTCCATAGACAGCCTCTGGTAGTTCTCATTCTGACCTCTGTCCATGCTGGTGAACAGTCTGCACAGGAATGTGTTCAGCAGCTGACATAAAACTCCACGATCTGGGTTCTCAGCTGTTTACTCTGAGCAGAACAGTTTGTCTGTTGTGCCTGGGCTCAAACACATGTAGCAGTTCCTCAGCTCTGTTTAACTGCAGGGCTCCTGCCTCAGCCTTCCCATGTGCTTGCTGGAAAGGTGGAAATAGGTGTGAAAGGTGTGCTGTAGCACTCAGAAGCATTTGAAGTCTCTCAAAACTGACTATTGTAAGCATGAGGCTTCTTCAAAATGCAAGTGCTGTGCAGAAGTGATCTTGGATGCATTACCTTTGGCATCTTTCCTATCAGACTACTAAGAAAAAAGCAGTTGAAGCCAGCCTACTACACAAAAACCTCGTAGTTTCAACACTTGTAATAAGTGAACAGGAGTTTTAGAAATTTCTAATTCTAAAATGAAGAGGGAATATTTGAGGGGAACAAGAAAAAGTCTGATGCTGTAAAAATTGGTTTGTTCCTGTCTTTGCTATGGATATTGAAAAGTGAGTGTCTCAAACTGTGGTCAGAAGTGTGGGAAATGGTAAGTGCCATCAAGCTTAGCATCTTAATTATGGCCCATTTACCTGACAGGTAAGAGCTTTTCAAATTTTGCCTTTAGATTGCTGATGTCAAATGATAAATATCTTGTAAAGCTGCAATGAATGGAATGTTGTAACACTTAATTTACTTTTATCTTTTTTTAAACCTATCTTTTAAATGTGTTTGCAGGGACCAGCTACCTGTGTAGCATTTTCAAGAGATGGAGACTTATTTGCTTCTGGAGGTTCTGATGAACAGGTACCTGATTAGTTTCTGAGTTATAATCCAGATTCACATTTCTTTAAAAGCTGTTGCTTTTTGTTCTCCGTTGTCAATGGGGAAAGCGAAAGTGTGCCCTTTATCCACCATGCTGAAGTGACTTGCTGTTCAATTAACAACATCTCTGGAGGTCAAACCAAATATTTTTGGTGGTAGAGTAGGACATGTAGCCTTCCAAGAAACCCATACTCAATTGCCAAACTGCAGAGAGGCCTGTTGCTTGAGCCTGTGCTGCAAATGTGTCCTGATTTTAGCACAGTGTGAATTGCCCTGCTGAAGACACAGACTTCAACCCAAAGTAGTGGTGCGAGTAAGGATCATCGGTCTTCAAAGAGCTGTTTTGTATTGCTCTTAATCCCCAGGTTGGACCAGGTGGCAATGCACATCTTTAACAGCAACTTTTCTAGCTGTGAAGAGACAGATTTGTCTATTCACTAAGAACATAATTTTTTTTGTTGTTGTTGTTGCACAATGGAATTACCTTGGTTAACTGTGCAACAGTGAAAGAAAAATGCTTTTATTTCATGCAAAGCAGTGGTGCAAATTTGTAAATGAAGAATAAATGCTTCTTCTGATAACAAGATGAGCTGCCTGGGTTCTTGGGTGTCCTTCAGACCTCTGAAATCATTGATTGCTCTAACTTTTTAGACTTGTAGAGTCACTGCTGAGGGGTTTACTCCATGAATTTCCTCTTGATATGTTGAACTGATTTATGTGTTAGAAGCCTCTTTTCTGAAATCAATACTGTCTTATGGAAAGCAGAGGCCTATAAGTAGGATTTAAGTTTGGTGTCCAGCTGACAAACTAGCTTAAGATCTCTAATGCTGGTCTTAGTACAAACTCTTCTTTTCCTCTGATTGAGTCTCATCATGAGTGACTGTTTGGGATGTGGCTGATAAATATCATAATGCTGAGCATGGTATTTTAAAATATTTGTGGTTTTAATGGTGTATTCTTCATGTTGCTTTGAAGTTCTCTTGGTCATTCTAGTTTAATGATGTTCTTGACCCAGAGAATGTTGAAAGAGGTCACTTATCCATTAAGAACTCAGTTAAACTGTCTGTATTTAGTAGCATATTTACAAACAACATCCTTAATTTAATCAATGGCAAAGCTCTTCTAGGGAAAATTTTTGTGGATTTGATGATTCTTCTCTGAAGGGTTGAAAAAAATGACCCTATAAGCAAACTTAGATGGAAAATTTTAATGGAGTTAACGTTTTTCTGCAGGTGATGGTGTGGAAGACTAACTTTGATGCCGATTATGGTGAAGTAGCGAAACCCCAAAAATATGGCAGCAGTGTGGATGGGACCCATGGCACTGGGGTAGGTCAGCGACCAGTAATTGTGGACAGTTCCTTCTCAGTACACTTTGTGCAGTCTTAGAGTGTGTGACTCCCATGGTTGAACTGTAGAATCATCTTTCTTTGCTGTTTATTTGAGCTGCAAGACACTTGTTTTTTTAACTAACCTTGTATTGTTTGTTTTTGTTTAACTGTACTTACTTCATAGGGCAATTGTATATCATGATCCTAAAAGGAAGATAAACTTAGTGCATGTATAGATGTGTTTATTAGTAACAACCCTTGTTTAGGAATGTGTGGTTCATTATGATATGAATGATAGTTCACAAAAAAAAGCAGATGTAAGCAACAACTGAAGTTGGCTTTGCTAGCTGATATGAATCCTTCAGGCTGGTGTCAGTCCTGAAAATAGAATTCATGATATCTTTTCACTGACAGTCAGCAAAGACACAAAAAAATTGCTGTGCGTAGGTGTCACACATGACAAGTAGGTGACATATTGTACTGGAGCTTGTTTCCTAAATACCTGGGGACATGAGTTCATATCTGTTCCCTGAACCATGTGCTGAGACCTCTGAGTTCTGACTGTACCTGAGGATAAATCCAGCAACTGAGTAATTCAGTGATGCACTGATCTAAGTGGAACTTGGATCAGTGCATCAGATGTTGGCTGTTACAAAAGTGACCCTTTAAAGCTGCTGCCCATACAAGCTTGTCATTTTTGCGCATGGTGATGATTCATTTAAACGTCTTTATTTTGTCTTGTCAATCTCTGGATATTTTTGATACATTTGGGTATACTTATAGGATTCTGCTGTGTTATTACCATGGCTGGTTTTTGGCTAATCTTGTTCAGCATGAGCTGTAAGCTGAAAGGCTTTCTGTGAACCAGGGGTCTGTGCATAAGTGGCATTGCCCCAGCTGAAGGGCAAACTTCTAGCCAACATCTGTTGCTCTATGGCAGTGTCTTTGACCATATCAATTTAGATCTTTACTGGGCTACTAAGATTCTCTCAAACACAGTGCTGTTTTTATTTAGTATGGCTTCAGTCCATTGCTGGAGATGTTGGAATAGCCATGATATGGGATGGACAAGATCTGAGTTTGCAGCTCTAAGCCTGATGCCTTACTCTGTGGAGTGCTGTGTAAAGAAAGCAAACAAAACCTGAGCTTGGTTAGTTGGGAGAGCATGGGAGGAAGCAGTCACATAAGGAAGGAGGTGAAAGTGTTTATTGATCCTTGGCTGGTTTTGGCTAAATCTGACTTCTTCCTTTTCTTCCCCTCCTGTGTTCTAACTCTTAAGTTATGCAGGCTATGAAACTATCAGTCCAGTGACCTCTTTGTTTATTAGCCTATTGAACTGGTCTAGCTTTGAACTCTATCTGCTTTAATTTAAACTATGGCATAGTGTAATACTGAGCTGAAATACAGCATAGACACATCCTCTCTGGGAGTAAAATAACACTTCTGGTTTGTAATATGCCCATGGATGGCTTAAAAATGTAGATAAGGGATCAGCTAATGGGAAATGATGGCAAATTTGCCCTCTCCTGTGCTGTTGTTATTGCCAGAGCATATTATCCAGTAGTAATTTAAAGAAAGGAAGAAAATGCTTGAGCTCTTCTAAAACGTAGTTTTTCATTATAAAACCTCTTAAGATGTCCATTGAAGGGAGCTGCTGAACAAATCCCTTGAACAATGTCTAATCACCCTGAACATCTGTCCCTCCAGCACAAGTGTTCCCCTGTGGAAGAGGATTTACCTGGCCAAACATGCAGTAGATGAGATGCTGCTGGACCAGCTGTCTGTGAGCCACTGACAGGGCAAATCTGTGTCATGTGCTGGTGGCTGACAAGAGTTTGCTCTAGTGATGCTCTGAGCCTGTAGGAAATGGGGCATTTGGTATTCTGAGGTGTAATGTGTTGGCTTGAACCAGGTGCTGTGTGTTTGCAGAGGGAGAAGTGAATCCATGCTCAATCATGTAGCAGAAACATACTTAGGTTTGAGGTCCTAAATGACTTCAAAGGAGTTTTCTTGAACTGCCACCCAAATGCAAGCTTTGGCTTGGGCATGCAGCATGGGAGCTGCAAAATATAGCTAGTACTATGTCCTTGGATTAAGGTGGTTAAAATTGCTGAAGTTAGGAGGGGAAGAATAAATTATGTCCTCTGAGAACTTGTTTTGAATACTCTAGGTTAAGATTAAATTTAGAATTGATCTGAAATCTTCTTTGCTGTTAAAAAGAAACTGATATCTCTGAAAATGGCTTCATTTGCTATTTTAAGTATAACCTGAGCATGAAGATCTTGGCTCCATAGTAACTTATACACTCATGTCAGTCTCCTCTAAGTGAATGTTGTCTTATATATTTTAGAAATCCATCATGCTGGGCTCTTAAAGAGTACCACCACTCCTACAACTCACTGCAAGACTTAAATTTCATTGTATTTTAATCTCTTTCTTGTTTTGAGCCAAATGCTTGCTTTTTTAATAGTGAATTGCTTATTTTAGTGGCTTTTTGGTAGGTGAGGTAGTTATCTTCTGTCAAATTCAGACTTGAAGCTGCCACCTGCAGATCTTGATTACATGCCAAGGTCACCTTTTCCTTAAATGAAAAGTGAACCTACTCCTTCTTTCTCTACCACTGTGTTAGTGTGCCAGGATTCTGCCTATTGAATAATCCTGAGATTTTGCAGACATTTCAGGATGTAATTACATTTAAAATAGGTATATGGACTGTTATTTAGTTTTGGTACCCCTAAAATGCATGAACACTATTCTTGAGACATCTTGAATCTGTTTTCATCCTTAAGTCCATAAGAATATTTTTCCAGGGAGAGCTTATACTGCTGCGTAGCTGTATAATTTTTTTTGTTAAGCATAATGAAAGCACAGATATTAATGCAAACAGTGGCTGTGTAAAACCACTCAGTGCAGTATCTGGTTCCTCGTGGGGAGAGGCTGACTAACATGCAGGAAAGAATAACTGAATACAGACATCAAAACTAGTTTGTCATTAAGTTGAATAGGAAGAAAAAAACAATCCTAAATAATATGTGGGATAAGAGTCATGAAATATTGTCGAGGTTGGTGAGCTTGAAAACAAACTTGCTCCAAACCAATTTTCACTTCCCTAGGCAGAGGGAGACTGGAGCCTTTAGAAGATTCTGGTTTCTCAGGCAATTGGTTTAAGTTCAGTATGAATCAGGGTATTGGACATGTTTGTAACAATGGACATAAACTTCAAAGTTGCTCTGCCCACCTGCTTGTGTTTCCTGTAAATACAGGAGGAAAATGCAGATTGCTTTGAAAGTAGAACTGATCTGTGCAAGGATTAATGCAAATGAAAGAGAAGGACACCATGGGCAGAATTGCAGTCATGGCTGGTGTGAAAGCATAGATGTGAAAGCGTGATAAACCACTAAAGCTGTCAGAAGTGAATTCTCAGTATGTTAGCATAGATGTGAGACTGTAAATGTTAGATCAGAAGTAGTACCTCTGCAATAAATGCCTACTCTTAAATTATAGGCTTACAATTCTTGCTTTAAGTGTTGCATAATCTGAAACCCAAAGTTCAGGGCAAGCACTCCTGATGTGTGCAGTGGGAAGCTGATGGGAAGAAAGGAAGTTTGCAGTCCTGTGCCTTGATCCTGTGAGTGTGCTTGCTTTGATCTAGAGTCTAAAGGATAAATTCTTTATGCTGCAATATTGAGCAGTGAGG
The DNA here is from genome assembly GCA_013397375.1 of Toxostoma redivivum. Lineage (NCBI taxonomy): Eukaryota > Metazoa > Chordata > Aves > Passeriformes > Mimidae > Toxostoma > Toxostoma redivivum. The sequence continues at coordinate 680,816 of VXBI01000885.1, read as the reverse complement.
ACCTAAAGGAAAGTCAGAATGAGAGGACTGGATTTCACAGGTGATTTCAAAAATACAGGCTCTTATGCTTGTCTGGGGTAGTAACTGTAAACATTTGGGTCTGTCTGGGTGTAGAATTGTGTAGGATCAGATGAGAGGACGTGTTCACTGTTTTGATAAGTTATGAAAACATTCAACATATGATTTATTTTTTTCCAGAGAGGACAGATGTGTTTTATTTTGGGGGTTTGGTGATGGACTTGTTTTTTTTGTTTTGTTTTTTTTTTTTTTCACAAGTACATGAAAAGCTTTGCATGTGTGGTTGCAGCTGCCATGAGTGTGCAAGAACGCTTTTTTCATTGTGGGATAGATTTGCTGCTGTTGTTACTAATTCCAGGAAGGCTGTGTATGGTCAAGTGTCACAGCAAATGCTGAATGGGTGATGTCACATGGACAGTTAGAAAGTGCTTGGGTGTTTATCTAAGCTTGTTTATCTAAACACTGAAAATGGTGAATAAAAGCATTGTAGTATAAGCTAAGTGGATAGACATTTTTTCTATGAAATATTATGGAAAATAGGAAATGCATTGATACAGAGATTTTTTTCTCAGGTTTAAGCATAAACCTTCTAGAGGAAATAACTGTGCAAAATGTTACTTTGCAAAGGAGGAGGCTTATGAGTAGACTTTAGCCTCAGCCTCTGTATATAACTTACTAACAAAAATTACCTTAAAAATTGCTCACCCTGAGTTACCCTCAGACAGAAAGAGGTAATTCCTTGGTAGAGCAATTTGGGAGACATGGCAGAAGTGAGAACTGTCCTCTGGCATTCTCTTGCCAAAAAGTCTTTCTGCTCTTCTGAAATTCAGGAGCACAAATGTCTTAAATATCCTTAGCTGTTATCAAGTTAAATGGCACTCAGTTGTGGAGATACCAAATTTCTAGGCATAGCTGACCTTCACAAAGGAAAGCTTGATTAGAGCAGAACTTCAACAGAAAGGACTTTGAAACAAGTAGTCTGTGACTCTTCAAATGTTTCTTTCAGCTAAGACAGATATTTAGGCTCTTTTGATGCTGCTGGGTTTAGAGGTTTCTCCAGCCTTGGACTTGTGCTTATTTCTTCAATGGTAAATTATCCAAAATGGTTATCCTATTGGATAGGATTGGAGGCAAATTTTAGAAAACATGATCTGATCATAAAGTTGTCTGAAGTCCATAACTGAATGTCCAGGCTGACTCCACCTCTCTCCTTTCTGCTTGGGTTTGTTTGGTGACCTCGGGTGCCTCCAGTGCTCAGCCCCTGGTCTCGTGCTGACTGCAGCAGTTCATCCTGTCAGCTTGTCCTTGTGTAAACAAATGCCTTCTGAATTACTCATAGGCCAGATGTGCCTCTTTTTTTGACCTTTTGGCTTCCAAATTGGTAACTGTGTCTAATTTTGGCATTTGTTAATACTTATGAATCCTGTTGTACCTTTTTTTTTACTTGCTGTGAAATTCCTTCCTGGGAATCAGTTTCATTGCATAGAGCTGCAGCTCTTTGCGATGGGATGTGAATGTGGGTTTTTGTTTGTATCTTCTCCACCCCCCTTGTGTTTATTTAATTTTAAGAATTGTAAGGGAGGGTGGGATCCTGTATTCAAGAGCAGGGATCCAACCTTCAGCCTATAGCAAAGATGTGGTCTGCAGAATGATTATTTTTCTCACCTTACTTTTCTGAGGATTCCCACTCCACGAAGCATTAGTCTGGTGCACAACTGCCTTCCTCCTGCAAAAGGTAGGTAGATAGTTTACTTAAAATCTTGGAGAAGACTCCAGGGAGACCTTAGAGCCCCTTCTGGTACCTAAGGGGAACTACAGGAAGAGCTGGAGAGGGTCTTTGGATAAGGGCATGAAGTGACAGGACGAGTGTCTTGGTAAAGAACATGGGAGAGAGGAAAAGGCAACACCCTTAGCTTGGCTTTCCAAGGGGCCTGAATGACATCCAACAGCTCTGCCTGGTAGTGGATGGAGCAATTGTGCTGCTACAACTGTTTTCCCTTGTGCTCTGGTTTGACAAGATTTCTTCCAGAAATAAGGATCAGCTTTTAATTTCTGTCATCTTACAGTGGATAGATTTGTTCTTAGACTCTGAAACAATAAGCCAAGTCCTGACAAGTCATTATTGGTCAGAATAAAAATTGCCTTTTAAGTTCAGCATCTCAGGCTAATTAATGTAAATTCTCCCACTTAGGTTGCTGCTGTATGTGGCTTGTTTTAATGCTTGAGTCATAATTCAAAGAAATGAGATGGAGGCAAGATTTTAAAGTTTTTTTTCAAGCTGCAATTCTGTGCCAGCTTGGAGATGGATGAAGTTAGCTTAAGCTTTTAAAGTTTAAGATCTCAAACTTTTCTGCTAAAATTCAAACTTCAAGCAAGAGTAAGAGCAACTGCATGTGTTGTAGTGTGTCTGTGTCTGCATTTACATATACATGGCATGCATTTTTATACATATATATAAGTAACAAAATAGGTATGCACATGATTTGTATGTTACACAGTGTGTATATACCTAATTCAGTGGAAAAAGGCAAATTAGTCTGATTAAGAGAATGAACTGGAAGCTGTTGTTCCCACTTCAGGAGATCACAGTGTGTCTTGCCTTGGAGGCTGATGCTTTTGGTTTAAAAGAATCTGTAGCTGGACAACCCAAGGCTGAGAATAAACACTTTTTTTCAATGTTTGGCTGCCTTTTCTTGGGAGTTTTTCTCCAAAAACCAGGACCAGAAAGAAGTAGTTCAATTCTTGGTGAGCTTTCTTACAAGCCGTTTTCATTTTTATGTTTTTGTTCCTATTGTGCTTACTTCCACACAAAACTGTTCCTTTAAAATATTTGTTGTTGTTACTCTCCAGGAGCAGTGTTAGACAGTTGAGCATCACCTATGCAATAAAGCTTAATTATTCCATACTAAATTCTGGAATACCTCTTCCTATTTCCTAAGGAAACTCTAGGACTGATGAGAGGAGAAAATTGGTTAAAGGGAGATAAAATGCCTAAGCAAAGCAGGAAACATAAATCTGAAATGTTGAAGTCCACCCTTAGCTTTTCCTTCTCAAGAAATACAGACTTGCTTTATTTTTTAAACAACTGGTAGTCATTGAATTTTATCTATCACTGGACTTTCAATGTCTGGCAATACTATTACTCATTTCACTCTTCACATGGATACCATTTATGATTTTGGAAATGCAAAATGTGCCAGACTCCCATTTGTCTTCTCTGTTACCTTGAAGCTGATGGTACTACTATCTGTCCTGATTTAAAAGTGACACTTAGACTATAGGGGTAAGTAAACTGGACCAACAGACAGTCAACCACAAAGCAAGGTCACTGAAGTGTGGGAACAGCTTTTCCCTTCTGGTGAGGACCTGCTCTTGGCTGGAGATTTTCCGATGGGGTCACTTGCAGAGATAGGATGCTGGTATTTCTGCCAGCAAATCCAGATTTCAGTCCAAGTGCAGCCTTCTCTGTATGGACAGGCTGTTTTGTACATTTTTGAGTACCTTAGCTGGGGCCACTAGCTCTTCCCCTGTTTCTGTCCTTCCGGGCATTTTGGTCAGCAGGGCTGGATGCTCTGATGCTTTTTCATTTAAAATACACGAGCCTGCTTTATCCACCTCCTTCTGCCAGTGCTTCACTTAGGGCTTGGCACAAGAGTGCCTTGGGATTTAAATGGGTTTCAAATGTCCCTATTAACTCTTATTTCTCCTGAGTTTATCAAGAGCTTCATATTTATTGGTCTATGGTGAAATATGGCTGTTACAGTAGAGGTGCCAAATTTTAGTGGTTTTTTTTTTTAGTAATACCAATAGGGAGGAGGGTTCTGTGTAAATAATTGCATCAAACTCAGTGTACCGTTTGTCTGAAGCAAAAATAAAAGGTAAGTAATGTTCTTTTCACCTTCTTTTTCTTTTCTCTCTCTCTCCCTCCCAAATTCCCTGCATTATTGCAACTTGAATTCTCACATCAGAGTTGAGCATGGATGGATGGTCATATAAATGGTTTCACAAAGCTAATTTAACTTGTGTTCTAAATCGAGTTGTTACCCTATGCTGGTCTGGACAGTAGATGTGGAAGAAGGTTGATTGCTCCAGAAATTTCAGCGCTGCCTTGAAGAGGGAATGCCTTTCCAGGCAGAGAAATGTGCCTGTGCTCAGTCTGTGATACTTTGTGTGCAGCAGGGAGAACTGAGGTTACTTCTCAGCTTTTCATGAGCCCTCCTATGGTGTACTCCATCTGACCTTCCTGTGGAGCTTACCTTGAAGCTGATGTGCTTCCACTGGATGTCACTGTTGCTCTTTGGGAACACATTTAAAGTATTTTACCTGTGGTGAAAATGACTCCTCAAAATAGACTTTTAAAGGGATTTCTCTTTTCTTTGGATTAGTAAAATTGGGGTCCAGATGAACTGCATATGCGCCCTTTGAGGGTTTTCTACTGCTCTGTTTTTAAGGGATTTTTTCACCAAAGACAATGAATTTGATTGCAATAGGGAATTTTAATACATTGAAGATCTGTGTCGAATTGAACTCATTGGATGTATGTGTTGTTTAAGGTGTGTGCTGTCTTTCTAGATACTTGAAAATTAGTTATTGGCAACATCATACTGTCTTAAGAAAACCCTCAAAAGAGTAAATACACTTCATTAATTAATTGAAAAGGTCTTTAAGGTAGAGCTGAAGCTATCCCCTTCACACCACTCAATTCTTCACATCCAGTGGAGAGAGGTGAGGAAAATGGAAAATAAATATTTCCTCTGGACTGCATTACAAGAATCCTACATTTTATTAGGAGGTATAAAACTGAGGTAGATGATTATTGCATCAGTATTTTTTCTAAGGATCACCATTTAAGAAGCAAAATGGCATTTTTGTAGTTGTCTCGTGCAGTCTGCTACAGATGCACATGTGTTTTTCAGCTCATACCTGCCCCCCAACCCCTGATCAGCGCTGTAATTGCTGGCCAGGATGCTGTTTAGCCAGAACACTTTTCATAAGAGGCTCAGTAAGAGACCTCTGGAATGAAGGCTGATTAATTTTCCCCTTCCCCCAAGTAGTTGCCTTGTGCTGTCTTTAAGTGGTTGCTATAAATAAATCACTTCTGTTTTCCCTTTGTCACTGAGAGCTGTATTGTATTCTGAAACTGCTCATCTCTTCTTCCTTTAATGTTCAGCTGCTCCTTGCTCTACTCCCAGTATTTAATACACAGATGTTGTAATAAGATATTTAATGGCAAAGACATTTGTTTGTTTGTGCTGAATAAATTGCACACTTGAACTCTGACTGCAATGAATTAAACCTTTGCAGCAGTGCCATTGTTTCTGTGCCTGTCCCCAGGATTCAGCTGGCACTTTACCCACAGGTGAGTCAGAAGAGAGCATGGGTGTCTCTGCCTGTAATCACGATGCTCATTGGTACCGAGACTGACACAATTTTGTATTTTTGCAGTATTTTTCTAAATCTATTAGAATTTAAATCCATGCTGGCTGGCTCAGATGATATAAATTGTCGTTAGAAAGGTTCCTGGAGTCTCTCTAAGGCTGTAGGTTTTTAAGGGTTTTTTTTTGTTCATTCTTGGGAACAGCAGCTGATTTAGTCTGCTTTTACAAAATTTGAAAATGTTTCAGTCTGGAGGCAATTTGGTTCTTCCTCAGCTGGGTGCACACTTCCTAGAACCAAATAGTCAAAGACCTTGGTCAGCTGGAAGCCTTTTTGGAAGTCACTGCTGTGACCCACTGTGACAATGTTTATTTGCTGGCTGGCTGTGTCCCTGGTTTAGAAGCACTGATTCATAACCTCACTGCTGAAGGCTGGAGCTATGGGATATCTTGATGATGGGCAGTAAGGAGCCTTCCAAGCACTTGGAAATGGGACAGTATGCCATATTGTCCTGTTTCTGTTTTAAAATGTAGATATACTTCTGTTCTTGGGGCTGTTGCCTTCAGGAGCTCCCATGGCCTTACTGGAGGTGGCTTTTCGTGGGGGTGGTACATAGCCTGTGAGGTGAGCAGCAGAACATGGCTTCTGACAGCTCTGGCTTCAGCTTGACATGATGAGGGACCACCTCACCCCTAAAGCATCAGTGTGGGAACATCTCTGCAGTATTGCCTTTGCCAGATTCTTAAACTTTGTGAACTGTAGCAGAGAGAATATAGACTCAGAGTTCAACCCTGAAGCTTTTTATGAAAAGCTGTCTGACATATGCTATAAAGATAGATTGAGAAAATCTGTTGGTACAGTCATTTTTCTGCTCTGTGAGTCAGCTTGTTCTAATGGGTTTTGAAGAGGATAGCTCATCATCATTTGGGGTTTTTAAGTGCAGGTTGTATGCAGTGTTAGCTCACTAAAATTTCTTCTGTGCCGTGATTGACTGGCCTGAAGTTACATCATCAGCATAAGCTAGTCACCTTAAAATAGAAATATTTTTTTATGCTAGTTACCCATTGAAAAGCAGTGGTTTGTGGTTTTTGTTTGTTTTCACTTTTAAATTTAAGCAGCAAATAGCAGGTTTTTAAGACTGGATTGATCTCATCTCTGCAAGAATATATTTTAGTTGATTAAATCAATGCATCGGTGAGCAACGGGTGGCTCTTGGGCTTCCTGCAGCACAGGAGTAGCTGGAGTGTGGCTCCCATGCTGAGGCAGTGCTGTGTGACCTGGAGTGTGGGTGGTGTTGGCCAGGGGCCTGTAGATAATCCAAATTATTCAAGCAGGTGGGAGGAAGGAAATTAGCAGAGGCTGCTGTGGCTGGTACCACCTGATACCTGCCTCATCCCAGGCCTGTGGTGGAGCACAGTGATCCTTGGGAAGCAGCTGTCATTTAAACCTTGCCCTTCTTTCTTGCTCCTTATGCAAAACTGGTCATATGAGGCTTGGCTGTAGGGGGATGGTTTGGTGGGCAGGGTCTGGGAGAATGATCAGCTCCTACTAGCACTTGGTGGCCGGCAGCAAGGCCTTCTCCTGGCAAAGCTGCTACTGCTACAGCCTCTTCTTTTTCTCCTGTTCACCCCCTCCAGTGTCCACCTTCCCTAGGTGCTCACATTTCTGCTCCTTGTGCTACTTATTGCATATTTTGCCTGTGTATTGGGATGGAGCTCAGCCTTGGGAGCCTTTCTGTGGCCTCAGCATTGGCTCCCAGCAGCACAAGTGTTTTTATGTCTATTTTAAAAATATAGAAATTTTTTTGTATATTTGTATGTATATATCTTCATGATGTACTGAACAGTTTGGTGGTTAAAGTTATGTGCTGGTCTTGTTGCACGTCTGCAGACATCTGCCATCAAATACAGAGCAGAGCAGGTAAATCTGTAGCACTGTGCTGGGGAGAAATGAATTCCTGCTGTTGCATAGGAGAGAAGAGATAGGCAAATCTTCATTTCTACTTAGAAAAAGTACATATGGAAGAACTTTTGGGGATTGTTTTTCAATCTGTCAGAATTCCTTGCTGTTTTGTTGATTTGTAAACTTTGTGTGAGTATTAAGTACATGGGATGGAGATGCATCAGGCATTGGGCCATGGATAAGTGTGTTTTGAAAGCTGTGATCTTGGCTTTCAATTCACATTTTGTCCATTAGTGTAAATTGAGAAACTGAAGTCTGTAGTTGCTTAACCAGTTGGCTTCCTCCTCTAGTTAAACTTCTCTGAACTGCTTGTACTGGCAATAATGCAGATAAACAATGCAAATAGTGTTTGTTCTACAAGAAAGATACCATTTTGAAAGAAAAGGAAAGAATAATAGGTTCTTTAGTAGAGATCTATTTGTGTTTTTCAAACTTAATTTATTCTGAATGAAATATTCAAGCTTGCATTACTACAACAGTTGAAACTTCAAAGTAAACTTGTTCTTAATCTTGTTGAGGAGGAAAACCAGTTCAAGATATAAACAAAATTAAAATTACTAAATGAAAACAGTTCCAATACATATTGGGACATCTTGCTTCTGCTGAACTTAATTATGGTACAATCTTTTTGCCTTCTTTCAACTACCAAGCATGGAGAGAGGCTTTAACTCTACTGTTGGAGTGAAATAATCATACTCCTCTGGGGTAGCTTACTTAATTTCTGTCATTGGGATGTAGTGCTTCCCTAAGCAGCTCCAGTGAGTCTTCACTTACCTGTAGTCTGTGCCTGTGTGCCACAAGAGCACACCAAAGTTCTTTGTACATTGAAAACTTGAACCTTGCAGAATTGCTTCAAGATTTTTATCTAAGGTTTGCCTTTCCTGGTGGTGGTTTAAAAACAAACAAAAGCATGCACAAAAAAAACCCCAGAAAACAACAAAACCACTCTCCACCTGGAGCAGACAGACAAGTCAGCAGAAGCTTTTCCTTTTCCAGCTGTGGCAAGAACAATTCCTTTCCTCCTTTGCCTGTTTTTAATAGCATAGACTGTCCCAGCATAAACTGTCCTTTACTGTTTACCCTCCGTGGAACAGAAATCCCTGTGCAGTTGTTTGCATTGCTGTAGCAGATTATGTCTGATTTTTTTTCCAGCAGTCAGAAATGGATTGTAGCATTCATCACAAGAAAACAAAAACTCAGGATTCTAGTAGGACCCAGGAGCAGCAAGAGGAGGAGACCAGTCTTGCAAATACCCTGGAGCATATTATAGGACAGCTGGATGTTCTGACTCAGGTATGGTTTGCTTTTTAATTTGTTATTGACAAAGGTACCTGTGACTGGAAAATTGGGAATGTTTTGCAACAATTTAATAGAATAATAATATGGCTGGTTCAAAACCGCTTCTTTTTAGTAGTATTTTGATAAGTCTTTCATCACCTGCTTCTCAGCTTATCTCTATCAGTTCCCTAGCACTGGCTTCCACCTTAGGCCTTGCTCTTCCCCAGGTTCTTTATGCTGCAGTGTAGTAGATGCAGCTGGAGCCAACTCTTATAGACTGTTCTGTTAGCCAGGGTTTATCTAAGGTGATGCCTAAAGGAGTGGTTGGCAGAACAACTCTGTTTTGGTGAATAATCTGTCTCTCTTCCCTCCTCCGTTATACTGCAGCCTATAGGTGAACTCTGTTCAGATCCTGCTCCTTTCCCCCACCCAGCATTCACCTACACAGTCCAATTTCTGCAAAATCCTCCTCCCATCAACAAGTCTGGGCCCTTCTGTGCCTTGCTGCTGGAACATGCTTTTCACCCACGGCCACAAACAACTAATCCCTTGCTAAAACATTAATGAACAGTTCTTTCTTGGAGTCCCTAAGCAATGCTTGAACAGAACCAGCCATGAATGGTGATCATCACAGAATGTGTTTACTTAATAAAAATTTGGGGATAGAAGTGTTTTTTGATTAACTAAATCACTGCTTCTTGCTCATTGTGGACTAATACTGTTTCTGATTGTCTGGACCTGAATTTCATTGTGTTTTTTTAAGGTATGTGAGAAGTAGGGAGAATGCATGGCATGGTAAACATTGGAGGTCTCCTGTAGCTGAGACCATGGTGGTAGGATGGAAAAATCTGTTGAGAGGGTTTTTCTGTGAGTTTAAATATTGTTTCTGAGGAAGAACAAGTAGGTCTTCAATGCATGATGTTGAACATACTGATTAGTAGTCTGAGTTAGCTCTCTGTTCCTGAGAGAGTTAACTTGTCAAAGTACTTGTCAAAGAGTGTAAGATGATGGGTTGGAGGGCCCATCAGGAGATTGAAGGCTGATTTAGGGATTAAAAAACATGCCACAACTACAGGCAGTCTAAAATAGTGTAGGATGAAACCCAAAAGGTATTTAAGTTCACTTGGCAGAAATACAAAAAAGCACTTTTGCTGTGATCCTTAAAACACTGAACACTGGAGGAGGGGAGGGAAATCTTGTGTGACACTGGGCCCTCATACTTGAGTAAAAAGCAACCCAATGTATACACAAAATATTTTAATACTGTTTTTATGTCTCCCTAGTAAGCTAGGAATGTGATTGTTATCTTTCATTACATAAATCACATCCACATTTCTGATGATGGATGTGTAATGGCTCCTTTTCAACTTCATAGGTGTTTAGAGGAGGCAAATATTGCAGTAAACAATACATGTGGGATTTAACCTAAATGAAAGCAATGCAAATATCTATGTTCAAGATATTGTGTAACCATAGAAAATTCTAAATGTTGTTTTAAACCTAGCAGAAAGAGAAATTGAGATCAGTGGGGGAGGAATAAATTAGTAAGTTATAGGATAAAATTGGAAATAGCCCTGAAATAGTAAAAACCCGAAAAGCTGCCTTGAGTAACTGTGTTCTTCAACCTTTTATCTTTTTTGTAGCATTTTTACCATCTTTGAAGTACTTCATTTCCCATTGGTTCTACTCAGTGTGTGTTGTATTAATACCATTTGAATGCATTTGTACAGGTAGATGTCCCTGACATGCTGTTTTCATACCAAGGTTTTGGTATTTAGCAGTGATACAATCTGACACCAAACAAACTTTAGCAAATGAGCCTGGAAGAATTCCTCATTCCTGGACTAAGGCAGAAGGCACCTCAGAGAGAAGGGATGTGGGCAGGGAGCAAGGCAGACGTGGAGTGCATTGTGTTCTGAACTTCAGCTTTTCCAGCTTTGGCTGGTAGGAGAAGGGAGTGCAGCTCTGGAATGCAGCTCCAGCAGAGCCACTGTTAGCCCTCTTTCATGCAATTGGATGTGCTCAGGTAGGAGCTGTGGTGTGCAGAGATCCAAGTGAACTGGGAGCAGTGCCTGGTGGTGTGGAATTGGTTTTTATTGCAAGGCATTTCTGCCAAAGCACAAATGGGTGCTGCTCCCTGCAGGCAGCAGATTCAAACCAATGTGTGTGTGTCAGCTTTGGGCCTGCTGACCTCTCTTTGTGAAAGGAGGACACCACTGCTTCTTCAAAACAATAGAAAGCTTTAATAAATAACACTTAACAGATGTCACTATCTTCTCTACCTGGAGAAGGGCTGAAGATGCTCCTAGTGCTCTGTTAAAATCATAATTCCTGAGTATTGCATGTTTAAAGAGAACTCTGAGGGCATAGGCAGGGCCATCCAATTGAAGGAAAGGAACATGTGACATTTCCAGAAGCCCTCTTGATATGGCCATCCATGGGCTTTTTAGGAATTTAATCTGTTAGCTCCGTGGGAGCTTGGATTCATTTCTGATGTGGTATCTGGAGTTTCTGTGTTTATTGTTCTTGTTGTAGATGCAGCACTGTGTTACCATCATGTAAAGTACCAGTGGGAGAAGGTTGAAGTTGTGATAAACTACTTTGGGAAATTATGCAGCTCTAAGCCAAATTTATTTTTCTAATATCTTTTTGAAGGTGTCATTTCAAGGTTTAAACCTGGTATCATGTGGAAGTGGGAAGGAGAGAAAATACTTCCAATTTCTGTTGAAAGAGGTGATAGTAAGACATCAGCTGTGGGCTGTCATTTCTTGCCAGCACACAGCTTTGTTCTGAGCTGTACACTTGAAGCTGCATCACCAATTATCAGTACCTTCCCTCTGCTGGCAGTAGATTTCCAGATGAAATGAGGTGTCATGTGCTTGGATTCAGTGAGATTTGTTTTTATTCAATTCAGAGGTCTCTTCCAGCCAGTCACCAATCGCTGAGGTTGTGGAGGTGTTGTGCCCCACACAGGAGGATACACTGGAGCAGACTTGCTCCTTCAGGTGGCACTTCAGTTCCTATCAGAGAGATGGATCAAAAGAATCCAGTGGCTGTTGTATATCACTAGCAGTAACCATGAGAGTGAATAGAAGCTTTGCTAAGCTTCATTCTTATGTTGTTGATATAATTCAATTCTTTAAAATTTTGGCAGCTTTCTTTCAAGTGGTCTTTGGTTCAATGAAACTTTTATTTTTCCTCCTCTTTCCCAAAGCTCTGTCAGGATATCTTTTGTTTTACTTGTAAGAAAGTGGTCTAATGTGACCTGACAGGGTCTTCATATTTTTTTCCTGAAAGCAGTTTGTGTTTGGCCTTACATGGCTCTTTTTCAGAAGAGTAGCAGATGCTTAATAATTCTGCTGCCTTAAAGAGTGAAGTAGAGACCTGGACATAAGCCAGTTGTTCCCATTAGTTTCGGATTACTTAGATACCCTGGTTCCCCTCTGTAGGAAAGTAGGCAATTCACATCTGGCAAAGGAATGAGGAAGATGAGAGTAATAAATGTATGATACTGATGCGTTGCTCCTCCCTTTCCTGCAGCTTATTCTCTCGTCAGTGTCTCAGTGTTTAAAAATCCTCTACTGGCGTTTCAGAGATGTGAAAAGGATGAAAATGCAAGCTGTTTATCAATTTATTTGTTTTTATTGAAGGCTGAACTGCAGTATCTCAGTGCCTATATGAAGAGTTGGGATGAATAAGGGAAAGGTTTAAACCCTTAAGGTTTAAGGGAAAAACAAGGTGATTTCTCTCTTGGATAACCTGGCACAGAAAGGTGTCTTTTGACTGAAACAAAGATGTAGCAGATATCAAAGATTTGCTTGGTTCAGGTGCATTTCTTGCATTTACAACTGAGCTGCCCTTCTGAAAAGATCATCTGTGAGTAACTGTCTTGGCTGCAGTGGAAAACTTGTATTTTCAGTGATCATCTTCAAGCAGTTTAATGTATACTTGTCCTCACTCTAAACACCTCCAGCTGCTGTGTTCACTCTGTTCATCTGTGGGCAGCAGTCACTGAGGAAAAAGCTGCTGGTTTTATGTGGGAAGGAATATGTCTTTTCCAAAGGAAGAGTTCAGAATCAGGTTAGCATAAAAATTCATAAATAGCTGCGATAATCCACCCACAGGAAATGGCTTTATATGCTTCCCCAAACTAATCTTGCATTGAAGCTGGGAGAAAACAACACAGTGAAATGGAGAAGACTTGATAAATCTGTAAAATAATCCAAAGCCTCAATTTGAAGGATAATCTAGATCATGTGAGATTAAAGGATTATTTCACTCCAGAAAAGATTGCAGGCGGAGAAAGAATTTTTCTAAATTATTTTTTTAGCTTAAAAAAAGACTTGGACACAAGTGAGTTGCTTTTTAATTAAAGCTGAAAATGTTTGTGTGTCCAGTGCTTAGTAATGAAAGTGAGTAAAATCAAATTTTTACTCCTTTTTTGGGATGGGGTCTCAAGCCTGTGGCCTCTCTTTTGAGAGGCACTGAATGGAAATTAAGCAACTGGTTTAGTAAAATATATGTTTTTATGACTTCAAGTAGTTGCAAGGCAAGAAGAAGTATTTGGCAGTGGTGGGGGGGATCATGTCCGAAGTGCTTCTACCTTTGCTGTGTTCAAATGCCTTGGTTTCTGTGTTGCTCTCAAGACCTGAACACCAATGGACCCAATATGCAGGAGAAAAACTGCAAGCAATTTTTATTCCAAGAGAAATAGTTTGAAATCTGAAACACTAATAAAGCTCTCATCTGAAAATCTATGGAGTGTCAGATGAGCTTGGTTTTTAAATCTGAGTTTAAGGAATGTAGAGGCTATTTCTTGTGAGTCAGACCCATCTCTTAGAGATTCAGTAGCTTTGATCTCTCACTCAAAACAAATTAAGTACCCTGGTTGTTGGCAGTCCTCTGTGTCATTGAGCAGAGCTACTTTTTTTGCCCCCTGAAATTTACTTCCAAAATACGCCTATTATAAAATCTTGATGCAAATACATTTTTCCCCTTTCTAAGATTGTTTAAATTAAATGCACTCTGAGGGATGTTGCTGTGTTAGCAGGACACTGTGTGAATGTCCCTAAGATGTTAGCAGCTATGGCCCAGCCTCCCCTCCCCTGCCCAGCCACTGGGCCAGGAGGGGAAGAACTCTCTGCAAAGGCCAGAAAGCTTTTCCCGGGCTTGTTGGTTTTTATCATGTGTGTTCATAGTGGCATGTTCAGCTTTCTCAGTGGTTTAACAGCTTGTCAGTTCTCAAAACTAATCATTGATTGGTTTTTGTCAGACACGAGGAAGCTCTTAGCAGCTCCTCTCTGAAAAATCACTTCTGTGATTAGCTTCAATGCAAAACCAGCAGAGATGGTGAGGAGCTACAGGCCTGATTTAAAATGTTTGGAGTAGCACATCTTGTCTTAGTCTGAGCACATGAGGAGTTATCATTTCTGTTAGAAATCACCCCACATTTTATTTTAAACCAAAACCCACTCTGAGGTTAAGGCTTTGACCACTGGAGTAGGGCTGGTCCTTGCAGGCATTTGTTTGCTACATAAAGTGTCAATTACTGTGAAAGCTTCATGCCTTGTTCTACTGTGAGTTGAGACTTACCTCCTCACTAGGTCTGAGCTGCCAACTCTTGCTGAGAATGCTTCAGAGCATGCAGAATGTGTGTAGCTGGCTTGGGTGCCGTCTCAAAGCTGTTAAATTACCATTTGCACGTGAGGAGAGCAGCCCAGCTCTTTTTAAGTGTGCTTGGTAAGAGCAAGGATCTGCTCTGGGGGTCCAAAGGCAGCTGCTGAGGTGCAGGGGCACTGGCAGCATGTTGGGGCAAAACCCAGAATGGGAGGAGGAGAAGCTGTTCTTGCCAGACAGGTTCATGCTTGAACTCTCACTGCATAAGTTCTCCCGTGAGCCTTTCAATCTTGCAGCTGCAGTTTGGGGTTGTAAATTGTGGTTAGTGGCGGGAGTTAAGGTTTTTTTTCTCCTGTAAAAGGTAGGTAGGGCTACCCCAGTGCAAATCCTTCCCATGGCAGTTTGTTTCGCTCATTGCATTAGTTTAGAGAAAGGGCTCCCAAGCTTAATTTACCTGGATGCCCCTTGGATGCTAAGGCAGCATTTTTATGATGCAGTTTACTTGTACTTCTTGGCTGTGTTTGGGAATAAAGTGAGCTCTGAAATTGCTAATTTTAGGGGAAATCACAAGTTGTTACAGTAGGGTGTCTTTGAGAACACACCTGCACTGGCCATGCTTGTTACAGGGGGCAGAGCTCTTTAACCTTTAACTCCGGGTCAAACGTCACAAGTCTCATTCTGTAAATCCATGGGACATTTGTAGTCTTCAATGGACCTCTTAAAAACATCAATCCCTAAGTTCTTCCTAGTACCCACACAGTGGAGTAGAGAAACTGTAGTACAGAAACTTACAAACTTCTGCATTTGTTGTGTGTTCGTTGTGGGCGATTTTTTAAATAAATTGATAAGAGAATGCTGTCTTCATAAATTAACATGTCAGATAGGGAAGAAGAATCTGAAGAGGCACAAATAATGTTTTTTTTTCTTTGAGCTGTTTGATATGTTGGTGCTCTGCAAAATCTTTTAGCATATGCTTAGAAAAAAACAGTGGAGCAAACTTTTCAGGATCTTTTTAAGTAAAGCTAAAAAATTACTGCTTCCTTTGAGATCAATGGAGAGAGCAATTTTCTGCTGTGAAGAAACAGGAATAGAAGTGCAACTGTCCTATGTTTTCTGCACAGAGCCAAGAACACATCTGTGGTGCAGTCACTGTGCAGGATCATATCCCTTGTTAGGTTCAGCCAGGTGGTGTTACTTGATCTGAGGAACTGCTATGTACATACTTTTTGGGGGATTCCCTGATTACTGGTGATCAGTCAGGCTCCTCTGTCCCCTGTGCTATTACATGGTTAACTCAGAGCCACTGTGACTGCATACTGGAAAAGCCCTGTGCTGCACCTTTGGCCTTGCAGAGAGTGTCCCTTAGCAGGGTGAGCTGAGCATTAGTTATTCCACCCTTCTGTGCCCTCGCCTGCCTTGCCCCCAGCTCCAGGTTAAGTAGTGCTTTAGCTCCTAGCAGCCATCTGGCTGGCTGGATCTCTCCTGGCAGGGACTCCACTGCTGCTCCAGAGGCTTGCTAGTGACCTCTGCTCCCTTGCTCTGGACTGCTGTTCAGATTTCCTTCGATGCTGCTGGAACTGGTTTCTTTTGGCATTCAGTTAGCACCTGGTTCCCCTTATCTGTCTTCTTCAAAAGCCCCTCCAGGGCTACTGCAGAAGCTTCAACCCTAAGGCCAGTGGCTTTTAAACTGTCTCTGCTGTTTAATCAAACATGTTTAAGAGGGACTAAGGAAAAGATACCAATGAAAGCATCTTGGAACAGCATCCCAAATCACTGTGTTATTTGGGTTGTAAAAATAACATGGAGGAATAGGATAAGGGGCTTTTCATCAGGTAAGCAAGCATGACTACCTGGGTGCCTCAGTTTAGGTGTCCCGGGGGAGGATGGAAGTGAATATTCCCCAGAATTTTTAAGCAAATAGAAGGCAACTTTTTATTTCTCCATAGTTTCTCATTAATATTTCCAAGGAGAAGGATGGGTTTTTCAATGCTGAGTCTGTGAAGGTAAATGAAGACGAATGTTGCAGGAAGTGTTGGTAGAAGTGATTTAAGTTTTCTGTGAAAAATTCCTGTATTCAGTTCTGGTGCCCATAGTAATGCTCAGTATATTACTGTAATGTCAGAAATACTCCTTAAAAATAAAGAGCTTGGTCTTTTTTTCTTGTTTAAGCCTAAGCTGTTATGATTCTGCCAATTTGAGCCAGGACTTCAATAAATTATCGGGCATTTACTCCCGGCTGTGTAATGGAGATGTTCTGTATTCCTGACACACCAGGGAGCCCAGATCCTGCCACAGAGGGCAAACCTGGCTCTAGTGAATCCTTACTGGACCTGGCTAACAGTGTTCTCCTCCTTGGCTTAACTGCTGGTTTGTTACCTTTGAGAAGCCATGGCAAAAGCATGCAGGAGTTGAATGGGTGCAGTTTCATTTGCCTCCTGAGAATGACTTGCTTTATAAATGCAGCATGGAAATACTGTAAAACTTTCAGCTGCTAATAAAGGAGCTTTTCTGTGCAAGTTGCAATATAGCACTTACAGCAGCTGGGCAGTATTTGTGCTTTCCCTTACCTTCCTAGGATGTCAGATGCCCTGTCTATTTATGTTCATCATACATCCAAGTCTAAATGGACTATAGTCATTGATTCCTAATTTGGACTTCCTGAATTTCATTTCTGACTGCTACTTTTCCACTTTTAGTTTCCAAAAAATACTTACTGCAAGTTTCTGCTTTTACTTACATGCAATTTCCATTCCAATAAACATTTTCCTTACAGCTTTCTCACAAATTCAGCACTGTGAAATCTGCTTTACTTGTGTCTCATGGTGCTGTGTGTAGCAGCTCTTAACTCCTATTGACAGGATCATGGTGGCAGTAAATCATAGAACAGAGGAACCACGAGTGATCTGGGTATTGCTTCTGGCAGGGCAGTGTGACTGGGACATTAATTCAGCTGATTATCTTTCTAAAGGAAATTTGAGGCAATGTTTCATTCTCCCTCTTTTTATTGGAGTGTTGAGTTACTAGTTCATTTTTTAGATGGAAAAACCAGGATCCCTACTGGTTTTCATTCTCTGTCTGGTTGCTTGAAGGATAAGATCTTTGCTGTAAACCCCTGGTAGATATTCAGCCTGCTGTGTTCTGCCCTTGATAGCTTTGTTCCTGGTCTCCAAGACAGACAGTAGGCAATGGCATGGCTGGATGTGGAAAAGATTAAGTCCTCTCTCCTTTGAATAGATGGGAGGGCTCTTGCTGGCTCTGGGGCACCTGGGATGTTACCTGCCTGCTCCACAATGTTTCTTCAGGTTCTCTGTGTACTTCAGTTCCTGTGCCTCAAAGGGATGGAAATAGAGGAAAAGACTTAAATACAGCTGGTGCTGAAGTCCTTGGAATATTTGGGCAATGCAGGGTTTGTTCTTTCAGGTGAAGCTTCCTACAGCTGCAGCAGAGCTCTTATGCCTTGTCACAGGTCAGAAATAAGAAATAGATTAGAAATCAGCTTTGAACTGTGTTTAGGGAGGAAAAAAAGGTGCATTATGATGCACTGGATGGTCTCAAGCCCTTCCTGACTTCCTTGATGCAGTCCTGCAAGATGGCTTTACCTTATGCCTGCTGTTTTTACTATGTCTGTTTTCTCTTCTCCCCCATGACTTGTCTCATTCCCCAAATCATTTTACAGCAGACTTTTCTTAGTCTCAAGTGGCCTTAGCCAAGCTATTTCCTCTCTTTGTGCTTTCGTTTCCCCAGCTGTAAAATGGGGATAATGAGACCTGCTTGCTTTTGTCAGGCACTTAGAGATGTGCTTACGAAATGTGCTATTATAAGGCTTTCTATGTATAACTGCTATACAAACAGCGGTTGTCCAAGTTTATTTGAATTACTTTATTAAAGTCCAAGGTTCTGAGCATCCTTTGTTTTTGGCAGAGGATGTTATTTATGCAGTAAAAATGCCCAAAACGTGAAGCTATTGATTGTTGCTGATAAGTTTATGGATATTAAAGCATTAAATCATCACCACCCATTATCAGCCATTCTGATGCTTCTGGAAGCTGAAAGTGGTTGTGCATAACTGAGGCCCTTGATTATGTTGGAGTGATCAATAAAAGGTTTTCAGCAGAAGCTTTTATTCCCACGTGGTTAAAATGTTCTTCCTGTGCATCGTGTACATGATGACTTCAGCTCGAGGAGAAAGAGAACAATTCTTTGCAGGGTAACTGGATTACACAAAAAAATGTAGGCATTATGTTGAGATAGACATTGCCACTTGGAGTTTTTCCCCTCTGTCTCCTGCTGCATTGTGTTAGGCTGGGAAGGTTTTCTTGCCTGTTGCGGTGTCTGTCCAGCAAGTTTTGAGTGTTTTAATTACAGCAGACCCATGGTGTTCAGCAAAGGGAGGAAATGGTTGGAAGCAAAGAGACAAAATCAGAGCCATAACTGAGCAAAATAGTTTAAAATCTGTGTGTCTCGTTAGCAGAAGCGTTTCTGGTGGCTCTCCAGTTCAGGTGCCTCATGGACCAGGACAGGAAATGAAAGCCCAGTCTGAAAGCACCAGTGCTGAAATGGATGCTTAGTGTTGTCTACAGGAGGGCTTTGTGCCCACTGTCTTCTATTGCTCCTCTCTGAAGTCGTGAGGGGCTCTGCCCTGCTGGAATGCTGAGACTGGAGTTCCAGCCTAGAAATACCGTGAAATATTCCTGTGAATTTAGCATTTTATTGGGCACATCTTATTGGGCGTACAGTGTGCAGTGTGTCTTTGTCAGTAGCTCAACAGCAGCTTTCACTTTGTTTTGCAGACAGTTTCCATCCTGGAGCAGAGGCTGACACTCACTGAAGACAAGCTGAAAGAATGTCTTGAGAATCAGCAGAAAATCATTCAGAACAAAACGAACTGATTTCCTAAAATCAGACAGGAGGTGAAGGCATTGGGAGGTTTGAGGTTGTTTGTGTTCCTAACAGACTGTGTGTGACTTGCTTTAAGAATTTTGAGCACATTCTATTTTTCAATTGGAATGTATAGTTATTGTATCTGTAAATAGCTTTGTTACTTTACTAAAATAAAAGCAATATTTTATTTGTAAGTGTGGGTAACAATGTGATCTCTTGTGCTTTCCAGAAGTACAGCAGCCGGCATGTGGACTGAGTGCTAACCTGGAAGGTCACATCTCTCCTGTCTCTGGTCCTACTAAGTTAGTTTTAAAGTGTGTAAGCAACTTGGAGTTTACAGATGCCTGGCCCAGGCTGTATTAGACTTGTTGCTGAGGTGTGTGCTGGCTGAGGTGAGAAGCAAAGTGCTCTCAGGGTATTTGGGGCAGTGGTGTTTCACCTCTGGTCTAGGACCATATCAAGCAGGTGAGGTCCTGTGCAACTGGCACCTGGAAGGGTTTGTCTCAGCCGAGTCTCACACAGCAAATCTGACACAGCAGCTGAGACCCTGGATGATATTTGTGCAGAGGTGATCAAATGTGACACATTTAGCCTGCTCCCATGTGCCATATAGGAAAAATGATTGGGGCTGGAACAGAGGCCCCAGCTTGTCAGATGCAGGATGATTTCCAAAGAGATTTTGCTTCATCTTTGCTTCTTAAATTAAAGGCAAGGCAAAGGGACAGGAAAGGAACTAAACAGTGGAGTGTTTTCTCCATCATGGAACTCCCCTCTTCTCATACTGGACTGCCTTTAATTTTTGGTCATTTTGATGTTTTCACAGTTGAGTAGCTCATCACTGGCACCCTCCTCCCCTCATTGCTCCTCCTGATTTTTTGAGGCCTGAGCAGGTGTTCAATATGTAGCTGCACAAGAATTTGGACTTCTGGGAGATCCTGTCTGCAACACTTCTTCTGCTAACACATATTGGTGGTCTCCATTCTTGCAATAAACTCTGACCCCCATTCCTGGAGAAATGAGCTGCAGGAACTTGAGCACCTCAGGGCTAACCCTCCTCCCCACTGTCTGTCTGATCTCTGCAGACAGGGAGGCTGTACCTTGTGCCACCAGCACCTGCCAGCCTTGCAGAGCTTCCAGGGCCTCCATCTCTGCATGTGTTGTGGCACTTTAGATGCTTGCCTGAGGACAGGCTGGCATCCTAACTTCACATGGAGTTTAGCTGGTTTTAAGGCCAGGAGGTGTGGTTTTGGCTTTGGGATGGTTTTTGGTATTGCACCTGTTTGTGTTGCAGGCTGTGTTGGCTGGGACAGCACCTTGGTGGTGTTAATGCTCCTCATTCCACACAGGAGGAGGTGGCTGTGTTTTCTTGCTAGCATTAGGAAGCTTCTGGTCTCCTTCCCTCCTGGTCCTTTGTACATCTAAGAACCCCTTGCTGGCATGATCACAATATTTCACTCCTTCATTTGTGGGAGGCTGAGAGCTTTCTCATTTCCATGCTTGGTTGATGATGAGTTTCTCTCTGCTCTGCCACAAACCTTGTTTTCTGTTTCCAGGCTCTGAATCTGATAAATCATTACTTTCCCTTAATGGAATCAATTCAGTGGTGAGATTCTGTGCTCTTGCTCTAAGCTTTCAGTGTCTTTTTGCTGAGAGACTGACATCATTTTCATTGAAATGAGCTTGTGTGGTGATGCAGATGGGTGGGGAGGAAGGGACTCAAAGATGCTGTGGCCAATTTGCTGCTAGAAAAAAAAGCTGTTCCTGTCCTGATCTGCTGCCACTGAAATAATGAAAAAAATCAGTTGCAAGAGCCTAAACTTTCAACTTGATCCTCAGTGTTATGGACTGGCCTTTGAGATTGGGGTGTGGAGGGGAAAATTTAAATATTCCTACATCAGTTTTTAAGCTCAGTTGGTCAGAGCGAGGTGCTAATAATGCCAGAGTTGTGGATTTGATCCCTGTTGGGCCATTCACTTAAGAATTGGATTCAATAATCCTTGTGAGTTCCTTCCAACTCAGAATATTCTGTAATTTACTTTAAAAATAGGCTTTGCATCCTTTTAATGTGTAGTTCCTAATGTCTTAGAGACAAAGAAGCAACTTGAATATAGTATTTTAGAGGGCATGACAGTACAATTTACACATTTCATGTGTGTCCAGAGGTGCTCACATTTGGGCACTCTTGATACAGATGCTTTTGCTTTTCAGATGTTCTGAGTGAATCCATTTGGAAGATGTAATTGTGCTCCTAAAACCGGTTAAGTGCTCAAGTGCTGAGGACAAGTGGGGTGTAGGGTGTTGTGTTTTAACCCTAGTTGGCAGCTAATCCCTACACAGCCCCTCACTGGCCCCAAGTGGGATGGGGAGGAGAATCAGAAGACTAAAAGCAAGAAAACTTAGGGGTTGAGATAAAGACAGTTGATCAGGTAAAGCAAAATGTGGAATTCATTCACCACTCCCCATGGACAGGCAGGTGTTCGACCATCCCCAGGACAGCAGGGCTCCATCACATTGTAATGGTGACTTGGGAGGACAAATGCCATCGCTCTGAATGCCCTCCCTTTTTCCCTCTTTCCCCAGCTTTATGTGCTGAGCATAATGCCACATGGTCAGTTGGGACCAGTTGTCCTGGTTGTCCCCTCCCAACTCTTTGTCCCCCAGCCTCCTCTCTTGGGGTAGAGTGAGAAGCAGAAAAGGCCTTGACTCCATGTAAGTACTGCTCAACAGCAGCAAAAGCATCCCTGAATTATCAACTCTGATACCAGCACAAATCTGAAACAGCCCCATAAGTGCTACTAGGAAAAAAAATAGCTTTATGCTAACCACAAGCAGCAGATCAGGAAGATTGCTTTTCTGGACTTAACTTCTTGTTCCATGTTGTTGTTGTAGAGGTAAGCCAGGGTGGATGGGTGTGGGGAGTCAGGAGGAGAGCCAATCTTCCAACCTCTGTATGATTTAAGTGGCAAGAAAGGTAATCTGAAAAAATTCTGACAGTATTATCTACCTTCTTTGTCCTAAATTTCAACAACTTCATTTTCCCCCTTACCAACCCTCTTCCTGGAATAAGACTTAAAACATACCAGCACTTCTGAAGGCTGGCTATTGCTTGAGAGGCAGGCAAGGCTTGGAAAAGTCAAGATTTACATTTTAATCCTTGTGCTTAAAGATTGAGCAACAACCTTAAAAAAAAAAAAAGAAAAACCTTAAGGATCCCAAATCCTGTTGCCCGTCTTGTCCTGAGGCTCCATGCTTTATCCACTAAGCAGGACAGTTTTTGAGTGCTGAGGAGAGAGCAGTCACTGGAATGAGTTAAATCCACTTTCATTTTTACAGTCATGATCTTTTTTTTTTAATGTGGGCACATCTGCAGTGTCCCATGTGTGAAGCTGTTAACTCAGGGAGCAGTGGAGCAGCCAAGTGAGGAGCTGCCTGTGGCTTGTCCTTGGGCTGACATGGCCTCTGCACTGCTGGAGGACAAATCCTGCCTTGAAAACTTCATGTGGTGAACTCTATGCAGGGGGAGGCTACGAAGAGTTAAGGATTTTGTTTTGGATCTCCAAGGCACTGTGGAAGCCAAGTTCTTAAAAAAGTAGTTTAATTTGTTGCCATTACATTTGCCAGACGTATGACCTCACTAAACTTTCAGCAAGGGTTCTTTGTGCCGAGATTGGCCCCTGGGGAGCCCAGTGCTGCTGCAAATGGCTTTTTGGCTGCTGTGAGTATGGAGCATGTTAAACATAACCGTGATCTGTGAAAAAGTAGGAATCTCCAAGCACTGCCCACTTTCCTTCCTGTCTGGGAGCTGGAATTGGACAGATATAACAGCAGAGCTTGTTACTGAATAGGCAGAAGCAGCAGAACACTGTGGTACTGACTGTCCTGGCTGGGAAATGCAATGGCCAGGAGCATCCTCTGCCCACAGGCTCGTCACTGGACATGAGTCCACCAGCTAACCAGGAAATAAAATCCAACTATGATCTAAGTAGCTGGGCTAAAACTAGCCAGCCTCGTGGTACAAACTATTTATTATATAACCTCTTTAAAGAGCTGCTTTTGAACTAATTTTTTTTTGAAACACGAGTAAGTAGGAGGGGTGGGAAGCAAATAGTTTTACAAAGGTTTGTCACTCTGACGTGAGAGCAGGGCTGTGTTTCTTCTCTTGCTTTTAGAAACGGTTGGTCTGCATGTGCTTCTAAAGTGGCAGGACCTGATCACCTGTAGTTTTGGAAAGGAAATAAGCTGGGAAAGAAGATTCTCTTATTGATACTCCTCTATGTATTTGACCTGGATTTAATGTGCTGTAGTTTTATATGTGTCTCAGGGAAAGCTGGGATTTGTAGCTCTGCAACAGAGCTGTCACTGCAGGCAGACATCACTCTTCAGTCCCCCTGTTCTCCTTGTCAGGGGAGATGTCTATAAATTACTTCCTCTGTTGAGGTACAGGTTCCATTAAAGAAGAGCTTGTCAGGGATTTGAATGTGGGGTGTCAGTGAAGAGTGAAGGGCTTCCAGGGCACCGGTCTCTGGCATCCCTTACTTTCTCCGTCTCCTTGTAGCACAGCAGCCAGTGCTGCTGGTAAAGGTGTGCTGTAGAGCCTTTGTGCTGCACTGCACAAGTGGTGGCTGCTGCCTCAGGTGGAGTTTGAAGCTATCTGGTATCAATTCTGAGCAAAGGTGAGGGTACATTTTTAAACCAGGAAACTGGGAGAGCGTGCTGTGGGGTAGTTTTGGGGGATGAGCCTTGGGAACACCTGGACATGTTCTGGCAGAGGCTAATTTTCTGCTTAGCTGCAGCTGAGACAGGCCAGGTGACCACTGCTTGAGGCTAGGAATTTGCCATCTGCAAGGAAGTCCTTCCCTAGTGACCACCTTTAGATTTCTTTATATTCACTCCAGCCCTTCCTCCCTGATAATGTCTGGATAATCCCTGGAAACGTACCATTCTGTTGTCACAAAAATGCTAGGCTTGAATCAGTGCCGTGACCCAGTGCCAAAAACCTGTCACCCCTGTTCTCCCTCGCTGTTTCTGCTCCCTGCAGGCACCTCCCATGCAGCTAATAACTCACTGCTGCCTTCCAGAGACCAGGCAAGCTGAAGATGCGTGGTGCTCTGTGTGGCACAAGGATTTTTTCTGCAAATGTCTGGTGGGGAATGCTACTGAGGCTGATCCTGCTTACTGCAAGAGCTTGTGGCTGTGTGGAGCATGTGCCACTGGTGGTAGCTGTTCTTGCAGCTGGTAACTGAAAGGGTTAAGCTAAGCAGCTGCCTGGATGGAGCTCCTGCATGGCCTTGTTTTCCCTCTGGGATGGCTGCTCTTGGCAATGATTCCCTCCTCACGTTTTCACAGCTGGGGCTGAGCTTTGGTGTGCAGATCTTCCAACTGGAGGAAGGACTTCTGCCTGTTTCAGCTGAAATTAGCACCTTGGATTGTGCTGGCCACCATGAGATCCTCCTGGCAGCATGGTATAGGCAGGGCATGAGGGGAGGATTGCTGTTCCCCTTCTGTGAATCCACTCTACCATGTGTAGATGCTGTAACAGCCACAAAGGCTCTGCCTGTCTCCTGTTACATCTTGCCTGTGTAGTGGAGCAGGCATTTTGTGCTAAGCAGGGTTTACTGAGATGGTTTTCATCTTGTGAAAGCCTAGGAATACCCTTTTCCTTCTGTTCTAGGCTGTGGTTACTTCAGAACACACTGTTCTTTTCATCCTGGGAGCAGTAGGTGTTGATTTCTGTGTCAGAGTCTTCTGATGCAGGCCTGTAGCTGGAAAAGTTTCTCATTCATGTTGGGTTCCCTAGGCTGGGAGCTTTTCCCAGGAGTTAGGGATGAAAATTCTGGCTTTTGACACTAGTCCCCTGTGGACATCAGTCAGTAGAACCAAGACAGAGGTGGCTGTGATGTTGCAGAAACTGCTGAGTGCTCCTGGAATGAGAAAGGCAGGCTTCAAGACTCCTATTTGTGAAGCAAAACCCCTAAGGTGACCTGTTTGAATCTGGCCCTATCTATGTGCTTTTAAGTTAATTAACAAATAACTCTAATGCCACTTGATCTCCTGCTTAAAGATCAATGCTTGCCTGCTGGGCTATTTTTTCCTTTGTAGCTGCTGTTTGTTTCCTTAGGGAGAGATTATTTGACCTGTGTATTTGTGTGATGTGTTTCTTTCTTTTACTCTATTATTTATGAAATCAATAGATCTTAAAAAGGAACACTTACCACAAAATGTCTGGAGCAAGGTGTGCTGAGGAAAAAGTGAAAACCTGCCTGCTGGCACAGCCTTTCCCATCAGCCCAGCATCTTTGCTGGACAGAAGAGGAGCTCACCTGAGCACAAAGGGGTGGATTGTCCATGAAAATGCCTTGACAGCAGCCCAGGTGATGGGAACAGAAGCAGAAATTCTTGCCTGAGTACCTGCAGGTCACATAGTGAAGCAAGGCCAGAAGTAAGGGTGGGCCATGAGATTGGCATTCTAAATTTGGCAGCCCAGGTGGGAGATGGGAGGTGTGGTCCACGGTCTGTGCTGCAGAAGATGCTGAAAATTCTTAGGATACCTTTGAGTGGGGCTGTTGGTGGTGTTGAGCAGGCTCAGAGTGCTCTGGAGACATTGGAGCTGTGATGAGGGCAAGAAACAAAGCTGAGCAAGTTTCTGTGTCTGGTCGCTTTTCCCACCCTTTGATAGCAATGGGCCTGTTGGTTTCCCTGTTTCCTGTGCTCCCTGCCCCTGGGTCAGCAGTGCATTTTGGAGGTTATGTTCTTTGTTCCAATTCCCCCACTCTGCCTCTCCTTACTGTGTGCTGCCTCCATTGCCAGCTCTCACAGCAGAAATGAAGATGAAAGAGAGCAGAGATGATTATATTTAATAGCAATGAAAATCAGTGTGGTGACTGAAGGGCTGTTTTCCTTCCTGCTCTCCCACCTATTGAAGTTGGGAGGCAGCTTTGAAATCTCATGTGGTCATTTGGCCAGCCCTGTACTGGGCTGCACTGTGGCACCAGAGGAGAGGGGAAAGCCAGATTGCCTGGATTTTCCTGCCTGGCCCCGGTTGACAGAAAAGTCTTTTTCTCCCCTCACTTAAATGAAAAGCCCTTTGCCCCTTCTGCAAAATGCCTCTGCCCTAGCCCCAGCAGGTTGGCTTGCCTGCCTTTTGGATGCAAATACTTGCTAATTTACAAGCTGGGAAAGGAGCAGCAGAAAGCTAATGAAGGTCAGCTGAAATCCTCTTTCTTTAGTCAACCCCAGCAGTTCACAGTCTGGATCAAAGAGCTGTAAAATCAGCTGCCACTCATCCTGCAACAAGCTGCTCTGGCCCTGTCCTGGGAGCCCAGGCTCTGGGAGAAGTTGCTGGAGGTGGAAAGGTGCTGAAATGCCAAATGACAAATCTCCAGCAGACACTGGAAAAGGTTTTCCCTGTCTTCAAGACTGGCATGAAATGGATGCTGTGGTATCTAAGGTGTTCAGAGAGCTCGAGGCTGAGTGAGTGACAAAGGGACTGTGACTCCCATGGTTCGAGCCAATTTGTCTGTCTGTCTGCAGTGAGTGGCAAGGCAGTGCAGCTACCAAGCCCAGGGGCAAGTGCATGCTGTAGCCTTGGCAGAAACCTCTTTAAAAGCATGACTGTGATTCTTATCCCAGAGTTTATTTAATGTCCTGGGACCTCTTCTTATCCTTCATCAGCTTCCCACCACCCTGGACCAAATGCCACTCACTGCCAGCATCTTCCCCAAGCCTCTGCAGCCAGAGTGCAGGATTTGGCAATGAACCAGCTTTATTCCTGATGTGTGGCATACTTACCTCTCCTGTGGCTCCCTGCTTCCATCCTGCTGAACTCCTTCTGCCTGCACAGACCTGTGAGACTTTCCTTTCCTACCCACCAGGGAGATGCTGGATCTGCCTCCATCTTCTCGCCAGGTATTTCTGCTTTCCCCAAGGCATGAATCACCCTAGGGCTTTTGATGAGCTGTGACTTTTGGAATGTGCAGAGCTACCCTGTGTTGGCCACTGCTCTCATTAGGATCCCCTCACCTTTTTCCTGCTGAGCAACCTCTTTGTTTTCAACCAGTGAGAAATTTTATGTGATTTAACTATTTAATTAACCTATTTTCCTTTCTTGCTGTTGCTCACTCTTAAGCTGCATGGAAATTGTTATTAAGAAAGTTTGCATCAGTCCTTCTGAAGTCAGTTCCTTGGCAAACTTAGCAGTGCTGCTATAATCCATCCACATCTATCTGCACCACTTTAACTAGTAACTCCACTGAAACCCCTGAGGTTAGTTAAAATGAGCCCCTGTGGCTAAACAAAAGGGGTTTTGGAAGGGATTTTACTCTTTGCCTTCCCAGCTGCACAGATTGAGTGGTGAAGTCCCAGCTGGCTGCCTGGGAGCTTTGCCTCACTGAAGGGGAGATCAGGTACCTACATGAAGGTTGCTCAGAGCTGAGGTTGGGGCCAGATGGCTCAGGAGCTCCCTTCCAAGGTTATCAGCTCTGATGAGGTGTCCAAATGCAAAACATGTGAGTGCAGAGACACAGCAGTGAAATTGTTCTTGACTCAACATAGCATCTTCACAATCATTTACAGGACTGTTGTGCTGGAGAGGCTCTAATGCCTCCTTTCCTCTCAGTCACAACACTGTTTTTCTGTATTCCTAAGCCTTTGCATGAATTTTCATCCTGGCTGGATATAAAGCTGCCTTGTGGCCTTGCAGGATATGTTGTATATTGTCCCTGCAGGTGGTGGTCAAATGGATCCTGTCACATCTGAAAAAGAAGGGCTGGTGGTGCAGAGTGTGGAAGATGGTTTTTCCAGGAGGCTTTGGGAGGTTGTGTTTAATTTTGTCATCTTTGTTCTCATGCAGGGATGAAGTCCATCAGGTGGTCTAGACTCTGGCCCAGAGTGATGATGCCCTTGGAAACCTCTCATCACCCTCTAGCATGACAGCCAGGTAAAGCCAGGAAAACATGTCAAGACTGCTAAGGAAAGCAATAGATGTGAAAATTTAAGAGGTAAAACATGGCTACAGCCCCCTGCAAAGCTTAGCAGTGGCTATGGGCCCACTCTGATTTTTTTTTTTGCCTCTGCTTTCCTATAGTCTTTCAAGAAGCCTGGCCTGACTGAGAACTGTGTGCACTGTGTATTCTCATCACATCTTGGCAGTCATGGGCTTCTGCATGCCCCACAGCCTTCTGCAGGTCACAGTTGGTGGGTTTTGCAAAATCCCTTTCAAAATGATTTCAGGGCCAGTCCTGTGTGACAACACAGGGCTGGAGGGAAAAACATGTACCACTTGTGTGTGCTGATATGTGTGTGAGTCAAACTACATCCAAGAGCCTAGGACAGCGAGCAGTCCTTTCCTCCAGTTGATAATCCTTCCTGGACCCCCACCACATCCCTGCTGGAAGGTTTCTCTGCTCTCCTGTCTGATGGAAGCTGTCACATAGATGGGATGTCTCATAATCCCAGCATTGTACAGGTATCCTTGGGATCTTTGCTGGAGACCTGTGAGATAGGAGAGGTCACACTCTGAGCCCTCTTCATGGACAGAGATCCTGACTCACTGGAAGGTGGAGTGACTTGTTTCAGACTGTGGTCCTTGCTTGCAGGTGTTTGTGCTGTGGCCTCCAGCTGGGACACGGTGAGGCAGATTTGGTTGAAGCTGGCTGGGTACTGCTGGCAGTGGGAGTGTGGCAAGGCAGGAGCATCCAGCTGTTCTGCCACTGTCTCAGCTGGCTTTTGCAGCCTCTGTGGAGCTCAGCTTTGCAGCTGCAGTGGCTGAGCCAAGATCAGCACCTGTGTTTCTGTTTCTTTTGGCTGTCCCATGGGACACTTGTGGCTTTGCCTACTGGAAGGCGCCCAAGAATCTGAGCATTGGGTAGGGATGTGGTGAAAGTTTGGTTTGGCTCTGGACTCCCTGTCCCAAGCTGGAGCTGATGACTTGACCCTGGAGACCTAGGCCTTTTTCTCCATAGACAGGATAATATTCCTCTGAAAAGGGTGGTGTGGAAGTCAAAGCTAAGTGGTACCAGAGAAGACCTGCTGGTGTGGAAAGCTACAAGAAACTGCACTTCGGTGATATTCTCCCCTCTGTTGTTATAGTCCAGGAGATGGAAATGCCAGTCAAAACAGAGGCTGCTGAGGGTAAACCAGTCTCTTTGGAGATTGCAGAACAGCATCCTAAAGACGTGTCCTCACAGTTGCCTGCATCCCTCACTAGTGTCTGAGCTTGGCTGAGGAAATAGCTCATGGCCTGTTGAAATGTCTTTGGTTGGGTGACAGCCCAGGTGCAGAATTCTGGGTGCTGTTTCATTTCCTGTGCATCTTATGGCTCATCTCTCAAGTGCTTTCTTAAGAGGCTTTCTTGTCTCCCACACCAAACCTCCTCCCCTTGTTGACTCTTCACAGGATGGTTTCTACACTTGGATTTTGTATCTTACTTCTTCTTCTTTGTCTCTGGAGGGTTTCATGCCTGTTAGGTTCACTGGAGACCTCTGGGAAGAAAGGGATCCTTCTCTCCTTTTTTCTTCCCTGCAGATTGCATCTCTTGATAAAAGGCCTTTCTCCTTATTGTGTTGTGCTGAGTGACCAGGAGTGTGTCCCTGCTTCAAGTCCATTTTCTTGGCTCCCCCTGAATATGCTCAGAATTTGCTAACAGGATTTGCAGTTCCTGACAACCACATCTTTCCTCAAGCATCAGGTATGGAACAGACAATTGCCACCACTTTGAGACTGGTTTTCCTGGTGGTGGGTTTCAGGTGCAAATCCCAAATTTAGGTTTTCATTCCCAGCCTCTCACTGCTCTTCCATTGCTCTGATCAGCCAAGGCTGGTGGGAATCTGCCATTCCAAGCAGGATGCTGGGATGGGGGATGGCAGCAAGGTCTTCTGCCATCAGTGCTATGTGGCTCGGTGACTTTGCTTGTACAGTGCAAGAGAAAGCATCTCCTGTTGTCCAGCAAGTGCCATACATGGTGTGTTCCTAATGATGTGCAGTGTGAAGTCACCTCTCAAACCTGACCCATGGAGCCTGTGCTGGATGGCATCTGCCCTGGTTGGTGTTACACCTGCATTGCACAAAGTGGGTTGCTCAGGCAGTGTTACCCCAAACACATTAGAGAAAGATGTGACACCTGCACTTTCACCATTGCCCAGGGTGGCTCAGGGCATGAGCAGAGGCTGCTGCAGTAGGCAGGAGAAGGAGCCAGGAGGTGAGGCTCCTGCTGCTTAGGCTGGCTGCTGTGGAGTAGAAGGATTTCAGACAAAATCCACACAATTTGGACATGCTCCGCACTTCCCCTGAGCTTGTGAGCTTGACCTTCCCCCAGGCAGCTCAGTTCCATCCCCCCCATGCTATGTGGGGCTGTGCAGCTGAAGGAAGCTGGGGAGGTCAGTGTCCTCCCCCAGCCACAGGGGAGGATTGGCTCCTTAAACCATGCCTAGACAGCAAGTTGCAGATCAAAGGCAGATGAGGTTGGCCAAGCTGTGTGCACTTCATCTGCCCTTCATCTCCCAGTGCTCCTTGGATCATGCCTGGGGGTCTGTGGATCATCCAGTGGTGTGGGAACAGTGCTTTGGTGGTCTCTGTGTGCAGATTGTGGGGACAGATTAGGCTGCATGGGAGGCATAATCAGATTATCATACCTTCTCTTATCTTAAATGCCATCTCTTATCTAAATGCCCTCAGCTGAGCCTTCTGCAACAAAAGCTTACAGGTTTGAGTAGAAGTGAGTTTACCAGGTGGTTGTTGTGGTGTGGCTGGGTGAACTGGGTGATGCCTGGCTGTGAAGGGAAGCTTGCAGTAACTTGTCTTTGGTGCATGATGCTTGTGGAAAGCCTCTGGGCTGGCTTCAACTATTTGCCTCCCCTGGACCCCATGCTTGGAGTCTCTGTACTGCCCTAGAGAGTGAGGTTTCATGTTGTGGAGCTGAAAATGGCACTCAGAATATGGTGAGTAAAGGCTAGGGAGTGAGGCCCTCCAGATGCACCCCAGTTTTCTGGAACAGAACGTCTGCACTGTTAGGAAACACTTAACTGGTGTAAGCTCTTGTGGAAGGAGCTGGGTTTTATTGCAGCAAGAATGTCCTCAGACCAGGGCAGATGCCTGCTTTTCTCAAAGTCCATCCAGTGTTTCTGCACAAGCTCATTTTGTGTGGGCTGTTTCAGAGGTCTAACAGTTATTAAATCTCACAGGCCAGGTCAATACAACTCCTTCTTGGCTGCCAAGCTGAAGGAGCACTGCTGGAAGCAGTGCTGAGCATGCCATAGTTGTGGACCTTCCAGCAGGAACTGAGGTGGGTCTAGAAAAAATGCTGACTGCCTTTCTTGAGGTGCTTGAGAGCTGAGGTAGAGCTGACAGCTCTTGGAAATGTGTCATACCTGTTGCAGGTGTTAAGGAAGTGTTTGAAGTACATGCTACACACAAAACTTTCCCTCTGCCCAGGGCCCAGGTGGGTTGTGAGCCATGCCAGAGTACACAGTTACTGGGCAAGGATGGACGAGTACCTTGGTGGAAATAGTTACACTATTGCATTCTCTGATTAGTTGTCTTCCCTAATTTCCTGCTCCAATTTTCACATGTGTGGATAGAAAAACAACTGTGAATCTTTTCCCATAAAAAGTGCCTTTGTTTTCCAGCAGACTCCAGATCTGATAGAAATGTTTTGGAGTGGGAGGTATTAATTGCCATTAGCACAAACTCATTTTGCAATGTACGTATAAGGTGTAATGGCCAAATCCATTATCAGGAACTTGAAGCCTCGTTGTTCTTTCAGAGGTAATTATGATTTTTTTTTTTTCTGTTACATAGATGTTTCCATATACTCAGTAGTGTTGTGGAGGAGGAACCAAGCAGCAATTTTCTGGTTTTCATTCATGGTTAGAGACCTCTAGGGTCTTTGAGGGAAAAAAATGGCTATTTTTTTTAATGACAAAGAAAATTTATTGTCCTGTTTGAAATTGCTCATTTCTTATTGCTTATTTGTTCTTAGCCTTCCAAACGACAAGTGGTTATGATTTCCCTGCTGTTGTTGAAATATAATAGACTTCTCATTGGTAGCATTGGGGAAAATTTTGTTTACCAAAGGTAGAAATTTTGGGAGTCAATTTAGTGCTTTGGTGGGAGTCATTCTGCAATCTCAGCAAGATGGCGTTTGCTGCCAGCCAGCATCTACTGCCTCACTGTGAGTGAAGTTGGGTGAACAGCAATTTTGCAAAATTGTCACTTCTTTTACCCTGAGGCCATCACTGATTTAGCCTGACTTTGGTCAGGGTAGTGCTGGGATTTTTCCCTTGGAATTGCATCCAGATGTAACTTCCTCTTGCTTCTGGCAAGATCTGAATCCATTCTGCCCAATTCCTACATCCTATTCGTCTTGTTTTATTCAGCATTTTTCCAGTCAAGTAAGAAGCTGCTCAGTTTGTCCTGTGTTGAAGCTCATGAAGACGGAGAAAGATAAACTCTTGAATGATCAAGGCATTAGGACATCAGAGCTAATTTCTAAGATGTCAAGAAGGAAAAGGCTCTCTAAATCACACACCCTGGCTTGGCAGGCTGCTGCTGTGATGTTACCTGCTTGGCTAGTGACACCTGCATGCTTCCCCTCTGGCCTTGGATGACAAAATGACTCGTTGATGTTCATGGTGTCCTTTTCCAGGTGATGTGGCCCTTCACCACAGCTGCTGTGACCCTTGAGTTGAAGAGGAAATCAAGAAGAATTGAGGAACTTTTGTGCCCCTTGAAAATACTTGAAAATTTTTGCCCTGGTCTGAGCAGCAAGGTGAAAGTGACCAAATAAATTGGAGACCTCCAGAGCAGAAATGTCTCAGGCATAGCAGCTCTTCAGAGCAACAAAATAATGGAACTGGACTTTCTTCCCTCACATGCAGACCTTCATTTAGACTTTCCAGGGAATAGACCTGAAGTCTAATTCTGGAGAACTGGACTGGAGGACCTGGCACTGGGGACAAGTGCAGTGAGGATGTTGTCTCCCCTTCTGGGTGTTGAGATGTGATGATGCAGCCTTGTGTAGGTGTGAAATGTCAGCACTGAATGTTTACCCAGGGTGCCTGACGTGACGTGCAAGGACCTGCCTGTCATTTTGGGCCATCTGTTTCTTGCTGTGGAGGTGTCTCTTGCCTTTCCTGGTGTCTTCCTCAGCCTGGATCTTCTCTTTTCAGTCATGGTCCCTTACTGCAGGTGCTGCTCTCTCCCTCTTCCTGGTCTTCCATCCTAAGCCTGCTCTGTACCCTTCTTCCCATCAACATCCTGGTATCGGGTTTGAGTTTGGATTTTTGTGGTGGATTTGATTCCATGAAGAAGCACCCCTTTTATGAACTTGTTTTTCTTCATTTAAGTGGTTCTTGCTGTCTCTCCCTCCCCTTGGCATGGAAGAGACACACTCAGGCTCTGCCTGTCTGACTTGCACTTGCTCAAGCCCTGGGGACTGCAGAGCTTGTCCTGACGTGATCCTGCAGCAGTGGAGAATACCTGTAACACAGGGGAGAGAGCATTCATTGGTGGAGTAAGCAGGGAAATGGGAAATGCCTGCCTGACTGCATTAGAGTCCTTATGGTGACTCTCCCAAAAGACTGGTCAGGGAAGAAGCTCCCCTGGTTGTTTCCTCTCCCTGTTCAGGGCTTGGTAGCACTGCAGGAGAGTATACTTGTGCATCTGTGGGTAATTTTTACCCTGACCCCACAGCATTTAGTCCCTGGTGCAGTGGGAAGGGACCATGTGCCCCCTGCAGCCTCATGTCCAGTGGGATGTAACTGTAGTCAGTTCTGCCTTGTTTTTGGTGCTGGGGAAGGGATCATCCCCTTTTCTTCCACCTCTGAGACAGAGGTGCTGTTGGGGGTGCCTTTCTCTAAGGGAAAAGGTGAAGGCCCAGGAGGAACAATCCCAGGAAGATCTGATCCCATCATTTCACTCCCAGCCCTGTGTAGTGCCGGGCACTCTCTGCTCCAGCCACCACCACAGTGTTTGGGTGGGCACAGGATGCCCTGTGCCTTGGCATCTCTCCTCTGGCCATGGCTGGTTCTTGCACTGTGGTTTCTCCTCCCTGGGCAGATGATGAATGAAGGAGAGCATTTCCCAGGACATCTCTCCTGGGTAAACCTCTACAGCGCCACATTTATTTTGCAGGATTGATGCGTTGTGCACTTTTCTCTCTGGCTGATTCAAGCAAACACCCACAAATAACACTGGTTTTATCTGCCCAGGTCCAGACCCTGCTCAAAGCCTCCTCTTGGCATGACTCAGTCCTGGGCAAGCCCTGGAGAAAATAGATGTGGTAATTCAGTTGCAGATCCCATCTTTTTCTCACAGCCCTGTGGTCAGTTGTCTTTGTCAGATGTGCTCCAGGTGGCTGACAGGAGAGCAAGGTGCACCAAACAGGAGCCTTGCATCAGCCAAGTGTCTTTTCCTGCCTCTCCTGCCTACTCCAGCTCTCCCAGAGGGATCCTTCTGGTTGACTTCAGGATACTTGGTTGCGCAGCCAATTTGGGATGCTTTCTGTCAGCGGTGACACTTTGGCTCTGATAGAGGTGTTGGTGTAAACTGGGTTCTTGATCCATTGAGCAATTCATATGAAGTAATCAAAAATGTGCACTGTCACTTTTGTTGATGTCCTGGCCTTTGCTGGTTTTTGCAAAGGTAAATTTTGTTTGCTGAAAATTTTGTTCTTTTTACAGAATGCCTTTTTTAATCATTCTGTTTTCCTTTCTCCTGTTTTGCCTTTCTGCATCCTCTCTTTTAATCCTTAAATAAAACCACATCATAAACTAAAATCCATATTTTAGGAAAAACAACACATAAAATTGAAGGGGGAAGCTGGAATCCAATTTGATGAATAATAAATAGTCCTGGACTCAGAAAAGCCTCAGCTGTTTTTCTCAATGCAGCTAGTGCACTACTGGCTTGATTTGCTGCTATAAATATTGGCCAGGTTCTTTCAACGCTCGGGAAGGTAAATAAGAGGCTGTTGCCAGGTTTAGTTGGTATTGCATGTCTGGGATGATGAAAAGGCCAGAGGAAGGGGCAGATGTGTACCTGTGAGTGGGGAGCTCAGCCAGGTGGGCTGGCATCTCAGGGTTCAGCACAGAGCTTTGTGCTTGATGTGGGCTCTCCCTTTGCCATGGCTCCAGCACCAGTCTGGGCAATAACTCATGCTAGTTCCAGCATGGCAGGGTGCTGAAAACATTCCTGCCTACATGAACAGCTGAACCTTGGTGATGGGCACTGGGTACACCCTGACATTTCCATGCTGCTCAAGGCTGAGGGATTTGAAGCACGGACACTCCCCACACAGCCCAGAGGTAATGGAGCAGTTGAACATCAGTGGGCAGGTTGGTGCTGTGATGCCCTTCCTTCCTTCCTTGGGCCTTAGAGGAGCATTTTTGTTTCATCAAGTCCCACATGTGACAGCTGAAGCTTTGTCCTCTCTCTGACTTCAGTGAATCAAGTTTTTATTCTGATTTCCTTCACAATCTGCATCATAGAGCCATAGAATGGTTAGGGTTGGAATGGACCTTAAAGGTGATTGAGTTCCACCTCCCTGTCATGGAGATGAGCTTTTCTAGATGACACAAGGTGAACTTGCTCAAAGCCCCTGTGCAATCTTGAACATGGAGCCCTTTCTGCTTGACATGCTGGGAACTCCTAAACTCACAGAATTTGCCTGCCTCTCATTGTTCCATGTTTACAAAGCCCTTGCTGTTGTTTAGCTGCAGGACAGCTGTACCCCATCCTGCCCTCTGGGGCAAGTTGCTCCAGGACTGAGTGTTGTCCTTTTTGGTACAGCCTGAACTTTGGATTTGGACTTGTCCACAGCCCTGCCTAGCACAGGGCTTGAGCACAGACCTGAAGCAGGAAATAAGTACTGCCTTTGTGTGTCCAACTGGAAGCATCTCCTGTTTCCAGCAGCAATTGTAAGGGATGCCAGGGGCTTAGAAGAAGAATCAGGGGCATGTTTACACCCATCCTTCCCTTGGCAAGCTGTGATTTAAACTCTGCTTCCCCTGGCAAAGATGGTTTCCATCATGCTGAAGAGAGGATGGCTTCTCCAGGAATTTATAGCCTCTGTTGTTATCTTAAACTTGTCCTCCAGGCTCTGCGGAAATACCCCCATCACCAAGGCTGCTGTTGCTTTCCTGAGGGGCTGCATCTTGCAGGTTCCAGTTTGAGGAGGGTCCATCAGGCCAGGGTATGTCCTGCTTTTCACTGCAAGGACTTTCTGTCTTCTTGTGGTGGCCCATGTCACACCTGCACAGGGCTGACTTGACTGGACAAATGACTGAAGAGACCAAGTCCTTGAGCACAGTTACCACAGAAACATTTGGGGATGTTTTTCCATTGGCTTAATAACTTTGCAGTGGAGCTAATGACGAAGCAAGAGCTGCATTGCTACTACCATAAGTGTCAAGTAGTCTCCAGTGGTCTCTGGTGTCCTTGCCATTGGTGCTACCCTGAGGTTCCTGCTCTGAGGGGGTTCCACTACTGTTGGTTGGGGGATTTTGTAGCAAGCTGGCCATGAGGGATTCTCCAGCAGCACTGCCTCAAGGATCCTGGCTGTGGTCCCTGGCTGTGCTGCAGTCAGATCCAGTAGCATCATGTCCATTTCCATGGCAACAGCACATGCATGACCATAATAAAGTCAGATTACAGCTCCTTCCCTGTGTGTGTGGGCAGGAAAGGAGTTTTCTGAGGTAAGACTCAAATGACTTGCAAAGGAGCATTTTGGCTGGGTAAAGGCAGACTTTCCAGTGGCTAGGGAGGCTGTTTGAGCAAGGCTGGAAATGCTAATGAAGATTGAGTGAATTTTCTGGGATTTTTTTTTTTTTGGCTCTGCCAAGCAGATTTCATGCACACGTGTAGTAGGAGCTAAATTTAAAGGGTGATTGTCCAGAAAGGGCTACAGAACAGGTCTCTGAAGCCTGCTTGTCCCATGGGGTAATAACATGGGCTGTGTATTTTCTCAGAAGTGGCTTTAATGCTGTGGGATCCAGTCTCAGCTTGGAGCCTGCTGCTGGGATGGCTGTTTGTCATGGGCTAAATGCCAACAGCCAGGCTGTGGGGAGAG
The DNA here is from genome assembly GCA_013397375.1 of Toxostoma redivivum. Classification (NCBI taxonomy): domain Eukaryota; kingdom Metazoa; phylum Chordata; class Aves; order Passeriformes; family Mimidae; genus Toxostoma; species Toxostoma redivivum. Next base: position 643,625 of record VXBI01000885.1, on the reverse strand, counting down.
CTCACACAGCCCTTGAATTTAATCTCTGAAGAGCAGGAACTGGACAGGACTCTCAGCTAGGCCAGTGATGAAGACGATCTCCTCTGGAGATGTGGTGTAGTCCATTTGGTACCTCTGGAAGTCTCTTCCAAATGAGGCCATGATAAGACTGTTGGTAGGTCACTAGTGTTGGTTGGTTGCTCTCCAGCATTGTCAGCACCATGGCTGAGTTTGCAGGGATCTGAAATGATGAGTGCTTTGACCCCAGCACTTTGGTTGAAAAAGCAGGAACCCTTTTAATGTGGTCAGACCTGGCTTTCCTTGTCCAGTACAACTATAACTAATAAAGTGAGATTCCTGGGTGGGTTTAGGAGTGTAATTTCCACTTCAGTATCAAACCATACACAAGACTAAAAGGATTTAGGCGCCACATGGGTTTTGGAGGACCAGGAACCTGAGCTGTGCTGAAGTGGGAGCAGGGATGCTGGTGTGAGAAGGACACCAAGGGACCTTGCTGCATTCTGAGAATGCCAGGTATATCTCAGTGAGGTTTCTGTGGTGTCTCCTTGCTCAGTCTCATGGGGTAACATCAAAGGAGGCTGCCAGGGGAAACAAATAGAGACTAAGGTAATGCCTCATCATGGGAGAGCCTTGAAAGCCCTGACTGAGGGAAACCTGCCTGATTGGCTCCAATTGGGCTGGCAAAGCTGACTCTTCCAAGCACAATGTGTGGGGTTGTGCCGGCCTTTCCCTGGGCTGTGTGATGGCTGTGTGGATAGGACTGTTGGACACTGCCCAGGTGGCTGCTTACAGCAGAAAATAGGGCAGTACCCAGGTGGGTATTGCAGCCTGAGGAAGCTCCCAGAAGGTTCTAGGGAAGGGTTTGGTTGTGGGTTAAAAAAAGGTCAGGCCCCAGGTACTGTCAAATGTCACAGAGGTTCAGGACCACAAACATCCTGTGGTTTTGTGTTTCCCCTTCCCGTCCCTGCCACCACCTCTGCTGTGTCTCCCAAGATGTGGCTGTGAGCTGAGTGTGTGTTTTGGAGGTGGCACCTGGGTGGCACCCACTGACTCACCCAGTGGGTGTGAAAACCAGGGGCTGGCTTTAGCACCAGCCCTGCCAGAGGGACCTCAGCACTTTCAAAGCATCCTTGCTGCTCAGCCCAGCTTGGCTCACTTTCAGCAGCCTTTTGCTTGAGCACCAAATTCCTCCTCGGGAAGTGCAATATTCATGAAGGAGACACGTTAATTAGCAAGTCTGCTCCCTGCTTTGGCATGTGAGTAGGTGGTGTTACCTCTGGAATTGGGTTGAAATCCGTTTGGTATTTAGGTGCATTTGATTTGCAAGAGCTTGTAGGCCCCTTAAAGAGCACCTCTAAAGCACGTTGAACTACACACAACCTTCATGTGATATGTTTTCTTTCTGTCACTCTGGGACATGCAAGGACACATCATTCCCAAGCTGGTGTCCCCTGGCCATCTGAACAAACTGTGGACAGCTGACCACCAGCATTCAGGACAGATCCAGTCATTCCTGAGTGCATCCTCTCTTGCTGTGCTGGCAGAGCAGCCGTTGAGAGATCCGTGATTATCTCGGACTTGGTCATGGAAGTTGCTCAGGGGAAGTTTATTCTCAAACTGCACTGCGTTTGGAAGTCAAATGAGCAAACCTCAGCTATGCAGCTTCACAGCAGCTGTGTGTGGCTTTGCTGCTGTCCCCAGCCTGGAGAAATGTTACTGTCTCTGGTTGAGAGTTTTGAGCCCCAAAGGGGTTGCGTTGCAGCCTCTTATTGAGCCCCAGTGGCGTGAAAGGAACACAAAATGGTAAAAACACCATGAAACCAAATTAATTTCAAATCAATTCCTGGCTATTGCCACCAGCATCACTGCTAGTATATTGTCTTCAAATATCAGTAAGTTTTGGCAACTTCTCTTGGGCATGAGAAGCCAGAATCTCTGGAATGGAGTTTCTTTTTTTCCTGAATGTTTTTAAGATTCTGTTCTGCTGAATTCTAGGGGTGAGAAGGTAGAAAGTGAAGATGCTAAAAAAGACTAAAAATCTTGCTTGTGTTGTAATTGAGAAATGAAAGTTTCTTCCCATTTGTAAATGATTTTCAGTGGTTTCAATATTTTCTTCTTCTTTTGCTTTTTGTTGTAGCAAAAAATGAGAGGAAAAAAATGGAAAAAATAATGAAAAGACCAAATGTTTTTAATTTTCTGGTTAATCTCTTAAGAGCTTTAAAAAAGTAAAGGAATGCCTCATGCTAGTTTTGGAAAAAGGCAGAGAAATTCCAGTTTCTGCCTGTCATTTTTTCCCCCCACTTGAAATAATTCATCCAGCCCTAAACTGAAACATTTGATTTGGAAACTGGGGCAGAAGGTGAGTGTCTGTGGGTGTGTTGGCAGGGGCATCCTGAGCAGAGAAAAGCTTTTGGAAGGGCAGGATGCAGCCCCAGCACTGCAGGGTGAGCTATACTGGGACTCTTTTGGGTGAAACCATGGCGGGTGCTGCTGGGGTGGACGAGGAGGTGAAGACGCCAGCCCAGAAAATCTTTAAATACTTCCAACACAGGAGCTCAGCCCCCACTCCTGTTAATTTGGGAGCTACTCCCAGCTGCTCTCTGTGGCTCTGAGGGATGCCCCCCTCCCAGGGTCAGAAGCCTGGGCACCCCCAGGACAGCTCCTTGCCCTCTCTGCCTGGGGGTTGTGCTGGACACCGAAGGGAGTGGAGGAGAAACTTTTGCTGCAGTGAGGGATGTGTGCCTCCTTTCCTATTGTAACCCCTCTGAAAGATGTTCATTACTAATGCCTTGTTTTGCTCATTTAAATGAAGGTTTCTGCATCCACATACATTCCTGCTCTGGACCACATGAGTCTCTGCTCCAGGATCTTGTCTTTAGGTAGACAGAGGCTTTGCTGAGCCCATGGGCTCCTGGTTATCCACAGCATGAAGGTGCTCCCAAGCCCCCTCAAGGCAGACTGAGCTGGGTGAGTTGTTTCCTTCCTGCTTTTCCTGAGCCTTTTCCCACCAGTGTCACCCAGCTCACTGAACAGGAGTCTCGTGGGCTGCTGCTCCATGGCAGTTCCCTCATTTGGGTGCACCCAGCCACACTCTCTGAGCAGCCAGGCTTCCTTTCTGGTGCCTCTGGAAGCAAATCCTGCAGCAGGGCCCACTGTAGTGCCTGCTTTGCCCAGCTGATGATGTCAGGGAGGAGAGGGCTGTTGGGAGAGAATGACTTCACAGAGCTGCTCCGGGAATTGGTCACCCCTCCTCACAGTGAGGGCTGCTGGAAGGGAGCCCAGGAGAAGCACTGCCAATGATGTCTTCATCCTCATCCTCCAATGCAGGCAGTGTTTGCAAACGCTGAGGTGATGCTGTTCTGTGAGGGGCCAGCCAGGGATGATCATGTAGCTTTTGGTGGCTCTACTCAAAGCCCCAAAGCCTCAAGGTGTGTTTTGGCTTGTGGGTCACAGTGGTGGGTTTGGATGGCCCTGGAGGAGGTGACAAGAGAGCACTGGCTATTTGGCTATGAACCTAGGGTGGCTGTTACTGAAGCCCAGTGTCCTGTGAGGTGAGGATTTCCCCTTTTACAGTCAGTGATGTCCTCCAGCTGCACCTGAAGCACAAGGGGGGGATAGCCTAATGCAGCACAACTTTTATGGGCTGAATTAATTGCTGGTGAAAAAACCCAAGCCTCAGTATGCTGTGAGATATCCCTGCATCCCACCATTGCCTCAGAAGAGCATTGCAGAAACACTCCAGCCCTGGAGCAAGGGCTGCAAGTGGCCAGAGCCACTGTGTATTGTCCAGGAAGGACTTTTTGCTTTTGCAAGAGTGAGAAGCAGGTTCATTGAGAAGATCTCCACTGGAGTATCAAAAATGGTTCAAAATGGTCTGTTTTGCATTGGGAAGGTGTAGAAATGCAGAATGGATGACTCTTGTAAGCTGCCCCACCTGAAACACCAAAGGATGGAAGCAATTAATGAATTAATTTCACTATCCCCTTTGGAAAGGTGCTGGCCACAGCCCTGGGAAGTGGTTGATGGGGATGTGGAAGGCAGATGCCTCCCTTGCTTTGAACCAAACCAGTGTGAGCACCTGTCCAGAAATGTGGGGTCATGCTGGCATCTTGCAGTGCTGGAGCCTGAGATGAGACATGGTTTCTCTTTGAAGTCAGGATCAACAACCTCTGAAAATAATATTAATTAAACAAAAGCAAAACAAAAAGCAGGACCTACTCCTCTCCACTCTCCCATTGGGAAGACATGGCAAAGCCTTTCCTGTGTTTGGGTTGGTGCTCAAAGAAGACCAGGGAAGATTTCTAGCAGCCTATCTCCTTGGTAATGGGCCCATTACAATCCTGTGGTTAATTATATTAAATAATTACGAGATTTAGCTCCCTTACCCTGTGCCTTTTCACACTGTGGGTGACTATGTGATGACAAGTACTAGCAGAGTAGTGAGGGGAGGTGGACTCCATGCCCAGCCTCAGCACTCTGTGCTGGCCCCTCTCCCAGTGTTGGTGAGTTCAGAGGTGCCCAGGCTCATGTTGGCTGCACATGGAGCATCTCGAGCAGGGGGTGATGCAGAGGGAGCATCCAGAGCACTCTGGAAGCTCTGGGAAGCTGCAGTGCACAGGGCTAGGAGCTGTTCTGTCTTGCTGTGTAATGAGACACTGCCACACCTGTGCAAATTTCCCCATAGCCTGGGGCTTGGGTGGAAACCTGTGGGATCATTAAATCGAGCTACTTGAAGATGGAAGGTATGAAATCTGCATATGAGATGGTGGTCATGTCTAGGCCATCCCCTGAGCTCCTGACCAGTGACTCTGGCTCTTGGCCAGTGCCTCTGTGGGACAGGCAGAGCTGGCTCATGTGGAAAGCCCAGCTGAGCTTCTGCTCCATGCTGCAGAGTGTTTGGGGCTTGCCTGGCAAGGCCAGGATGTCACCTGGCATGAGGAGCCAGCCAGCAAGCTCCAGCGGTGCCTGTAAGGACAGGACCTAAAGGAGATTGAGGAAGAGGTGTGTGGATCTGGGATGAAGAGCTGGTCCTGCTTTGGGGAATGGTTCACACCACTTCCAGAAAGGTTCTGCATAACTCATCTGCATTTGTGCCGCCTCCTTCTCCTGGACTGAGATCCCAAGGAATTGGGAAGGAATCTGGGAGGAAGAAAAAGGCTTTTGGTTTGAAAGGCCTTGTGTGTTTGGGAGCTTCCTTAGTGCTTTGCTGCATGCACCCCAGAAGACAGCTCCAAGCAGCTTCCTGCTTATGTGTGTCCCTGGGGAATTCTGTCGTGCTTCCTCACCTTTCCTTCCCAGGGCATTAATTCCTGGGAGCTAGGGCTGTACACTGGGGTCTGGTAATGCAACATCGTTTCCTTTGATAATCAAGGCTGCAGGGTAGCAAAGCTGACTGCAGAGGAGATCCCACGCCACATCTTCATTCTACAGCTCCTCAGTGATGTGTCTTACCTCTGGGCAAGGGGGTGGATCAGAACATGGAAGCCACATTTTTCCATTGGAGCCTTGTGCAGAGCTGGAGCAGCTCCAAGCACAGCTCCCAGGCTTGCTGCCTGTTCCATGCCAAGCTGCAGTGGCACAGGGGCTGACAGGGATCCAGGTTTTGGCTGGAGGAGCAGTGGTTCTGGTACAAGCAAAGAAGATGCAGGCAAGTTGCTTTCCTCCTGTTCCACTGCATGATGCCTTCCACACATGTGCAGTGTGAGGGATGTTTTCCCCTGCTTTTGCATGGCACCAGGTTGGTCTGTAAATCCCTGTCCCCTGCATGGGGACAAGTGCAATCACTTGGTCAGCCATGGCCTCCCCAGGTGACATTCAGCATGTGCCTCCCTGCAGTGTCAGCTCACAAGCACCACTCAGGCTTTAGCATCTGCTCTCTTTAGCTTTGCAGCCCTGAAGTGCGCATTGCCTTCATCACATGTTATGTGCTGCTGACTGTGAGATGTGCCCAAAAACTGAGTAACTTCCCATGCTCAGCCTGACTGCAACTGATGGGATCTAGGGCTGTTTCTTTCCACTTGGGTCATGAAGAGAATTTGCATAGGTAATTAGAAGAGGTGCTGCCCCCCCCCAAACTGATGGCGGGAGAGGCAAGTGCCAGGAGAGAACTAGATTGGAAGTTTGCTTGAAGAAAGCTAAAGCGAAATTCTTCTGGAGATGTCACACTAGATCTGAAGATACTACCATCAGTCTCTAAAATACTTAAGGTAAATTGCTATCAGAGGGGACATTTGGGAACCAGAACCCCAACTCTAGAGCTTTATTTTGGGTTCTTCTTTCTTACCAGTTGGGCTCAGCACATGGGACTTGCCTCTTCCAACAGGAAGAATAAAACATGGCTGTATCCCCCTTCCCAAAGCCTTGGGCAGCTCCCATTATATCACTTTAAATCCAGCCCTGCTTAACTTTTGTGTCCAGTTTAACAGCATGATCAAATCCTTGCCCATGGGGAAGCCTTGTTTGATTGTGGAGGTAATAAGATGATTCGAACACAAGAGCTGATAGTTTCAAGTAACTGCAACTTAACCTTGTCTGCATAAAGCGTCATTGTCCTGCCACAGAAATCCTCTGTGTGGGAGAGCACAGCTGTGAGGGAAATAAATGCTCTTCTTTTTTTCTTTTTCTTTCTCTTTTTGCTGTTTGTTTGTTTAAAACCCAGGGCCCTTGGGTTGGTTTGCTCTCGTTGGCTGCAGCAGAGCAGTGGTGGGGTGTGGGTGCTGAGCTCTGCCCAGGGAGCTGGGGCTCCCGCAGTGACTGCGGGGCAAATTCCCTTTAATCCAGGGAATTAAACCCCAAGCAAAGCCATTGATGGTCATGGGTTTAGTTGAGATCCAGTCCAAATCCTGTTTCCATTGAAGTTAAACGAGAGCTTTAGCTGCTGGTTTCAGAGGGATCAGGACTAGGACCTGCTGCCAGGTGTTGAGCACATCTGCCCTACTGACCTCAGCAGGATGGGCTGCCCTGTCAGGGGTGGGTTCTGGCTTCCTGACTGCTGCAGTGATCTCAGAGTACTTAGGGTGGCAGTGGATGCTTGAGCTGTGTTTTGCCTTCCCTGTACAGGTCCTGACTCCAAAACAAGCCCACCTTGCCCCATTTGAGCCATCACCAGGCAGCAGCTGTTGATTTGTCATTTGCCTTCTCAAAACCATCTCCTGATATGGAAACAGTTCATCACTGCCTGTAACCAGCAGGAACACCAGTAGGAACACCAGATCATGCCAGCATCTGTTTTGGACATCAAGGCAAGTGGGCCTAGGACAGCTTTATCTGGGGTAGAACATTACTCTGGTGTTGTACTAGAACTGCTGCTTGCCTGCAGCGAGGCCAGGAAAAGCACTCCCAGACAGACTGACCTTCCAAGGTGTGTTATAAGTGGAGTAAAAACCCAGGTAATTTTGAATCCATGTATATGAGTGGTTGTTTAGGACAGAAACTGCTGGTTCTGGGTGCTGGGAGCTGCAGCAACAACCACCTCCATGAGTGCTGCATCTCCAGCTCAGGGCTAGAGAAACCTGGCTCAGGTCTGCGTTGCCCAACACACGCAGCCATGTTGTTCTTCAGCAGTTCAGACTGTGTGAAGGTAAGAGGCAGAGGAGTTATTTTGTTTGCTTAGTTTTATTTTTTTAAAACTTCCTATATTTTAAAAATTCCTCATCCACACAAATCCATGGACAAGCAAGGTCTCAGTCCAGCTGGTTTTGGTTTTTTGCACTTAGAAATCCCCGTGGGGATTTTTTATCTGGCAGGGCTGGGATCCACTCTTCCCGGTCACAGCTAGCATAAAAACATTTCTACTGATTAGTTGCACTTAATTGTTTGTCTAAAGACACAGCAGCCTAAGCCTGTATTTGTGTGTGTACTCAGATGTCTTCCAAAAGCCACTCCTACCACCCCTGCAAAATAGTTGGAGAGTGACACAAGAGTGATAAACATCTGGCCATGGGAATGCTCTGGAGTGAATGAAGGGGGAGTTGTGAATGGGGACCAGTGGCACTGAAGTGGTGGTGACTTCACATGAGACCAAAATAACCCAGGCTTCATGCCTTTGTGTCCCAAGGGAGAGGCAGTGACCCTGAGCACCCAGCTTAGGAAAGTCCCTTGCTCAAGGAAGAGCCTTCAGTAGATGCTTCATCCAAGCTTTACTGCTGGCATGGATCGAGGCTGCATCTGTGATTTCAGTGTTCACACTGAAATCTGTGCTCAGCATTGACTCATAGGAGGAAGCAGAGGTTTGTGATCTCTGGCAGGAATCAGCTGTGCTGTTCGTCAAAGCTTCCAGCTTGATGATGGGGTTTTTGTTGGAAGATGTAAGAAATTCTACTGCTTGGGACTGAAATAATGTCACTTAATTGCTAAGACACTGGGAAAGCCTCAGAGATTGATATCAACTGCTAGATCACATGCTAGTGAAATCCTGCTCTTGTAACTATATTCCTAGGCAAATGTGATTTTTGTGCTCTGGGGAATTAGCAAGATTTTATTACTTTTTATTATTTTTCAAACATTGCCTCTACATGCTACTCACACTTCTCCAAGAAAATATCTTTGCCATTACTACTAAGTAGGTACTTTTTAAAAGCTTTGTTTTTAAAAATGAGCACTGAAATGAAATCCAGAAACAATTAAATCATCCAGTTCTGAAACCTTTGTAACCATAAGCTATTTTCTCTGGTTTGTGGGTGTCTTCCCCAGTCTCTTCTGGAATGCTTTGGGTTTTGCTTAAAAACATTGCAGTAGTGGGAAATTATATTGACAGAAGATCCAGCCCTTTTTTTTGCATGTCCTCAGCACAGAGTCAGCAACTCTTAGAAGAAAACCCCAAATATTTTCTGCCTGACGTGTTTCTCATCTGCCACTGTTGTGGGCAGTGGGAAATGCAGGAACACTCTGCCCAGCTGCTGGCAGTGCCCTGAACCTGCCACTTGCTCTTCTTTCCCAGGGCAGCACAAACTGACCCTCCAAGCTCAACAGAAGTTTCATGGTCCAGCTTTTTAGGCCCACACCTGCCATAACCCACACTGCAAAGAGCCCAGCTGGGCTCTGAGCCCTTGGAGGTGCTGATGGTGGGGTGCTCCATGGACCACCTGGTCCTGCACCTTGTATCTCTCCTGGCCCTCATCTGCAGGACATTTGCAGCTCTCTTAGGAATTGCTGGTGTCCCAGGATTCCATCACTTTTTGACCTGAATCTCTAGCATTTCTGTGCTTCCCTTCTTCTCTCAGCTGCCCATAATTAGGGGCAGATCTTGGAAAACAGGAACAAGTAGGGGTGGGAATGTTGATGTGGCTCAGGCTGGCTAAGGAGGACCTCAGTGATGAACTCAGACAACAAAGACTAGAGTGACTGTGCTCTGGGATGGCTGTGATCTCCCCAAAGACCTCCCCTTCTGGGCCTGGGGTTCTTCAGCATGTACCAGACTCAGATCCCAAGGAGTTCCAAGCCATGTGTGGCTTGGCCTGCTCATCTCAAGCTGGAGGTGTCTGATGAAGCTCCTGTTACCTTCCACTGTGGCCCAGAGCAGGGACCTGGCTCTGCTTGCATCTCCTTGGGCAGAGCTATTTCCAACTGCCAGCATAACATCACTTTTCTCCTCCAGCAGAGATGCGCACGCGGGGGAGCTGTGTCAAATCATAGGGGCTTATCTGCTTTGGACCTTGAGAAATCTCTTTTTATTCCTTCATATGGTGACCTGTACCTTATCCCAGCTGGTGAAGAGCTGGTTTATGATTCATGGCTGGAAAGAGAGGCTAAATCAGAGTTTTGGCAGCAGCCAGGCTGGAGGTGAGGTTTGAGGATGGCACTGGCTGCAGGAGCTGTGAAGGCTCAAGCAGCCTCCAGGAGGGTCCCCAGCTGTTCCCAGGCCACCTGCACCTCCCTTGCTGGCATTGAGATTTCTCTGCATGGTGCTTTGGTCCTAGGAGGGCTTTTTTTTTTCTCATAGGGAGGGTTGCATGGAAATAAACTGATGTGGGAATCTGCTCTTTGCACTGAGGGGGTTAAAGCCTGCTCCCTCCTTCCAGGCTGACCGTGGAAAATACTGCTCATGCCAAGGACTATGCAGGACAGAAACTAGGGCTCCTAGGATACAATTATACAAATAATACAACTTGTTCCACGAGCAGCGGAAACCAGCAAAGCTTGGTTTCCACTGGGTTTATGTTGTGGAGTAAAGGACGTGCATGAGCTTTCACTGGCCAGTAAATGCTAAACACACACCACCACCTTCTCATCAGCCACCAAACTTCACAAAACTTCCATTCCCATAATCACTGGGAGCCCTGTAGCGTGTAGCTGAAAGTGTCCAAAAAGAAGGAGAGTTGGAGAGGAGGGGTGAAGGGATGATGTGGCTGTGAGAACCTTGTTTCTGTAGAAAATCAGGTTGTAAAACTGAGGATGCAGGCAGACAAACTCTGGGCTAGTCTAATGATTTTTCCATCATTTTCTACCTCAGACTATGCATCCGCTTTGTGATGATGATCATTTTGCCAGGGCCAAAGGCACTCAAAGGCAGAAGTTTTACACGACAATGTAACATGGTGTGACATGCGGTACTTTGGGTCCACAGGGAAAAGTGTCATTCTGTTTGGCAGTCTGGCTTTTGGCCTTCAGACTGGAGAAACTTGTGTCCCACTTCCCATTTCAGCTCAGACTTGGCATTTTTGCTTTGCTTGCCCCTCAGACCTTGGGATATCTGGTGGTCAGTGTGTGCTAAAAGCAGAGTCCTGCCCCTGTCCTCTGCACCAGGCGTGAGGGACCCCTGAGCTGTACCTGACACTGAGAATGCAGCTGTCACAAATCCAACTTCTGGTGACCACATAAAGAAACCAGCAGCTTAGTTTTCTACTTTTTTTTTCTTCTGGGATCATGTCACATTAGATTTCTAGGAGACAATACACATATGATGGGGATGTTCAGCAGATGCAGGCTGGAGTCTTACAGGAGCCAGACCTTTATCTGTTTGTCACAAGCACTTTCTTAGGAGCAGCACCAGCTCATGTCACCCCATGAAGGATAGAGGAGCAGCAGAGATGATTTTTGTCAGGATGTGGTGAAGGCTCCTTGGTGACGCACTTGTGGGGAGGAGGGGGAGTCACTGTGTCATTTTCATGAGGGTGGCAGTGGGGCCACTGGTGCCCCTTGACTCTGAGCCACCCTTGGGAAGAGGCCCCAGCAGAACTTGGTGTCCTGTGAGTGAGTAGGTCTGGGAGAGCCCTGTTCTTGCTCCCACTCACCTGGGTAGGAAGCAGGGTGGTCCATACCCTCCCCCACTCTCCTGAGCCAAGCATGGGAGTTGTGACTCTGGTGTGCTCCTTGTCTCTGGGTTTGAGGGTTGAGCATAAAAGCTGTGCCCAGGCAGGCGGGGTGGCAGGAGGCTGCTGTGCCTTGCTGAGAGCACAGCCCAGAGCCGTGGCATTGGCAGGAGGTGACACAGCTGAGGTGACTCCTCACTGCCAGCACACAAGACACTGCTGGGGTGCTCATTAACAGGGGGAGGAGAAGGTCTCGAGGTAAACAGAGCAAGGCTGGCAGATGACTGCGCCATCTCTGTGCAACCTCGTCTAAGCCTATTTATATAAATCATGTGAAACCCAAATTAGAATTTTATCCATCTGCTGTGCTGTAAGTCGCTCTTCCACCAGCACAGCAAGCCAAAAAAAATGCTCTTAACTCCCTAAGACCTGCCTCGAGTGTGAGCAAGTTTTGTATACAAGCCACATGGCCAGTGTGGGGGGTGCTATGCTGCACAACCTGCAAGGCTGCAGGACAGGCTGTCACCAGGCCCTCCTTCAGACAGCAGTGTCTTGACATCAAAGGCGAGCCAGGCAGAGGTGTGCATGTTCAGTGAGAGGTCCCCAAGGCTCCTCACTGTGTGTAGGAGGACAAGGGCTCACCTCTGCCTCGCGTGGGACACAACCATGGCTGAAAGCGTGGGGCAAGACCATCTCTGCCTGACTCCTGTCACAGTGCTGAGGCCCTAACACTGGGATGGACTTGCCATGGTTTGGCATGAGGAAGGTTGAGGAATGCTCTCTGCTCTTTCCCATGTGTCCTACTTGTAACAAAGCTGTACTTTCAGCCTTTCCCCCAGGGAGGCTGTTACCCTTTTGCTTTGCAGATGCTCGGTGCTCTGCACTGGGCAGCTCCTTGGAGTAGTCACACCCAGGTAACCCTGATGTGGCCACAGCTCTGTGCCTGCCTTCATGTGTGGTCACTGAACCTACCACTCCTGTGGGAGCACACACTTGTGGGAGCATCCCAGGGCCACTCCTGTGGGAGCACACACTTGTGGGAGCATCCCAGGGTGGCTGACTTACTGGCTGGACGCTGCCCTGGCAGCCAGCACAGGCTGGCCCCACCACAGCACAGCAATTTCTAGGAAACTCATCTGCCTCCTCACACAGAAGATCCCTGATGGAGATCGTGATTCACCAAGGGATCTTTCGACCTCTTTACCCACCACTGTTACGATCTACCTTTCTTGGCATTTTGTGCTTTTCCTGTCATTAAAAATAAAACCTTTTAAAAATTAATATTATTATTATTTCCCCCCCCCACACACACACTGAATTGAAGGTTTCAGTGAACAGTTTGGGGGTAAACAAGCAGAGATGACACTGTGGAGGAACAGTTGGTCAAGTTTGTGAGAGATGGAGCCAGATCTAAATATGGCACAGCCTCGCTGGTACGAAGCAGAAGGAAGGAGGCATATGTGTCTGAGCAGTTGGATTGCTGCACGCTCTGTTAGATTTCCTTAACATCAAGTGCATATCTTCCTCTTTTCTTTTTAGTAGAAAAAAAGAAAAGGAGTAGAAGCTCACCAAGAATGTCTTTGGGTGGAAATAGGGAAGGGCTATGAGGAAGTGATGAAGCCTCTCCATCCCCACTGGCTCAGTTTACGGGTGCAGATATGTCTGGATAAGATGCTCCTCTGCAAGGACCAAACCAGGAGGCTGCCCCCAAAATTTGGCCTAGCAAAGGCCTTTTCCCAGGTGATCTCCATGCTGCTTGACATTGAGGGAATGACTGCTTTGGGCCATATATCCTACAGAATCCAAGATCTGCAGGAGGGAGGAGGTCACTGGTGTTCATCTGGAGATGCTACACACTCTCAGCCTCTCAGCTGGGCCTCTGCCCACCAGGAGCATGATGGACCAGGTGCTCTGGGCTGTGCCCTCAACCTGGGTGTCTCCTCCAAAGTCCCAGGCCACTGAGTTGACAGCAGAAAACCCAATTCCCTCTAGCAGTTAGTTCCTCCTGTGAAGTACGTCCTCACCCCCCACTGGTTGCATCAGCTTTTTGAGCCCCTTTGTCTGCTGACAAAAAGCATGCAGAGAAATCCATGTCCTTACAGTGTGTTCACTGCTGGAAAGAGCTGCACAAGGATTTCATTCTCCCTCTGTGGCTGCCTGTGGAAACAACCAGAGGTCGGGCTCTGCTGAGGAGACGATGATGCTGGATGCACACTGGCACTCCTCGTGTGGCTCCTGCCTTTCCTGATGGGCAACTCACAACCCCTGGGCTGGGGGACTGAAGCTTTCTTGTCTGTGGGATGCTCTTGCTGCATTTTCCCACATCCAGGGAAAAGCAGGGAGCTGGAGAGGAGAAGCCAAAGGTGAGACTGTTGTAAGCAGCTTCAGTCAGGGCTGTGCAGAACATGACCTCCACTAAAAAGTCAGTATTTGCCAGCAAATAACATACAGTTTTCTTTTAAATTGCCTCAGTCTCCTCAACTGCATTTTAGATCACAGACCCCAAAATCCTCAGCACAGGAGAAAGAACTGCAGAGAGAGAATGAAGCAAGGCAGGTCCCAGAGCACTGGTTGTGCTGCCTGGTGTGCCCCAGAGGTGTCAGTGCCTCAGAGCAGCACCTCAGCTACTTCTCCTGCCCTCTGAACACTTGAGTGAAAATGGCCAAGAAACAAAGGGCCCAGGCTGCTCCTGGAAGAGAAAAAGGCTATTGGTGTGGCTTGAATGAAGAGGCTAAGGACAGTGCCTGACTGTCTGCATTCACATCCTGGGAAAGCAGCTGGAGATTGATCCTGGTTTGGTCACCCAGTGATGAGCTAATTTTTAACACCAACCATGTGAGTATAAAAAGGATTAACCCTAAGTTTTAGAGCTTTAATCACATGAAAAAACATGGTCAAATTGTTTGTGTAAGGAGAAGTTTCAAATGCCCTTTTGCAAATGCAAGGGTTCATTTTATTTGGAGAGGTAGAAACAGGAATACAGAAACAATCTTCTGCAATGCAACACTACTGCTTGTTTCACAATTTTGCTTAATTCATTTTTATGAACAGGCTCTTAATTCAGTTTAACTCAGTCTCTTTTCTCCCTCTGCTCCCCCTGTGCAATGCAATCCCATTTGTGCCTAGGTTACTGGCAACCAGTATATCAAGCTCTAGCCAAGTATGTATTAAAAAAAGCTGCAATCTGCCGAAAAACAGGTTTTAAGATGGAAACAAATAATTAGAAACACACAAATTAGTGTCTGTCTGACAACAGGTTGAGCTCTGCGCAGATTTAAACAAAGCTGTAATGGCAGGATGTGAGCGATTCAAACTGGAGGCAGTGGCTGAGTGTTGATTTTAATGGGTCAGCTGGAAAAAGATGGGGGAAGGAGCAAATCTGGTTGGTTTTGGCTGGGGCTGAGCACCCAGAAATGTGAGATAAAAGAGAGGGGGGCTCTGTGTAACTCACAGCCATGTAAGGACTGAGGTCTGGGATGAAGCAGGAGCTTTGGCTGATGTAGAGTGCAGCTCCTGCCGGGTCCAGCGCTGGTGTGTGGCTGCTGGGCAGTGCTGACACACCAGTGCCAAAGGTGTGGACGCATTTTCTGTGGTTTGGTACCTTTGCTGTGGGTGTTTTTGTGCCTGCAGACTCTGGCAATGCCCTGGGGCAAGGCAGACAGCCCTGCCCGTGCCCCTCGGCTGGGAATGGACAGCAGCGCCTCTGGGGAGCTTTCCAGCAGCTGCTGAGAGCAGTGCACTCAAATACTCTTCTCTCATTCACACGAACATCTCACCGCTGGAACTGCGCTGTGCCCGGTCCTCAGCAGGCGTGTGAGCGAGCACATCACCCCAGCAGCATGGATCGTTCTTCTGCGCCCATTGTTATGGAAATCGCCTTAGAGACTGTTGCTCCAGCAAACATTTTTAGAAGCGCAAGTTGCGCAACAGGAAAACTACTCGGAGGTGAGGAAAGCCCCCCTGCAGGCTCCCAGCACTGCCCCTTCCTCCAGCGGTGCAGCGGAGCCCTGCTGGCTCTCCTGGCAGGGATGGGGTTTAGGGTGTTTCTTTGCCTGGTAAGGCAGGCAGAAAGCGCTTCTGGAGGAGAAGCCCCTTCTGCGTCAGTCTCCAAGGAAACCCTCGGTGTTGCGTGGCTCAGCCTTCCTTGCACGCCTGGGCAGTGGCTCACACATCCCAGACTTGTGCCTGAATCATACATCCACACTTTGATCTGCCACTGGTGTTTTATGGGTGCAAAATTTAGGCAAATTGTGGGGTTTTCCTACCCCTACATGCCACTTTATCTCAAAGAGCCTCATGGTTGGATTTGGTGTGCAGAAGTGAAACCAGCCCTATCTCTGTTTCGAGTGCACATTCCTCAATGCTGAGTCTGGAAGGAGAAGCCTTCTAATGCTCCCACAGCTCCCAGCTTCTGGAGAGCAAGCCTGGGAGCTGCAGTGGTTACAGGGAAGCTTGGGCAGCAGGTGCTTCCAGATCTGCTGCCACCAGCCTGGGTGCAGTGCCTGAGCCAGGGCAGCTCTCCCCAGGCTGGCTGCCTCTGCCCACTGCCTGGTGGCAAGCGGGAGGACTAGAGGAGAGCAGCTCACTGCCCCAAAAGTTTCCAAACTCCCACAGGTTAGGGCTGCCCACCCACACAGTTTCACTCTTCACCACCCATTTGTGCTCAAATGCTCAGCCCTGACTTGTAAGCAAAAAAACACATCTCTTCTTGTCTCAATTAACTACAAACAATTGCTTCCCTTGAGTTTGCTCATGCTCTTCATCACTGCCTGCTGTGGAGCAGGACCAGCTCTCCTCTGTGCCCAGGAGCTTTGATAGCCTCAGCTGGTAGAAGGGGAAAAACACAGATCCAGTGACCTTTGTTTGCGTCACTGCTGCCCACAGTCCCTGCCTGACATTTGAGGAGTGCTCTAAGTGCTGGAGGGGGCATGAGGATGGGCTACTGGGCAAAGCACATGAACCTCATCCTTGCTGGTAGAATACCAGGCTGAGCTGTGACCCTTCCTTTCCCTCTCTGGGAGTCACAGTTGATTTTCATGGTGGTGTCTCACCAGGAACCAAGAACAGGACACTTCCTCCATCTCTTTGCTGGCCAGGGACTGACCACAGTTTGTCTGCTCCCAGGACTGTTTTACTGCCCACAGCAATGGAGCTGGAGCAGGGTGAGATGTTTGGCTCTGTGGGATGTTGTGTTGCTTGCTGCCAGTGCCATGGGATAGGACAAGAGGGAGCTGGCAGGCTGGATCTGGGAGGGGACCTTGTCATCCCAGTGGAGATGCTGGGAATCATGAGGTGGTGACAAGATGCCACTGAACAGCCTGGCTGTTAAACACTGACCTGTGGGATCCCCAGCTTCAGCCTGGCTGCTCCTTGGCATCCCCCCAGCATTGCCTGGGATGGGGAAGGACTGCTCCATCCCATGCCTGCCTCCTTTGGCTTTTCCAAGCTGGCTGGTCTTAATTTCTCCAGGCACTTCCCGCAGGACCACAGTGCTGGGTGCTGCAGATGTGGTTGAAGACACTGAACACCCTGACCCTTATCCTGGTAAATTGTTCAGCTTTGCAGCCAGTGCAGCTGAAAGGGTATTTTTCTCCCTGAACCTGGCAAACTCTTTATCCCAAGGATCCTTGGTGGTGTTAACCCCCAAACCTCAACCCTCAACAGCTGGAAGCATGAAATTAGCACAAACCCCCAACTTACTTTGGATAAAGAAAATTTGGGAGGAGAATGAGAAATGACAATTCTTTTGATTTTACATTCTGAGCCACCTGTGTTTCTTTTACCTCCCTTGGTTACTTTATCTGCTGCACTTGTGTAGGCTGGAAACTCCTTTTTTGGTTTTTTTTTTGCTTTTAATGTGAAAACTGAACTTTTAGGGCAGGTAGCTGAAGCTTGGCCACAGGAGCTGAGCCCTGGGCCGTCCCTGACTATGAAAGTCAGATGCCTTTGCTGGACATCTGGCTGCTTTAGTGCCAGATAGCAGGGAAGAGAACTTTAATATTTATCCTGAGCTAAAAAAACCAAGTAGAATGGAGAAAAATATACAAAGTAGGCCATGAAAACAGGGTTTGTGAGCATCTGAGATCCACTCCTAATTAATAGCAGTTCCCATCCCAGAAATCATACCATTCAGCAAAAGTTAATCATCTTTGCTCATACATACAATACACTTCAAGAGAGAATGAGTCACACTCATTGAAATGTCTGATGTTATGAAATCCAGTGTGACTGATGTAACAGACCCAGCTAAGCTCTCCAAACTGGCCGGCAGCACTGCGGAGAAGCTGCCTGTGAGTGAGCTGACTTCATTGAGTTTTGCTTGTTTGCAGGATGGATTTTCCCTTTAGTTTCTGGAACAGACTTACAGTAAAGGGCCCAGGAAGGCTGTGGGAGGGCAGGCAAGTGTGGCAGGAGGGGTTGGCATCACCAAGCCCCCCTGTTTCTCACTTCCCAGTGTGAAATTGCTTGTCCACACGTCTGGGAGCCCACAGAGCTACTCTGCACAGCAGCCCCAATCCTGCAAATATTTGGGCACCCACGTAATTTACAGCTCTTTGGGGTGTCTGGGACCAGCACTTCAATCATACCACTCTGCATTTTTAACCATTCGCTGGCCTGGGGATTTATTCTTTCCTGCTTGGTTGAGAGAGAAATGTAGGTTGAATTCAGCATTAAGATTCTGCCTTGATATCAGCTGTTCCCTTTTAAATTAAATATTATTACCTGCAAACATTTTCCTTTAGCACTGGGAGCCGTTTGCTTGGTGTACTTTGTTTAAATGTCACCATATGAATTACTGAAAGTAATTTAAATATTTAAAGACATATACTGCAAGTCTAATTTTATTTTGAAATCCCAAGCCAGGCTTGCAGCTGATGCAGCAGATAACAGCTCAGCCTGGAACCCCTGGTTCCTGGCCCAGTTCTTTAAAGTAATGATTTGCATTTCCAACACCTTTCACCCAACAAGTCTGGGCTCTGAGATTTTTTTTCTCCAGCCAGATTTTCTTCTCTCTTTGAGAGAAGCATTGCAGCCCCTCTAGGATGGGTGTGAGTCCCTTGGTAGGTTCACTCCCATTCACCCGTCCACCTTGGCTGCCCTTCTGGGGCATCTGCTCCAAAGGGAAACCCTTGGAGCAACAAGATCAGAAATGCCAGGGCCTCAGCAGAAGAGACAGCACTCTTGTATTTCATGTTTTCCAGCTAGAGAAGATCCCCCTCCCGACACAACCTTTTCGTCTCTCGTTATCTTTATGAACAGCTTAAAAAAAAAGTACCATTTCTGGCACACTGGCCCTGCTGCTGAAGAGCTCTTCCTCTTGCCCCTCCTTCATCTGCTGAGATTAAAAGCTACAGGTAATGCTGGGGAGTAAATGAAAGGCTTTCCATGAGGAAATAAGCTAAAACAGTAAACAAAAGGCTGATTCTTAGAAGCAAAACAACTGAAGCTGTCACCAGGAAAACAGGGTGATGAAGCACTCTGGTCCTTGGAAGTTGTCTTACATGTATTGGAAATTACCTCTGACTCAACCTGCTCAGTGTGTGCTCAGTGTGTCTGGTGTCATTGTGCTAAAAGATTTTAGTTGACCTAAATACCCAAGGTTTTCAAGGAAATAACATTTCCCATGAGAAATGTCACCACCAGAGCCAAGCCTTTCCTGAGAAAAGCCTGGATTAGGTGGGTGATTTCTCCTGCTCCTGGGAGCAGCCTCCCTGAGGAGCTGAGCTCCCACTGCTCTGTGGCACACCCAGAGCTCTGCTCTCGCACCTCTGCTGCCATGGCAGGGGGTCTCCAATGCAAGGTCCAAGTAAAAGCTTTTTAATCACCCTGCAGCCATCTCCTGGGAGTGTTCCCCTTCCCTGCTGCCCTTCTCTCTCCAGAGCAGTCTGGCTTCTTATGGAGAGCCGGTGACTCATTCCCTGGGATGTCTTTACTTAAATTTGCCTGGTCACCTCTTTCCCTGGGGAAACTTCCTCCCTTGTCAGATGGTGAAGAAGAAACATAGTGTGTGCTGAGATGGCACCAGCTGCTCACAGGATCCCCCTTTCCTTGTGCCCTCGGTGTCCCCAGGCCAGTGTCCCTGCTCTGGTATGGCAGTGGTCAGAAGGAAAGTGATGTGTGTCTCCAGTTCCATCCTTTTCTCCAAGATCCACCACTTGAGCTATTAAATGCTGTGAGCTCTCCCTGCTCCCCTGGCTTTGCCCTTCACAAGGACCTCAGTGTGAAAAGAGGAGTTTTATGAAGTCCAACAAAGGGAATAGGAACTCCTGCCCCCAAGGAGGAATGACCCCACTCACCAGTACAAACTGGGAACTAGCCCAGTTCTTGTAGGTCATATATGGGTGTCCAAAAGTTGTGAGTGTACCCAAGTGTACACTCTTGGGCTGGCCCAAGAGATGCTTTGTGTTCAAAATAAAGTCCTGTTTCCTGGAAACTAAACTTTTTTGGGGAAAAAAGAACAAGGTTCAGCTGAACATTGGTAACACTGTAAGAAAAATAGAAGTTGTTTTTTGATGCTCTGAAAGAGGAACCAACTCCTTGCTCCTGAAATGCTTCACGGGAGTGGCTTCTTGGGAGTTGTTCAGTTTTATTTTAATTGCAGTGAGGGGTTGCAAAACCAGATAATTTGATGCAAGGAAAAAACCTCTGGAACTGGAGCATCTTCACAGATGTCCAGCAGAACTTGTCCATGGGAGAGCAGTGCTGCCACAGCACAGGTGGTGAAAACTCAGAGCAGGGCATGAGGCTGGGCTGTCTGTCCATCCATAGCCACAAAATACACCCAAACCAGAACAACTGCATGAAGGAAAAGCAGCGTTGTAGGAAAATGCACTGGCTGGGAGACCTGCACAACTCATTGGAATAAAAGGATATGAACAATAATGACTTTAAAGCCACCCATGGTGAGAAGCAGCAACACAGTGCAATTTGCTGCCTCAGTGTCTGTGCTAGCTGAGAGTTTAACTGGTGCATTTTGGGGTTTCACTGATAGCCAGGGCTGTGGGGCACTGCCACCAGGATGAGGCTGCCTCTGGTGTGCTCTGGTGTAAATCCCAGGCAGCGCTGCCAAAGCCACTGGGACTGCCCTGGCTCCACCACGGCAGAGCTGAGCAGGGCTGCCCCACCCTTGTAGCAGTGGGGAGAAGTCCTGGTAGGGTTTGCATTTCAGGGGAGCCCCCAGAAATCCAGATGCCTCCCAGAACTAGGCTGAGGAGCAGTGACCACCCAGCTCCATGTGGGGAGAAGCCTGTCCTGGTAGCTGCTGCCCTGCTTGAAATCAGACCCAGCAGAACAGTGAAGAGGGAAAATGCAAAGGCTGGTGAGCCAAAGTGTGGTGAAGTCTTATGTCTCCTCTCAGCTTCTCCCACACCTTCTCCCACCAGAGGGACAGGCCATGCAGAACCTTCCCTGGGAGGCTCTGCACTGCCTGCACCCAACCCAGATCTTCACCAAATCAGCATCCCAGCAGGAGCTTGGGAGAGATGAGTGAGGGTCACAAAACTCACCCCCTGGGCATGTACTGGGAGGCTGGGCTGGGGACACAGAGCTGGGTGCAGCCTGCTCAGTGACAGCCCTTCCTGGTGGGTGGCAAAGCTGCTTTCACAATGGTTTCCGATGAAAAGCCTGCACCAGGAAGTTCCCCACTTAGGCTCCTTGGGAAAAAAAAAATCTTCCTCTGCAGGAAATTGCTTCTTGAAAACAGCCTGGCTGCCTGGAGAAGCTGCTGAGGATCTGACGTGTGTGCGGGGCAGGCGAGGCGCTGGGTCTGCAGAGCCAGGGAACCAAGGGAGCTGAGCAGAGCCGAGGGTCAGGGCTCACATAGCACCAACAGCTCCTGCACTCCATGCCTTGGGCCATCCCTCTCCTGCTTGACTCTTTTCTAAGGAGGAATGGTTTTTCTGGCATACAAAAGGAGGAATAAATGCGATATGGAGGTCTGTATTCAACTCCTGGCTGTGCAGGCTTGTCCAACACATGCCTGAGCCAGGCTTGATGGTTGATGTTATTGGCTTGTTAAGTCCCATAAGTATCCTGTCCTACTCCATCATTGCAGAGACAAACTCTGGAGGGTCTCAAGCCAATGGGAGCATTGGAGATTTCCCCTTCTCTAGTCCTAAGCAGGGCAGGATTTTCTAAGGGTGGTGACACACAGCTTCCAGACCTCCTCATTTAAAACTCACTGCTAAAAGGATAAATAATCTTAAATATTCTTCAGTTCTTCCTTTGGAAGGAGCCTGGAGCCCAGGAAGTGAGGCAGGGAAGAAGGGAAATGGTGTTGCTTAAGGATGTTTTCTCAGTTTAATTAGATTAGAGCTGTCCTCCCTTGCTGGTGGAGCCTCTGGGCTCTTGGCTCCTGCTTAAACATGAGCCCCCTTTCTCTCCTGGGTTTCATAGAACACACACCCATTTCTATAAAAATGCAGGCGTCTCCTCAAACCCTGAACATGGAGGCAGACTTTTCCTGGGTGGCCAATGAAGGCAACAAGAACAAACTGAAGCACAGGACATGTCAGTTCACTCTTGCACTGTGAGGATGGTCAGGTACTGCACCAGCTTGCCTGGAGAAGGTGTGGAGCCTCCATCCTTGGAGATACTGGGATGCCAAATAGTAGGTGCAATACTTGCCCTTAGAGATGCTGCTGTGAGACAGGAGCTGGACTGGACACTCCTCAGAGAGACCTCAAGCCTTAGCCCTTCTGGGCTGCTGTGACCACTGTGAGATGGTGACAGCTGCCCAGACACTGCACATGCCTTCTGCGTTTTGCACAGGAGGGCGTGGTTTGCTTCTGCTGCAGGAACCTGCCAGAGAACAATTCTGTTAGCTTTGGAGCAGAGTTCATTGACACATTGACATGAAAGTCTCCAACTATGCAGCAAAAGGGCATTTCAGAGAGTCAAATGTTACATCCATTTAATAGAAGAGAAATGGCACTATCCCAGGACCTGGCAATGCCAGCTCCACGTGCTTGTGGCTGCCTTGTGCTTCACAAGATGCTCCACAAAGGTTCCTCCTTGTGGTGCTTCCTCCCCAGCCTCCATCCATCTGCCTTGCCATGTGGAAGATGCTTCCAGGGCTCAGCATCCTAGCAGGATGCTAGGACATCCGAGACTTTGCCCTGAGGCAGAGCTGTGTTGGGGAGCGCGAGTCTGTTCCCATGGCTGAGTTGGATGCCTGCAGTGCCAGAGCTGATGCTCCACGGGGATTGTTTGCTGCAGACAGGAGACTTGGACCCTCCTGCTGAGCATTTGTGGGTGAAAGGCTTCGCCAGGCCAAAGTCATCTGACATTTTTCTCGGGGGCGGGTGAAGTTAATGAGTCCAGATTAAGCAGTGCGGAGGCTGGGGAGCTGGATTTCTGCTGAATATATATGAAGACAAATGTAAATTCTAAACTTTCTAGGGAGTATTTTTACCCTGGCTCAGTGTTAACATTGATAAAAATAGTCACAAATTAGTGCAGGAGTAGAAAGTAAAATTGGGATTTTTTTTTTCCTTGTTTAAACCATGCATCTGTTTCTCTACCAAGAATTAACCTCTTACATGCATTAATGAAACATGGGATAAACCATCAACAACTGCCCTCTCCTGACAAAATAAATCCCACTACATTAAATAATTGGAAGAGAAGCTGAAGTTAAATAAAAAGTATTTTTAATTTTTTTTTAATAGGAAAAAGTGATTCAGTCATAGAAATTCAGCACTGCAAGGGGATGTTAACATCACACCAGCCCACCTGCCTGGTTCCTTAGCACCCAAATGCTTGCAAAGGTGATGGGAGGTATCAGCCCCATTCTACAGATGGGAAGTACACAAAACTCTGAATTCACTCAACGTCACAGAGCAAACCAGAAGCTGGCCTAGGAGCCCAGGTTACCTGAGCAATTTCCCAGCTGAAATCTTGCCCATGAAACATTGCCTTGAGCTGCCAGTCCAGCATTAAGCTTCCAGGAAGGTGCTTCCTCTCTTGGTACTGATGGATATTTGACCACAGGCACCTGAGACAGGTGAAGACTCCTTCTAGAAGGAGTTTAATAGCTTTATGGATTGTATCTGGGCCACCAATCACACCTAATGCCTCTTACTAGATGTAGCAAGCAGCTGATGAGCAGTGAGAAGGTAAGTCCTATGAAGGTTTAGCTGCTACAGCCCAGATTTGTTGGGGGAGAAGCTGGAAGGAAAATCCTTTGGGGATGAAGTGTTGTGGAGAAAGTATATGTTAAAAAGAAAAAAGCTTTTCAGAAGTTCATTTTTAAGAAGAAAATATATATTAACTTCTGACCAGCTTCTAATTTACTTTGCTCTGTAAATCCTTAGGAGCTCCTGCCTCACCTAAGCTGTAGGTAATACCATGCATCCCCTTGGGGTGTGACACCTTCTGGCCTTCACTCACATCTTGGCTCCCCCCTTGGCTCAAAGTAGGGTCTGTCACATCCTTGGGAGCTATGCCTCTGCAGGGGCTGCCAGGGCCTGGAGTGGGTTTTGGGCAGACATCTGCTAACGATTAATTTACCTTGTGTTCTGCCATGACTCATGGTCTTTGTTTCTAAAACATCAAAACAACCTGTGGGCTCTGCAGTCAGAGAATCTGGGAAAAGAGAGTTGGTAGTGATGGAAATGAAGACAAAAGCACTGTGAAGCCAAGCCAGCAAGATGGGGCTGTGGGCAAGGGGAAGTTGCCTGGTCACTGCACTGGGCATGAAGCAGAAGGACTGTTGGAGGAGAGAGCCTTTCCACAGCAGAATAGCCAGAAGGGTGCACACAACCTGTATTAGAAACCCAGGGTCAGGTCTGGTATTATGGTATGGGGATGATGGCAATCCTCAGGCTCCCCAGGGCAGCGGTCACAGCACCAAACCTGCTGGAGTTCAAGTAGGGTTTGGACAATGCTCTCAGGCACATGGTGGGATTCCTGGGATGGTCTGTGCAGAACTAGAAGCTGAGCTCTATGGTCCTTGTGGGTCCCTTCCAGCTCAGGATATTCTGAATCCACATGTAGAGTGGTTATCGCTTCGTGCAGTCCTTGTCACAAGCACTTGGGGCTTTTGGGACCTGAGCTGGTAGTTGCCCATTTCTGGATATGTGTGGATCTTCTCCCTGTCAGCAAAGCCTTGTACATGGGGAGACAAACACCACCAACATCCCTGAGCCCCTGCCAGCCGTGCTGGGCTGAAGGAGGTGCTGGCACACCATGTCCTGCCCCAGCCTGCAAGCCGTGTCTCAGGAAACCTTGCGGGGTCGAGGTGCCTTCTCCGTGGGAGGGAATTTGGGGGAATGCCCAGAGCTCTCTGCAGAGCATGGATTTACTCTCTGAGAGGAGAAACCCCGCTGGATGGGAGTGCCGCAGCCGGGCAGAATGGTGCCGCTGGCTGAGGCGCACTTTGGAGCGTCTGACTGCAGAGGGCAGCAGGCGACGGGCTGGGCTGGGCTGGGCTGGGCTGGGCTGGCACCGCCCGCTGCTGCTGCTGCTGCTGGCACGGGCACTCGGCAGCGTGACCCAAGCCTGCGAGCCCAGAGCAGGCAGCAGCGAGGGGAAGCCCTTGCACTGTCCCTCAGGTCCTGGCTGGGCAGGCAGAGGACGTCACCCTTCTGTTAAGTGACATTATTTTGCTTTGGCCCTTCTCAGGGTGAAATCTGGTCTTGTCTCCGCAGCTGACGCGTCTGGAGTCTGTCCCAAAACTTACGTGGTTGCTGATGCGACCACAGAATGGAGGTGAACCATTTATCTTTTGGTTTCACGGGACCACACGTCAGCGGCTACACCTGCCTCCCTCGCACCACCAAAAAGGATCCCCGTAAGATTTCTGGGCTGGCAGAACTGGGACTTTAGACCCAGATTTTGATTCTTTGCACAAGCTGCTGCTGTTCCCCTTGTGAATTGAAGGTGCTTCGATAAACATTATGAAAGGTCAGCTATTTTCACCGTTCCTGTGGCTTGCATAAGAACCTCAACATCCTCTGCTGCAAAGAGCAGTGTTAGGAGCTTCCTACTGCCACACTGAATCACAATAGCTTCCCACAGCAACCAGTGGTAAAAATAAACTGGGCAAGGGGAAGTGGACAGTCTTCTGCTGTTCCGCTTTCTTGGGCACACTTGAGTCACAAAAAAAGCGATGTAGAACAAGACATTTATTTTGCTGATGCCAATGAAATCCATGAATGGTTCAGAGCACAGTCCTGCTGAAATCATGGAGTGTTTTGCAATGAGATGCTCGCTGTGCTCTAAGTTAAGCAGGTGCTCAAATGCTATCTTAAGTCAGTATTTTCATTAGGATCCAGCCTTAGGAATTAGACTAAAAAAAGGCAGGGACCCCTGCACATCCAAGTGCTGCTTTTGTACTAAAGGCACAGGAATATCCTCTTGGGACATTTCATGTGGTAAGGGTATATAAAAGACCACTGGGGAGACAGTGGCTCTCAAATGGTTTCAGTAGTAGATCTCGGCTTTGAGAAAAGCAGATTTTGACCGGAAGAAAAGTGTCTTCAAATACAAATCAATTTGAAGTTTTGCCTAGAGACAATGCCACTTGAACAGCACAGTTGTCAACATTACAACTAAGACTCTGTGTGTGCACGTGTTTGTTTGCGTGTGGGGGAGTGTTTTAAGAGCAATATCTTTCCTGTTACACAAGGTTCAGCCCAGTTCTTGAAATTCAGCCAGCTGGGAAAAAAACCTGAGGAGACCTAGTCAGGTCGCTGAGCCTGGGAATGTTCTGGTGAAACAGACCCTGCATCTTCCCTCCAAACAGCGGGTGCTGACAAAGTTTATATTAAGAGGCTAAAGAGATGAGAAGTTAGGGAAAAAAAAAAAAAAAAAAAAAGAATGGCTCATCTGTCCTAGTCTGGGGAGAAGGAATGGTTTCCACTCATGTTCACAGGAATTTGGAGAGCAAGGGCTTGTAGGATAACCCAGGTGAGAAGAGACCACAGGAGAGCTCCAGTCAAACCCCTGGCTGAAAGCTGGGTCAGCTCTGGTCTCAGGTCAGGTTACCTGGGGATGCGTTGAGTTGGATCTTGAAAACCAGCGAGGATGAAGATTGCACGACCTCTCTGAGCAATCCACCAATGTTTGACTGCCTGCATGGTGAAAATAGACTGCAGTAGAAGTGGCTCATACAGATCCACATTTTTAATGTCATCCCGCTCATTAAAAAGAGAAAGATCAAATCTATTTTGTAACAGGAACAGTTTGTGTGAGGCACGGAAAACTTCTGGTACCAGAGGACTGATTCACATACGAAGGAATGTAAAAGATGGAAGGAAACCAAAGGGTGCCTCCAGTTACATTCCTGTCTTGAAATGTTAGCGTTGCAGCACAAAAGGTTTGTTTTTATAGTAGTCGATACCAACAGGGAAGATACTCTAAAAATAAACAAGAATACACGGATAAAAACATCTATGTTGTGGCTCATTCTGAGGATGAAAGGGAATGCGGAGGCTTAATGAGTCGCAGTCGATTTTATTTTGGAACTGTGAGTTCCTGTCAAAGACCAAACAGGACTGGGCATGACCCACTCCAGCCCGTGGGCCGGGTCACTTCACCCTTTTATGCAGCTGTGTCCCGCGGTGCGGCGGAGGGCTCGGGGCAGTCCCGGCGGATCGGATCGGATCGTGCCGTGCCGTGCCGTGCCGTGCCGTGCCCGGCGCCCCGCGGCTCCCGCGCCCTTCCCGCGCTCGGCCCCCGCCGGGCCCCGCCCATGCCCATATTTGGGCTGTCCCGCTCCCCCTGCCGCGCCTCATTGGCTGTGCTGCTCGGGGGGCGGGGCCCCTCGGGGGGCGGGCCCGGCGTGTGCGCGGTGCCGCTCCGGCCGCGCCGGGCGGGGCTGAGCCGCCGGGCCCCGCCGCCGCCCCGCCTCCCGAGGCATGACACGCCGAGCCGCCGGCAAAGCCCCGCTTTAATTGAGGCCGCCGGCATG